>CM034045.1:4100360-4554512 GCA_019804595.1 Bruguiera parviflora
GAGGCCAGCGGTTTAAGGTATAGCCATGCGGATAGCACACTTTTTAGACTAGAGAAAACAACCATGTTGTGTCCAAGAAGGCCCTATATCACATCTAAATTCTCGAGCTCTTGGTTGGCTACATCAGAATTAGAAATGGAAAATCTGAAAGCAATAAGCAGCATAGTTCCTAACTGTTAAAATTTCCAAATCCAATACACGAGGAAAGCTTAGTCAGAAAAAGAAAATGGAAACCTAATTCTAATGTATGAAAGATTTAAACAAAATTGCACTAGCTGAAGGCAGAGGTGCCAGATATTAAGAAAATCCGGTAATTGATAATTGCTTTCCGAGGCTGCCTGCTAACTCACCTCGTACTCCAAAGTATCCAAAATGGATGGTAAACAATGCGGAGTATGGTCCACGAGAGAACAACGGCTGGGAGAAAAATACTAGCAACCCATTCATAGCCACCGTATCTTGACATCTTTGCAACTTCTAGAAATCCATCACTGGCATCATGCAGGGCTAAAACAATTGAACCAACACGACCAAACCTACAGTTGATAGCAAAAGACGGAAAATAGAAGTAGACTTTATGATGCGTTAGGAAAGACAAAAGTATGAGCAATTATTCTGCGCAAAAGTTGATTAAGACGCACACACACACACACACACACCATGATTTTGTGAAAAGAATTATCTCTGCTTACTCCAACAAAGAACATGGTCTCAAACAGATTCTTTTTAGCATGTATGAAATTGCAGCAAAAGGCTGAAAAGCTTCGAAACGAACCTAAACATGTAGGAAGGCACAACGAGGATTAGTGTTGCCACTTGATGAGTCATTGACACCAGAAAGTCAGAGCGCCTTGTTTCCCAAAATATCAAAGCAAATATGGAGTATGTGTACAATCCAGCAACATACATGTACAATCCCTTCAATTTCAATCTGAGGACCATGAAACGAAACAGTCAACTAAACCAGGCTGCATGAATGTACATATGTAATGCAATATGAAGAATGACAGGAACAATCAAAAGTTGCAGCAAAAATGATAGTTGCCCTATGCTATCAACCAGAACAGTCTGAAATCATACTGTAAGCCTTGTCAATAGCAGCATAGTCATAAACCGGTGCACTTAACCACACTGTCCAGGTATCCAACATTGAGATTAACCTAATTCTACCATCTTTCATGACAGCAAATGATTTGTTTGATTGGTAATGAGCTCACTTCAGTTTCAGATCAGGCCATGCTTGATCTCCAGGTCCCACCCAAAAATACTTGGTATTAGTGAACCAGGGCTTGCCGTAGGAAACAGAAAGGACAAATAACTCTGCAGAAAGAAAATAGACAAATTTCCATGCTGACTCTTTGAATTTATCGATCGTCTTCCTCTTTGCATGTGATCAAACGTGCACAGCAGCATATCCCTTCCCAAAAATCATTCTTCTGGCAAAATGCTGCAACAGAAAACGGACAGCTATTTCTTAAGGATTTGCCACGAAAACCCATTTGAAAATTTACGTTGTTCAATCAGTCACAAGAAGGGTTAACTCAAATTTCACTACCTGCTGGTTGTTCGCATTTATCCCAACTACATGCGAATCAATAAAAGCTGTATGTAGAACCAAATGACCAGAATTCGCAAAAACGATCGACAGTGCAGTTCATTGTAAAAGTACACCTACATTACATGCAGAGACAAACTCCCACATCCTCATGCACGGCACACCCACAGTCATGAATTGAAAATAATGCTGCTGTCATACCATGAAGTAGTGATAGTAACGGCAGTTAAGTAGTATATAGCAATCAATTATAACAATACGAGCCGATGGATTTTGGACTTAATTACTCAAGGTCAAGTTCACAAGAGTTCCAATCGTAACAAAACTGCAAACCACCAAACAAGCGCTGGCCACCCTTGGTCCAAAGGGTTTGAGGGCTCTAGGACAAATTGGCTGGTTTATTTGACAATTGAGATTGATCCTCCATCAGATAACAACCCTGGCGTGTTCAACACATTTCAGATGTCAAGAATCAACTGACGATGAATTTTATTTGCTCGCATAACAGTTAAGAACTATGGCTACACATCACCTATTAGCTAAAGAGTTAATGCCCCTAACATTACTCTACCTAGTAAAAATCCAGACACAAACGAGAGTAAGGGGTCTCGGATATGATGCTTATAAACATAACAAAGAACTAATGCAACCCCAATAACAAGGATCAACATGCAAGTAGCGATGGAGCTAAAAGTACCTCAAAGACGTTGGTGTCAAGAAAAAGCCTCAATAAGGGGAAGAAGACAGCAAAGGGGGCAACGGCTACGAAGTCACTGGCTACTGGGTACGATTCAGCCTCCCAGTTGATCAAACCAATGGTTCCTGGAAGACCCATTACGCTCTTTTGCAGGAGTTTGCAGAGTTCAAAGGGACTTGAAGAGGATTAGACTAAAGCAAACGATGGCTTGCTGAGAGAAAAATTAGACCTTCGATGGTTGCCACTTTCCTGGAGAGTTGCACACGCTGTATCATTGACTTTGAAAAGAGCGGCCACCTGGACCTTCGGGTGCTTTTGTTATGGGTGCACTTGTTAGATATCTCTATTCATGCAATGTGACCCGACCCGAAGTCCAATAGTTATCAAAATAATAATAATAATAAATGGGACCAAGATCACGATGTTTTTGTTTTGATGAAGAGTCAGAGACATTTCATCTTTTGTAGATATGTAGAAATTAAAGTTGCGACAACATGTAATTTTTAGTTTGATTTTCTTAAAAAATAATAATTAATTTAATTTAATATTATATGTGGTAAAAAATAAAATTTAATTAAAATAAGAAAATATAGAGTTAAAAATGATGAATTTATTATATTACAAATTAAAAAAAAAAAAAAAAACATAGTAACCATCGCATCTTATTAGGTAACATCAATGTAGTGATTTATCCTCAAAACATTTGAGTTTTACTTTCATTCACTTTGTGCATGTTTTTCTAATTTCAACCAATTCATCCATGGAGTTAATACTACTCTCCGTGTGTTAGCTTTTAACCACTACCAGAAAAATAATGGAGTGAAGTCTGAATTTGTTATCGCCTTACCCATTCAAATGACAAAGATTGCCAAGTGCTTCTAGGTTTTGGTGTTTAAATGTCAAGATTTAACTCTCTCACTGATTACGACAATAAGAGAGTTGTGGATGCGACAACTTACACAGTAATTTTTGATACACCGAGTGCTGACAGAAATTTATATTTTACACTCTCTATTTACCTCGTGCTGACAAGTCACACTCTATATGTTAAAATATTACCAAAAGAAGAAAAAAAAAACTAATATATGATTCCATCAACATTTAACCTTAGTTAAAATTCAAAATAATTTCACAAATATCATCATAAATCACTCGACAAGACCATGCCCTTAACTCGGGGGAAAATCGCTGGGGGCTGTTTTATGGGTTAAAAACTTGCAATTTTTATTTGATACATCAGAACAGTACAAAAAAGAAGAAGAGAAAAAAAGAAAATGGTGCAAATCTATGCTAATCAATCCACATAAGAGCACTCATGAACTAAATGATAAAATAATTATAATATAATACACATAAAAATGTATATTATAAGAGCAAAAAGATTAATTACTTATTTTGTCTTGCGATAAAAAAAAATAAAAATAAAAAAGCAAAGAGAGAAAGGTGATAAAATCATCGGGTATTTGATCTAATAGTAATAACAAATACTCTGCTTAAACTACGACCAAGTTTACACAAGTTTACAACCAACCATGACAAGAGAAAGTAAGGGCCTGTAAGAGAAGAATGCTTCCAGATTGCCCACCACAAGTTCGCACAAGTCCATAAAAAAGATTCAGGAGTAAAGACAGCTAGCTCTATGTGAGGATAGAACCACATCGTCCAACGCACAGAGCTGTTTAGGAACATCAGGCTTTCTCAAACACATCCAAGCCAGCACCTGCAGTCTCCCCTCGCACCAGACACCTCACCAATTCCTTCTCGTAGACAATGACCCCCCGAGCCCAACGTTCACGACGACTCCTTCTTTCCCTGGTGATGCCAGCACTTCCTTATTGATCATGTGATGGGTTTGACCCGTCAACGCACAACAGATGATAAGGGAGTAGAATGGCTTCAATCCCACATGTTAGATGCACATTCACGCAACAAAAGCTAATTGGCATGTGCCTAGGTACTTTCACTTTCAAACCTGATGACTCGGTGAAACAGTTATTTAGAAAGTGGCTTAATTTAATGCCTTCGCTTAATTCTGTATTAAACTGCTAGTATAATAAGATATTGGCCGCCACTCTCTTTGTAAAAAGAAATAAAAAAACAAATAATAAAAAAAAGAAGAAGAAAGAAAGTGGTGGCTTGGATCTGCATTTTGCTTAGATTCTGTCATACTATTAAAGTCTTTCCCGTATATTACAAGCTTATTAATAATATAAATACTTCATCAAAAATGGCCCGTCGTGCCTGTCATTAAACAACACATTCAGCAGAATATTTAAATTGTGGAGAGAAAAAAGAAAAAATTAAAAAATATATATGTGTGTGTGTGTGAATTAACGCCCGAGCTAGTTACAGACAAGAGATACACAACCAGAAAACTTAATTTGTAAGAAAAAATTAAGCACGAGACTAACAAGGGCCAATCAATCCTTCTATTCAAAAGTGTAATCTTAACGCTTTTAGCTAAATTCAAACATTTGAGAGCAGGAGAAAAAGTATCTGAGAGATGATTATATTATGGGAATTATTATTATTATTGTCTGTAGGAAATTTTTATTCTCACGAACAGAAAACTCCATGCACGCATAAATTAGGAGAACAAAAAAAAAAAGGGGACTCACATAAATTTTTGTGTGAGTAAATATTTCCTGCTTGATATTATGCTAAGCTAACCTTATCTTATCTATTCGCTGTCAAAATTTGCTTTAAATCACATGTTACCCCACGCAACGTTATTATTAGAAGACAGACAAAATCTTGTCCCATTCGAAAAGATGTTTAAATTTTATTAAGATTTATTGAGTGATTAGCGGTTGTTATGAATAATTATACTGTGATTATGTTCAATGAGTTTTTTGAGAATTTATATAAACTTTGATATAAAAGATTATCTCACGCTTACCAAGACATGGAGGCTGGAATGCCGATCTCATTCAGTACGAGGGCTTTTGGTATTCGCCTCATCTCGTTGCGGGCACCATACTGTCACAGAAACTGTTCAAGCCTAAGCCATGTTACATCACTCTGGCTACCTTCCCAAAATGTGGCGCCACTTGGCTCAAGGCACTCGCTTTTGCCATTGCCACTCGGAGCCAGTACGATGATTCCAACAACCCTTTGCTCAACGAGTTTTCGCATGACTGTGTGCCCTTTTACGAGCACGATTTCATCGACAAAGTGCTGCCTCCCAGGAATCCGGAGCATCCACTCGTAGCCACCCACACTCTTTCAGATCCTTGCCAGAGTCTGTAATGGATTCAGGCTGCAAAATCATTTACATATACAGGGGTCCCAAGGATGCATTCGTCTCCCTCTGGCACTTTTGGAGAGCGTTTGCCGGGGTGGATCCCCCTCCGATTGAGGATGCCTTCGAGCTGTTCTGCAATGGAGTCTCCTTTTGCGGACCCTATTGGGACCATGTTCTGGGGTACCGGAATGCGAGTTTGGAACACCCAGACAAGGTGCTGTACGCGAAATTTGATGACATGAAGAAGGACACTCTGTTTCGCATAAAGAGGGTGGCAGAGTTCATGGGCTATCCTTTCTCCGTGGAGGAAGAAAAGGCAGGGGCTGTGGAGAAAGTCGAGGAACTCTGCAGTTTTGAGAACTTGAAGAGTCTGGGAATTAACAAAACGGGGGACTTCTTCCCAATCAAGGCCTTTTCGGTTGAGAAACAATCATTCTTCAGGAAAGGTCGAGTGGGAGACTGGAAGAATCATTTGTCTACTGAGATGGCGGCGCGGTTGGACCGGATCATGGAGCAAAAACCGGAGGGTTCTGGACTGACATTCCCTGCCTCCTCAGGTGCCTGAGACTGAGAGGATCTTCAATTCCATGACAGTTTGGATAAAGTTTCGACTATGGATTCATTGGCTCTATATTTATGGAGTCACCGTATTTGTAGTCCTATACCTCGCAGTAGTTTGCACCGTGAAATTAGCACTGCTTGCTGCTCAGAACTGTGTGTTAGTGAATAATGTGCTGTGTGAGCCCTCATGTCGAGTGATTAGCATACATTTGCACCAATTTTTCTCTTCTTCTTTTTTTTTTTGTTCCACTTTTCTGATGTATCAAATAAAAAATTTTAAGTTTTTCAACCCATAAAACAAGTTATATGTGAGTGTGCTATGATCTATGAGAAAAGTAGTAGTGTTTTTTTCTTATATGTGGGGCGTTCCAGGGTTGTAGACTAGCCTTTAGTTGCATACTTCTCATACTAAATCTTTGTTTGCATGGACCCTTTGGACCTCCTACCAATGAGATGATGATGATGAAATATGCTTGCTTCGGTTGATTTGAGACCTTATTCTTCTTTTATTTAAAATCTTCTTCTTTTTTGTTTTTGGTTCAACTAGTCGGTGTGAAAGGAACACGAACGCATATAACACACGTACACCTTCTCGCGGGTAGGGAATTAGGTCCCCCGTGAGGTGAAAATATTGAGTCCCCTGCTGTGTGATTTTGTATTGGAGCAGTCCGAATTGGTCAATCACTGTAATCTTCCTTATTAGAAATGGGTTGCTAGCTATAGTTTTGCAATCCGTGCTGTATTATGTCGTCGTGTTGGTGTCTATACATCAGAGATGGATAACAAGAAAATTAAAGGTTGCTGCTTAAATTGGAGAGTATGGTTTGTGATAGTTAAAAAAAAAAAAAAGGAATTGTTGAAAAAAAATGTTGCTCAAAGTGCAAAATTTATAATATGGCTTATGAAAGAAATTGTTGCGTAAAATTTATAATATGGTTTATGATAATTTTTTTTAAAAAAAAAAGTTGTTGCTTTAAATTTATTATATGGTTTATGACAATAAAAAAAAAATTATTGCTTAAAGTGTAGGAGATGGTTTATGACCACAAAAACAACTGCCAAAAATTTACGGTTATAATTTTCCCACGACAAGATGCAGCAACAAAGTTATTGTTTTTTTTTATTATTATTATTTAAAAAATTTATTAGGCTATGACTTATATGATGGAAATAATATTTCTTATTTTTATAAACTTTAAAGCCTTTTTCATGATTTAAAACTTGAAATTTTGAAAACAAATATTTAAATTTTTAATCATTAGGATACCCATTACATGACCGATACAACCACTCTAATTGTTTATGACATGTTATAAATTCATAGCGATAAATTCTTGGCAGTAGTTTTGGCGAGAAAAGTTTTTGCTGCCAAATCTATAGTTTCTTGTATCGATAAATCCCTTTTTCTGTTCTAGCGTGCATAAATTCAGGTTTATTTTATGACTTGGTTCTTAGATTGCAAACCATTAACAAAGTTTCTCATGCACAGGCATAAAAAGAAGGGAAAACAGATTGATTAATTGCAGCATAATTGAGTTTAACGAAAAGTCCATGCAATGTTCACCCCCGTACATGGCTAGGAAGATCTGAAACAAGTCAGGAACATGCTCTAGCTAGTCATTACCATGTGGAACTTTATTATGGAATTATTAAAAACACACTGAGATCGCTACAAAGAAGAAACTATAGGTAATTTAGATACGGCCCATATATATGTAGTCTCCACACACCCCGTACATACAAAAGGAAAGAAAATGGAATTCTCTGTATTAGAAAAAGAAGATCATGTATGAGCTGGAGATTCCTATAGGTTTTACTCAAAGCTCAAAAGCAAGCATCCAGGCAGCAGTAGCAACACCAGCCAAGACAACTGCATTGGAAAAATGTTTTTTGTCAGTTTTTTATCTTCTGTTTGTGCTTGTGTGTGGCTCGGAGAGAGAGAGAGAGAGAGAGAGAGAGTACCATCCTCTCCAAAACCCATCACCCTTAGACTTAGTTCTGCCTGGAGAAAGAGGTGGAAGAGCTGGAGGAAGGGGAGGGTCACCATTTCTTACCGGAAAGTTAGCTTCTGCTGGAGGAGCTGCATGAGGAATATCCGGAGCGGTTGTAGAAGAATATGATCCTGAAAATTAAAAACACTCTAGTTACACATTAACATGGCCAAAATATTCAGAGTAAAAAAAAAAAAAAAAAAGAATTCCATTACAAGTTTGATATTTAAAAATAAAAATTACCATTGGTTTGCTCTTTATGCTCGTAGGGAATAATCATCTTATATAGAACCAAAACTCTTGAAAGGAATAACTCTGTTTGGATGCAAATGAGAAGATAAAATGACCCTTAAGGCATACAGCTTAATGAGAAGAATAAAAGTCTTTGATCATTACATACATAGAAACAATAGAGATGAGATCATGGTGGAGTGGTTGTGGCTTTACCTAAACCAATACAAGCACTTCTCTTTCGTACGGTATTTGGTCTACAATTGTGCTTATTATTTTTTTACTTAATATGAAAAGACACGGGGAGTGTGAGAAATTCAAAAGTATAATTATAAAATATAAATCTAATCCATTAAAAGAATTAATGAACTAAATTTCAAATTAATTCAATTTTTTAAAAATCTATATAAGTTTTTAATTCGAATAAATTAAAATTCAACGATTAATGTAATTTAGTTTTTATTTTAAAATTTACGTTAAAATGTTTTTTCGTTGAAAAAGAAAAACTTAATTTTAATGTCTAAATTTGTAAATATCAATTTAAAATTTTAATTCATTCAAAAACTATTTTATTTTTAATATTTTACAATATATATTTATACTTTACGCTGAAAATAATTAATTTATGATAAATATTAATTAAATAAATTGAAATTATTCTTGTGAGTACAAAAATAATGTTTAAATTAATTTAATATTCATAAAATCGTGTTAGATATAAAGAATTGAAGATATACATAAATACTAGAAAATATCAAATATCATTAATCCACTAATTCAACCCACTCCTTCTCGATCAATGTCCATGCTGGGTGTCATAACTTTGCTAAAAAGAGGTTTAAAACTACCGCTATGAGCTAGAGAATTTATCTTGGTAACGGAGCCGGATGGTTTATTCACCCAAGATCTGGGATATGAGCGTTTGTGAGGGGGCCCCGTTTTACAGATGGGGCCTCTCAGAGGAGGGTCATGCTATAGCCACGCGACTGCGTGGTTTTATTAATTGTTTAGGGTCATATAATGTGTATTTAATATTTTTTTAATAATTATTTGTACACGTTATTATTTTTCTGCACATTCTATCTTATATATATATATATATATATATTTATTTATTTATTTATTTTTGGTTAAAATAAGCAAGCAACACTTTTTTGGACAAGCCCAGGACCGCCCTTTTTATTTTTGGAAGTCCAAAAACTTAATGAGCTAACTTGGAGCCCACATAAGAGTAAGGCCCACTACTAACCAAAAAAGATGAGCTAAAAAGATGATAAAAAAGCTCTTCTGGTAGCCTGGTAAAAATTAAACTTTCACTCCGACTATTTAGATGTCAAAAAATGCAGTCATGACTCCAAACATGTGTTATTCTTATATATATATATATATAATTTAATGTCCATGACTCAAAATAATTAGATTTATAAAAAAATAAAAAAAAGGGTTAACTCTGTCTCTTGTTTTATGATTTCTAAAGTTTAAGGTCTCACCAATGTAACTAAATTTTTGTCTGAGTATAAAGCTACACATAGTATGTATTAGGCGTCGGTTTTTAACTTAAATTGAAGTTCAACCCAATTTACAATCTAATTTAACAGATTAATTAATAATCTGATTGTTAATTTAATAATTGAATAAATGAGTTAATTTTTATTTTTTTAAAATGATATTTTTATATTAAAAATAAATAAAATATTATTAAAATAATATGAAGTGTATATATAAAAGTATGCTTAGTAAAAGAATATAATTATATATAATTTCAAAAAAAAAAAAAGATTAACTTACCAATTTATTATTTTGATTAGACCAATCCAATTATCCTAGTTAATTAAATTGAGTAATTTTATTCAACTTAATTATTTTTTTAATTAAAAAATTGAATTAGTTTAAATTCTATAACTAAAATTTGTACAAATTTTATTTTTCTTTTTTTTTTTAAAAAAAGGGTTATATACCTCGTATATATATGAGGAGAAAAAGATAAAATTTAAAGTCTTATTTTTTTTTCAATATAAAATTTATAAGCTAATTGCAGGTGGTCTCATTATTTATTTATTTATTTATTTATTTTTTAAAAATGCTCAGTCACTCTCCGAAGTGCAATTAGTCGCTGAATAGAATAGTTATAAAACAGGGCAGGCCATGTTAGCATACGATTGTGTCTTTCGGAACCAGCTTGTGCCAGTTGGGCGACAATAGTTGCGGGCCATGCATAGGCCCAGCACTGCGCTGGCCTAGAGCACGACCCAATTTGTGCATCGATTATTCTACTTCCACGTAATATCGCGACAGACAGACCTGACCCTACTCGCAATTCGAATTTGTATCGAACCGAGAGCATATGGGTCGGGAAGTGAATCGAGAATCAGAACCAGTTCTGTGGATTAGATTCCACTTTATATCTTTATATATAAAGAATTTAAAAAATTATTTTTATTTTACAACTCTTAATAAAGAAAAAACAAAAACAAAAACAAAACTAGATCCTTTAATAATATTTTAAAAAATATAAAAATATAAAAGATTGCTCCCGAGTGTGCGTTACTAAATATTTCCAAGTGTGTGTGTGTGTGTGTGTGTGTGTGTGTGTGGGTGTCGCATGAAATAAAGTAATGGTCTTAATATGATAGATGGCGAGCATGCCCGGCTACAGAAAACGACTTTTGAAGGGTGAATAATGGACATTGGACTTTAAACGAATAAAGAAAAAAAGAGATGATTGATTAGAGGCTTCGCCTCAAGAGTCAAGGAAGAGCGGGATCAAAGTTTCATTATATATAACTAAACAAGGTGGCTCTCGTGGGGTTACGAATTTGTAGTGCACGCACACGTGGTGGAAGCCTATGAGAATGAAGCTAGCTAGCTGATGAGAACACTGGCTGAACACTTTCTTATTCCCGCCGAAGCCAGTACGCAATGAAGACCAATCCGCGAGCTAACCTACGACATGAAAACCACCAATAGCAGAGACAGATGGAGAGAGAGGGAGAGACAGAAATCAAGCCTGCATGTCCGTCTTGGCTAGAATCCTTCGACTCTTTCTCCCACGGGCCAATCTTCTCCGGCTGAGAAAGGTTTGTCCCATGTGCAATGAGGAATATCTGTAGCCCCTCTCTTGGGGGCCAAGATAAAGGCAGCTCAAGGTGTTATATTGCGAGAGAGGAAGCAGCAAGAATAATTCGTGGGCCAAAGCTTGTCTGGTACAACCATTATAATAAGTCGCGGAGAAGGACTAATGTGTGGGGGAACAAACAAGATCGTGCTTTGAATTATAGGGACACTGGGTGCCCATACCTGCTGGACTGAAACTCCTTCCACTCGTTTTGTTTCTTTGCCCACTAAAACATGGAGGGGCCCATGAATGGAGTAGACAATTATCGCTGCTAAGCCATTATTCTTTTTCTCATTTTTCGTCTAGATTTGCGAAGATAAATAGAGGAGATATCCTGGCTACACCTTCCCTGATCAGCCATTCGATTGAGAGGTCTGGATTAATCCCCAAATAGAGACGAGGGCATGGCATGTGCCCCCCACTCCCCCCGGAGCATATAAAAAAGAAGAGAAGGTTGTTAGTTTTGGATGTATTTTCTCGCATGTCCCCCCTTTTTCCTCTTACCGAAAAGTAAGTTGAAAAGGTGGAGTATTAGGGCCACCTTGTAACATTTGATTTGACTGACGATGAAGAAAGATTCAACAATATTCGAGTGACAACGAGCTGTACAAAAATCCGCATTGAAACATTGTTGCGAGTTTTATATTTCTATCAGGGGACATGCTGTGGAGGAAGAGTCAAAATTGTACCGAAGGAGAAATACTGTCACGTTGAATGGCAGACATGCTTTGCTACCACCAAAGCAAAGAAACCACGGGGTAAAAACCATGAAATAAGTGTCCGAGATGTGAGCAAATCACACATGCTCTTGAATTATGACGACAAATAGAGAGCCATTCCAAAGATTTACCCAAAATCAACTTCCAGAATTTATGCCAAGGCAAAGGATGGAAGATATCTGTCCACTCACCATTAACTTAACCCTCTAGATAGCAGTACTTTCTCAAAAATTAACTCATCCTGAAACCACAAACATCTACGCAATTAAAGGATCATACCATTCATCCAAAAACATCGGTAACTTAGCCACCGCAAGTCCGCAAGCATATAATTCTGTTCAGCTGAGACAGGTACCAGCAAATTGAAGGAAGACAGAAAAGCAGGCGCCGAAGGGTACTTTGACAATTTCCTCCCTTTAGTCTGATCTCAGCATGCAACTCCAGTTGTTTTATTGTTTTTCAATTTTTTGCACGGTTAAAAGAAAGGGGTCTGCCCATTTTTAATATGGGACAAGGATTATGACGTCTCGGAAGCTAAACGAGGCAGTGGAGATGTCCTCTTTGTAGTCTATTTAAGACTTGGATCTTATATGCTGTCCGGTGCATTGGACAGAGACGATCTGCCCATTGCATTAAAATCATCCTTTTTTATTAATGGCTAATGCAGAGTAGTAAAGATAGCTTGTTGTGAAACCCAAAGAACCAAGTACTGTCACAACTCACGTCCTTTCAAATTTAAGAACTCTGTTTATTTATTTATTTTCATTTTGATATTTATTCCTCTTCTAAAGATGGGGATTTCACTGTCTTTGGTAGCTTGTAGCTGTCTTCTGCTGCTTCAAGTCAGAGAGAATTAATGGCTTGCATTTAGATTTTCAGGTGGTGAGCCTTATCCCTGGCATTAAATGTAAAGTGGGCAACTTTCAAATGTGAGATGGGTATATCTGTTCTTTGCGCGAAACAAAGAGAGAAAACTTTTCTTGGTCAGAGACATAAAGGCCCAAGCTGTTCATTTCATTGTCTACATACAGCTCGAATTAATTTCCTATTTAAGAAGCCCAGAATTTCTTTTTTCCATCCACTCTTTTGTTAGTTCACCCAGAATTCTCCTTCTTCTCTCTTGTTGCAGAAAGATATCTATAGCTCTAGCAACAAAGTTGGATAACAATAGCAATGGAGCCTTCCCAAATCTTTGGAGGACCAGAAGAGTGTCACAGCTGTGAATCTGGGTGGACTATGTACATTGGCTCCCCCATACACGGTGATGATGATGATGATGATGATGATGATGGCCATAGTGATGGAAAAGATGATGGGGATGACAAAAACTACAATCATGAAGATAACAGTGATGATTCTATGGCTTCTGATGCTTCTTCAGGCCCCAGTAATCAAGGCATCAGTCACGTCAAGCTTGGAGAAGACAAGGTTGAGAGCAAGTATAACCCACAAAAGAAGGTTAGCAAGCCAGGGGGCAAGCAACGGGCAGAAAGTAGGAGAGAGAATGAGAAAGAAAAGAAGGTATTTATGCCTAAAAGATCAGCCAATGCCTCTGCTCAAAATAACTCTGAAGCCAGAAGGAGCAACCGGATAGGCAAAAGAAAATAGGCAATGGTTTTGTTGTTTTGCAGGAGGAGGGGGGCGTTTTGGGCTCAATATGATGTCTCGGTTTGAGAAATAAGAATGCAACTTGATATTATGCTGTATGTTTCAAGCTTCGGATATGTAAGAGTTGAAAACACATTAAATCTAATTATCAAATTCCCACCAACTTACATGTGAATATATTCCACACACACACACACACACACACACACCCACACAGACACTCTCACAGAGACCTCTTTATTTTTTATGCTACTAGCTAGATGATCGAACCATGATTTTATTCAGGTGTCGTGTCTGCACTCTGCATCAGCTATCGCACCTCCTTCTTCTTTTTTTTTTATTTTTTTATTTTGGGCATTTCTGCTAATTTTCTCATATTTGAATGCCATAGCCATGGGGATGGATGATGATGTTCTGTTGGGTATTAACATATTGAGAAATCAGCATAGCTAAAGTTTCTTGTTTGTATGGGTCTCACTTAGCATTGCTGTTACTGGGTGAGAACTACAAAAATTGGCGTATAACTAATTAAAGTTTTAGAAAGAAATGAAAGGGATTTCCCGATAGGGAGCCATTGAATCTACATGTGCCAGTGAAGACAACTAATCAGAGTAGCATCATCGTGTCCTCGGAGAAGATGGCAGTAAACTGCCAAAGTTTGCTTTATAGTGGATCATTTAAGGGCATGTGCCATATAGTAATAAGTAGTAAACTTTTTATATTAGGCCAGAAGTGCTGCTTTTCAAAGCAATGTACAGGCCGAAGCAGGTGAGAAAAAAAAAAAAGTACTGGTAAAGTCAGATCGAGAATGTCCTAGTGTGTTTTTGGCAATTACTGACCAAGGCCCTCGTAGCGATTAAGCTTGTAGGACATGGAAATCTGAAGTTACTTGTCCCACTTGAAGACGCAAATAAATGTATCTGCACATGTATATTCAAACAATCGGAGGAGCTTCAATTCCACACATAGACGATGAAGAATGAGAAGCTGCATTGGATTCCTTTTAAGAACCAAATCATGAGGCTATTCATCATAATAAATAATACATTCTCAACGGTGGTACAAGAGAAAACTTCATCAAATAGCGAAGCAAAGGTATGGGTCCATTTTGCTGAACTAATTAATTAAGGATTTCTGTTTTAAGTTACCAAACATCCCTTAAGAAAAAGGAAAAAGAAGAGGAGCATAACTCACTTCGAATTGAGAACTCGAAGCTTCTGTTATCTGTAGTTCTCTGTAGCATTTTCAGCTTAATGGTGGTAACTTGTACAAAATAATTATATAACCATACATTAAAAAAAGAAAAGAAAAGAAAAGCAAAATCCTTAACAAATATATTGGCTAATTAATATTACAGAAAAAGTGTAATTCTTATACTATAGTAACATGGCACCTAGCAGACCTGTGGGACACCGCTGCCATGCACGTGGGGTGACGACGATTGTAGTAAATTTTGCGAAGCATTTTGAAAATAATCTTCAGTCTAGGCCACATCAAAATGATGAGTAATGCATTGGAGGTCCTCTTGAGAAGCAACAGCAAGTATTGTGTTGCTTTCAGCTCTGCGAGTTATAGTTCTCCTAGTCATACTGGTATATAATAATGGAAAAGTAGTGCAGCAATGAAAGATTGTATTGCTTACATGACAAGTCAATGACATTGTCACGGTCGATACACCAAATCCGAAACATGTAAAATGCTACTGCTTGTAGCTGACAATGACTAGGTTACATTATCACCATTGTAGACCAAATTTGGAGATGGCAACTCTCCTGGAAGGGGGTGCAATTAAAACAACTCAACTGCACTGAAAGGAATTTGCCAAAAAACCGCTGTGAAGGCTTCACATGCAGTTGTAGAGCCGCATAGGTTAATGACTAGGGCAATATTTTAGTGAAGCCAGACCCAGTGGCACAGGGCATGTGACAACTTGTTCAATTACACTTTGCGCATTTCATTTTCATGGTTCAAACTGCCAATTCTATTGGTGGAGGGCGTAGATTACTCTTCGCATACCATGGCTGGTGACAAGCTCATTTTCGACCCGATAGCGACCAGAGACCGACCCAGTGGAATCATACTCGAATCCTGTAAACTGGATTTTGTACTGAACTAGCTGGCATATGGCTTATCTGGGGGCATTTTATGAAGTCGAGACTCATGAAGGAGAGAATATGAGAGGAAACTCAATTCCTGAGGACTTGTTAAACGAATCTGCCAGATCAAACATCCTTGAAGCCGATAGAACACGTAATTATTGTCTGAAAATTGCTTGTTAGCCGACCTGTCTCCACAACTAACCATAAAGTAGACTATATATAGTACATCCTAATTGACGAGTCACCAAACGAGTGTAATATCAATACGAGGGAAAAAAAAATGCAAAAGACAAGGCTAACTTAGTAGTTAAATGTATTATCTATAAATTTAAATTTTTATTTAGAGTTTATGAATAATAATTTTAAGAAAAAAAATGTGAACTTTATGAAAATAAATATTTTTATTATATAATTTACCGTTTAATAAATATTATAATAAATAAAAATTATGATAAATAATAAAAAAAATTAGTAATTATACGTATTAGCTAAAGTAGAGTTTTGAATTTTAACAAAATATTTCTATTAATAACCAACTAAGTTTCTTTTAAAAAATAAAAGTAAAAATCAACCAAAATTAGATTGGTTGGCCCCCTGACCATAATTTTTAAAAGAATACCGAGGATTTAAACGTCAATCCTGCCGGATTCATACAATTTACTAAAGAAAGTATTTCTATCAATGTGACACAAGCAAGGACAATCATTGTAATTGTTATATATCATGACTTTTCTTTTTAAGTTTTGTTATTTGAAAGTCAAAAGAATGTAGAAAATTTATTGGTGGAGGCATCAATAAGTTGCCATTTTTTTTTTTTCGTTCCAATTGAGTTAGGAAATGAGGTTTTTTTTATGTAAGTGGATTTGATCTTTTAACCTCATACATCACTATAATTGGTTAGATGGCCACTAAACTATATTCAATAGTTTCAATTAGTTATGCTACATGTGTAGTTAGTAAACAATGATAGAACATCAAACTTGGGTAAAAGACTGTTTAATGCGTCAGTGGATCAATCAATGAGTTAATTGTTAAATGAGGTTGATGACATTGAATATTTTCATAATATTACTATTTTATGTATATCACTTTATAATAAAATTACATATTTTTCACGGAAATTTAGAAAGAAAAAATGTTTATGCTTTTTTTTTTTTTTTTACCATTATAGTAAAGTAGTTAATCTCTGGTCTTAAGTAAAGTAGTTAATCTAATATCACATGCCTATTTACATTCAGAGGGATCAAGCTTTTTGACTTTCCATGTCATGGGTCGCAATGTTGCATGTAAACATCAGAACGTTCGAGATGTGATTGTGTTGTGGGGTATTGGCTTGGGCAACGAATTCACAAGACCTTTTTAAGCAAATTGGATGCTGGATGCGTTTAAAGCCGTCCATTGTTTATGGGGCTAGGCTTTGGAGAAACTTATAGGCCCCAAAATTTAATTGCATCTGTATCTGTCATCTGTTGGGACGATGTAGTGCAACCATGTGCGGCTCATCAAAAATAAACCTTATAAAAGACGAAGAACTTTGTTTTTTTTATTTTTTTTTTTAAAAAAGATAATTTCTTTTTGATAGATGAACAAGAGTTTTTCAGTGACAATATATTTTTATTGATGTAATTATAAAAGTTATTTGGAAAGGGTAAATTAAATTAATACTATCCATTCATCTAATGCAATGAGATTACGCACTATGATTATGTTCACAGTTCCAACAGTGGGAAAAGTCGTACTTATCCAAAATTATATTTCTAGTAAAAGCTCCGTCTTGAACATATACAATAACATAATTATTAAACCTGACTCGGAATAAATATGCCACTGGTTCACGAGTTCATTCAATTACTCAATAATTAGTTAGGCCAGATCAGTCCTTGGAATAATTTTCTCCTTTTTATCTTTATTTTCGGCCTTTCATCTCCCCGAAAACAACATTTCAGATGCACATTCCAACAGTGAATCACACTTGCCATTATTTTTACATCAATTAGAAAAATTGTGAGTGATGTATTGTAAAGTGCGATTCACAATTGTGTGCAAACCACAATTATTCCACCAAAGATATATTTATTTATTTATTTTTATTTTTTTATTATTTTTAAAGAGGGCTTGAAACACGAAATATGTCGTATATTATATTAATAAAGATCAAACTTCAAGTCCAGGAAGAGAACTCTAGATAGAAGGTTGAGTGAAGGAACGGAAAGAGACAAAACATCATAACCAACGAGCCCTTTGGTTCAAAATAGCAGGAGACTGTACTGGATTTTTTAACCAAAAAAAAAAAAAAAGGGAGGGCTAAATTCCTACGTTGTCATTTTTGTGATTGTAACACGACAACATGCACATTATCAAAATTAAAAAAAAAATTAAAAAAAAATCAACAAAACTCCGTCAGGCTAGTGATAAGGGGGATTAATGTGTTGACCACTCGTTGCCCGTCGACGTCTATGCAAGTTACAGGCAGAGGCAGCTAGATAGAATACGATAATTCCAGGCTCCGGCCGGGTGTTATCGGCTGCTTGCATTTCTAGTCACCATGATCACCTCCCTGGAAGCTTCGACGGCGGCAGCACTCCCTTCTCATCATGGGGCTGCTACCTTAAGTCCACGGCATAACTGCCTGTGCCGCAGCCTGAATTTAAGCATCAAGCCAATATCATCCCTTTCTTCTTGCTCTGCTCAAACTCACAAAATTCGCCCCCCTTCTCTTCTGCCTAAGTTCCCGACCATTGAGGTTTCATTTTTACCGGAGATAACCCATCTCTGTGAAACCGGTAGCCTCGCTAAAGCCTTCGCCTTTCTCGAAGAAAACTCCCCAAGTGGACCAAAGGCTGCTGCTTTTGATATGTTACGCGGGAAAGAAGCGATTGGCATATTGCTCCAAGCCTGCGGCCACCAAAGAGACCTCCAGATTGGTCGAAAACTCCATGACATTGTTTCTAATTCCAACATCTATTATAATGACTACATGCTCCACACCCGTCTCATTACAATGTATGCAATGTGCGGGTCCCCTTTGGATTCTCGCTTGGTGTTTGATAGTTTACAGAGCAAGAATTTGTTTCTGTGGAATTCACTTGTTAGTGGGTACACAAGGAATGACCTTTATGATGATGCGATTCTCGTGTTTGTGGAAATGATATCGAAAACAGATTTCAAGCCTGATAATTTTACTTTTCCTTGTTTGATAAAGGCTTGTGGCGGCCTTGTGGATGTTGGGTTGGGGGAGGTAATTCATGGGATGGTGATAAAGATGGGTTTGGTTTTGGATGTCTTTGTGGGTAATGCATTGATCGCAATGTATGGAAGATGCGGATTTGTTGAGGCAGCGGTGAAATTTTTTTATTTTATGTCTGAGAGAAACCTGGTTTCGTGGAATTCAATGATTTGTGCGTTCTCTGATAATGGATATTCCCGAGAGAGTTATAAGATGTTAATAGAAATGTTGGGGGAGGAAGGATTGCTGCCTGATGTAGCTACACTGGTGACTGTATTACCTGTCTGTGCAAGAGAACTTGATGTTGATATGGGAATTGGAGTTCATGCTTTGGCAGTGAAATTGCGGCTGAGGGATGATCTGATGGTTAATAATGCTTTGGTAGATATGTATTTAAAATCCGGGTACTTGACTGAAGCCCAAATGTTGTTTTATAATAATGAAAATAAAAATGTGGTTTCTTGGAATACCATGATCGGGGGCTTTTCTACATATGGTGACATCTGCATAGCATTTCATCTTCTGAGGGAAATGCAGAGGCAAAAGGAGGAAGTGAAGGTCAATGAGGTCACCATCTTGAATTTCTTGCCCGTGTTTTTAGAGAAGTCACAGCTGCTGAGCCTGAAGGAACTTCATGGTTATTCACTTAGACATGGGTTTCAACATTGCAAACTGGTGGCAAATGCTTTTGTGGCAGCCTATGCAAAATGTGGTACACGGAGTTATGCTGAACATGTCTTTCATGGTATTAGTCATAAGACAGTTAGCTCCTGGAATGCACTCATTGGTGGCTACGCTCAGAATGGTGATCCTAAAAAGGCTTTAGATTTGTATAAACAAATGAAGCAATCCTGCTTGGAACCTGATTCTTTTACCATTGGGAGCCTGCTTTTAGCTTGTGCTCACCTGAAGTTGCTGCACCATGGAAAAGATATTCATGGATTTGCACTGCGTAATGGGTTAACAGATTCATTTATCAGTATCTCATTACTGTCCCTTTACTTTAACAGTGGTAAGCCTATATCTGCACATAGATTGTTTGATGGGATGGAAAATCACAGTTTAGTGTCCTGGAATGCAATGATTGCAGGTTACACGCAAAATGAGCTTCCAGGTGAAGCTTTGATTTTGTTTCACAAGATGCTTACTCAGGGAAATCGACCTAGCAATATTACCCTAGTGAGTGTTTTGGGGGCTTGTTCCCAAAGATCAGCTTTGCGTCTAGGAAAAGAGATACATTGTTATGCACTAAGAGCTTGCCTCGCAGAAGATGTTTTTGTGAGTTGCTCAATCATAAGCATGTATGCAAAATGTGGCTGCATAAAAGAATCTCGAACTATTTTTGATGGGTTGAGAAATTCGGATGTGGCATCATGGAATGCTATAATTGCAGCACATGGAGTACATGGATGTGGGGACGAAGCGATAGAGCTATTTGAAAAAATGAAGAAAAATGGCCAAACTCCCGATGATTTCACATTTGTTGGGGTTTTGATGGCTTGCAGCCACTCACAGATGGTTGAAAAGGGGTTAAAATACTTCGGCCAAATGAAGAATCTTTATTATATAGAGCCAAAGTTGGAGCATTATGCCTGTCTTATTGACACGTTGAGCCGTGCTGGCAGACTGGATGATGCTTTGAGGTTTGTGGATGAAATGCCTGAGGATCCTGACGTTAGAATCTGGAGCTCATTGCTCAGTTGCTGCAGAACTTTTGGTGCTTTGGAAAAAGGGGAACAAGTTGCTAAAGAGTTATTAAAGCTAGAACCAGATAAGGCAGAGAACTATATTTTACTTTCCAATCTATATGCTGGATCAGGGAAATGGGATGCTGTTCGAAAGGTGAGGCAAAAAATGAAGGGGCTGGGCCTGCATAAAGATGCTGGCTGCAGTTGGATTGAAATGAGAGGAAAAGTCTATAGCTTTACCGTTGGTGACAATTTACTGCCGGAATTGGAAGACATCCGATCCATGTGGACAAGATTAGAAGACAAGATAAGGAAAATGGGATATAAGCCTGCCACAAGTTGTGTACTTCATGACGTTGGAGAAGAGGAGAAGATTAAGATACTGCAAGGTCACGGTGAGAAACTCGCAATTTCTTTTGGATTATTGAAGACAACTCAAGGCACGACACTGAGAGTTTACAAGAATCTAAGAATTTGTGTAGATTGTCATAATTCTGCTAAGTTAATATCGAAGGCCGTTGAGAGAGAAATAGTAGTGAGAGACAACAAGCGGTTTCATCATTTTAGAGATGGATTTTGTTCTTGTGGCGACCATTGGTGAAGAGGGATAGGCATTGTTTTCCCGTATTTGCTTCCGACTGGTAGTTAATGGATCCATTGGTAATTAGAATTTTCGGTGTGGATAATCTTACTACTCTGGCTCTCGTGTGTTTAGTTCTGACGGAGGCTTGCCTGTCTTGTTATTCTACGTACGTAGATAGTGAAGTAAACGAGTCATAGTCACGCATCAAGTGTTCGGTGGCCTGGCTTATTGCGTCATTATTCGAGTTCGTACGTTGATGCAACATATACGTAGATTAGCATTCTTTATAGTGGACACGGCGCTAGTCCTACTCTGTTGTTCTTTTGCATTCCCTAATGTAAATTCTCCAAATTTGACAGTGGAATTACGAATTATATTTGCACACAATGATTACTTTATAATTTGATGTGCCATTTAATCTTCATTTAGAATACATGTTCAAAAGGTCAGGAAAAGAATAATCGGCATTTCTATTTGCTTCCTTAGTCCCATGCCTCTCTTCTGAAATGATCGTTTCTCCATTTAGAGACATTGGCAACTATCAGACCGTTGTCGACCACAAACAGAACACCATTAGCTTCTCGTTGCCTGCTCGATTAAAAATTGACAATGCGTTGGCAATTCAATCAAATTTTAATTTCATATCAAAATTAATTGTCAAAGAGGATATAAGAACGTGAGGCCCCACCGACCAAAAGGACCCAACGTTTAAATTCTCCCCACTATTGGATGGAGGAAATGTCTCAAAAATTAGATCGTAGAAAAGCATAGAAAGGGAGATGACACTAACTCCATGTCCAACTACCCCTTTTTAGAAGCTCCGTCGCATGATTTGCAGTTTCAGCTTTATGTTAGAATGGTGCGGTTCTCTATCCCGAGCTTTTAGTACAACTGATTAAGATACTGTTGATGGAACTTTTTGGTTTTGTGTTTAATTCTTAATGACTCTGTTTGCAGTTCTCTATCCCGTGCGTCTAGCACAGCTGATTAAGATACCGTTGAGGGAACTTTTTTGGCTTTGTGTTGAAGTCTTAAATGACTCTGTTTTCGACCTCCCTTATAACAAAAGAATAAAAAGAAAAAAAAAAAAAAAAGATTGGTGCAGTGCCTGTGACATGGGCATATACCCAAGCAAGCCTTAATGTGACACAACTTTCTAGAGAATTTTCCATCATAAAAATTGAGCTAATAAAAAACTGATAAACAATCATCACCCTTCTCGACAAAAATCATGTCTGATAGCATGTCGACTCCACGATTCCATCTAGAAGTTAGAGAGGAAGACAAAACGACGACATTTGCTTGGAACAGTAATACATGTGATGCAGTGAGCAAGACACTGACAAAGGCACCCGCGGCTCAGCGTTAACGAAGGTAACAATAGTAGCGTGTCAAGACAACAACTGTCTTGTTTCCTTCCCCTTTTTATTTATGTATTTTCTTTTTGTCCAGAAATATTGCTCTCTTTTCCTCCCTTTTGACGTGGATTGAAAGCTGCTTTTGGGCCGCACTACCAAACAAGAACGAATTTCGTGGTGAAGAAATTGTTCCATCCAATCAAAAGACACTTTCAGTTAGCAGCATAGAGGAAGAAGCACTTCATCAATGTATCACACAGCTCCAGACTCTTATATTCTTTTGCTTATTCTGGCATTTCGCCAGCTTAGACCACATTTGGATGTGTCACACACACCCCTTAAAGTTAATTGTTTGATCCTGGATTAAGTTTTTGCATGGTGGTACTTGGCTGCATGCTCTGCTTTTCAAGTTGTTCAAGACGGTAAATGTGATGGTACCAACCTACCTTGACCGAAAATTTCAAATGATCATTCCGCATAAGAATTAAGCAATGAAACTCCTTTCTGAACAGATTTGCTTCTGCTCATTCCAATTAATATTCAACTTACCAGCAAGTTTCTCAAAGGGACCATCTTGACAAGCAAACCAGAAAGCCAGAAGTTGAATGCCAGAAGTATTGCTTGCCAACATATCAGTCAGTGTATCCCCTTGCTAGGCAAAGATCTACAAATTAATTGCTTGGTTGGGAGGGGATGGATGCTCAAGGGTAGGACTGGAAAATTTTGCAGGGAAGGGAGGGGGAACAGTGTTGCACACGAGCCTAAATTTTTCTGAAGGATTTCCAATAATGCGTACCCCTGTGTGCACCCATAGACATGAATGTGTATAAAATACTAAAATTCAGCCTAAAAATGTATAACTACACTAGATAAATTTGGAGAGGACTCTCTAAGGATTTGACCTGCTTTAACCAAGTTTCAAGCTAAACTGAACAAAAGGATTCAATATACAAAACTTTAACAACAACAGCCCTTTGCTGTCAAATACTTCAAACAAAAAAATAGAGTGCACATATCAAAAGAAAAAAGAATGTCCTGATTCATCAGTCATGACATTCTAGCTCAGCTTATCTGTTAAGGTACTTATTGCAATGAAATATTAAAAGTTAAGTGAATTACATAATCCTGCTTTTCTATTGTTTTGGCTTAACAATGATGGATCCTTCCAATAACCATGTCACTTATCTTTGCAGTGATCCAGACAATAGTCAGACTACCATACCATGCCAGCTGATAACCAATCAGTAAGCAGACAGCATACCTCTGGTGAAAGGAACAATATGAGAACAACATATCTTTAAGCAGCCAATAGAAATAATAACAAAAGCAAAGAGAAAAAGAAGAGTCCGTGAAACTAATTGGGTAATATTCAACGGAAAAAGTTTTCCAAAAAGCACAATGAAGTCATAAGAACATTCTTACAATCTCACCATAATGTATGGAATTTGCCAAGAAGCCCATAAATCTCACACACCCACTCAATAACATTATATACATTCTTAACCACCACAATGCTCAAACAAAAAACTTCAAAACTCACATCTGACCAGATAACATACTGTTCACAGGCGACGGTCAGCAGTAACCGCTCTTTGTACTGCCTTTTTCCTCTCATAGTCTGCATCATCTGTAGGCAGCTCATACCGACAAACAGGGCAGGTATTCCTAATTCCCAGCCACGAAAGAATGCACTCCCCATGATACTGGTGCATGCATGGCAACTGCTTTGCCATCTCTCCAACATCAATCCCATCCTTACAAACTGCACAAAGTGCATTATCACTCTCTACATGCTCTTTGGTCAAAACCACAGATGAAAGCCTATCAACAGCAGATTTTGCCGCTGGAGGTGGACCCATCAATGCACTTTCATTCTCTGCAAATTGTCCAAACAACATCTCATATTCTGCAGTGTAAAAATAATCCTCGTGATCACCAAAATAAGGCTCTGCATTACGGTCTTGCTCCTGTTCGGTATTTGATTCCAAGTTGTTGGAGTTCAATAAAACCTGCCACTCCAAATTTCCCAGTCCCCCGGCTCTCTCTACATTCACCAAATCCTCAGGGGCAGCGATGGGTGAAATGGACAAGGAAACGGAAGCCTCCTCATCATCAACAAGTACACTTAAGACCTCTCTCTCGTCAACACAACCATCAACCTCCTCCCACTCAAAATCCTCATCATTCTCTCTCCGGTCATCCAATTGAAGTGAATCCCAACAAAGTGGAATACTAACACTCGCCTCATCATCATCATCATAATCCTCATTTTCAGAGGTACCATTTTCCACACTCAGCCCACATTCATCCCCTGAATGGAAACCAATGGCTAAAGAGTTCTCATTCCGGTCAGAATCCATATCAGACTCAAACCCAATAACCCGAATCCCACCTGCATGAGCAGTAACAGTAGATTCAGCCTCACAAGGTTCAAACCCAGACACCCTTGTCTGAACAAAGAAATCATCCTCTCCAATAACAAGATTATCGTCATAATCATTATTATTATTATTATTATTATTATTATCAGTCTGGCCAATATTACGAAGCCCACAATTCTCGTGGGGTGTTTCTAAACCCAAACCTAAGCCTAAATCGAGATCCGAATCATCCTCATCAATAACAATATTATCGCCGTAATCATTGTTATTATCAGTCTGGCCAATATTATGAAGCCCACAATTCTCGTGGGGTATTTCCAAACCCAAACCTAAGTCTAAATCGAGATCCGAATCATCCATATCCGCGTCACAACTATCCTCAACAACGCCAAAACCTAATTCGTTCATCGAATCGGATCCCAAGTTGGTACCTCGGCGCTGACCCATTACCTGAGACTGCTCCACGCGCTGTTGAAACAGATTCATGACAAAGCTGACCTGGTTCTCGCGGTAGTCCAGGAGATCCGGGACAGTGAGGATCACGGAGTCTGGATCGGAGAGGGCGTCATCCTCTTCGAGGCTCCCGGTGTTGAAATTCGTGGGTTCGGGTCCGGGTTGCGGGCACGGGTCGTGGAGATTCGTCGGTGGGGAATGGGGATGTTGATTGGAGGAGTACAGGGAGGACCAGGTAGAGGAAGGGAAGTTAGGGTCTAGGTCTAGGTTTAAGCCGCGGAGGCGGTTGATATCGTGGCCGTGGCGGTGGTGGGACTCGTCGTCTGCGTCACGGCCGTGGCTGTGAGAGACATTAGCCATCGACGTGACCAAAGGGAGTGCTAGAAGTTTCAATTGTTCGCGTCCGTGTGTTGCGTGAGAAATTTCAGGTGTCGAAGAAACATACTAGTTTCTAGAAATTACATAATTGCCCACCATTTACATGTTTTTTTTTTTTCTTCTTCTAAGGAATTAGGAATTAAACCATAAATTAAAAAAGTCTGTGACCATACAATTAAATTTTGTAGTTAATAGTCTGTTTTTATTAATTTTATTTTTTTATTTGTAAAAATTGAAGATTGTATTTTAAATTTAAAATTAAAATAATTCTATTACTAAATTTTGTGATTAATGAAGACAATCTTTTTTTTCTTGAACATTTTGTTTTGTTTTTTTTTTCTTTTTCTTTACTCAGACACAATGTATCAAAAAGTTAAAAACATGTTTTGGATTAAGTTTAGCTTTTTGCTATAGTTCAGGTATGTTGACATTGTCGGTCGGCTTTTTGTTAATGCGGTCTAAAAACACACGTATTTTCGCATTCGTGAGGTGGATGGAAGAAAATGGACGGTGGAGAGACATGGATAGTGTGTCAAGTGAAATCCACACCATCTTTTTTTTTTTCAATTTAAACTTTTTGCTAAAAAAAAAAAAACAGATGAGATACAATACAAGAGACTAGAATACGCAACAAGTACAACCCAATGTGTAACAAAAGTGAAATTTAATTTTTGATATTTAATTACACATTTTACGGTCTTTGCTTTGCTATATATTTTGTGCTCTTTTTGATACATAAATAAATAAATAAATATATATATATATATATATATATATATATATATATATATATATATAAAGAAAAACTTGAAATTGTAAAAGAATAAATATTTTTCAACGTAGAACACTCTAGCTCCCTTTTGTCCACCGAGATTCATCATTTTCACAAGATATAATTAATTATTTGATAGCAAATTTTAGGGGATCTAATGGCAGTGACTTCCACGTGGCACGAATTGTAGACACGAGCTTTTAGATCTAGCATCTGGGGACCACCTTAAATGTCAATCATAAAGCTTGCCTTGATAGATGGATAGATCGGGCTTTAAACATTGGTGCCAGAGTCAGATCATGGGAGCGAGAGGAGACATTCATTGAAGTTTCGCCGAGTAAGAATCCATATAATTTTTTGGCGAGTGATTTTTATCATATTTTGTTCGTGCTGGGTAAAATAAAGAAATTAAATTGTTCGTTTTATTGCAATAATTACTTTTAATGTAATCAAATGTTCAACACTTAGTTTATTTACACGACATATATTCGTTGCTATAAGATTACTACTAGATAACTCTTCGATTTCTCAAATATGAGTAACTTTATAAATAATAAAAAAAAAAACAAACAAAAAGGTCCAATTGGATCTGAAATATTGAACGGTACTAACCCATTTCGGGGTTTTTTTTTTGTTTTTTTTGTTTTTTTGTTTTATATGGTTTAGTCATCTGGTGGAATATTTTTTAAGATTTTGAATTGAACTGGATAAATTGGAGAGTAACCGAAGAACTTATAATAATTTTATATTTTCAATAGAAACCTCAAGCATTCATACAAAATATTAATCTTAGAAAAAAAAAATTGTTATCTTACAATTTTAACATAATTTCATGTGTGGACAATCAATGTTATGTGTTAATACACACGAAGTATAACTCGTAAACAAACATAAGTAACGGTATATTATAAGAATATAAATTTATTTAAATAAAAACAGTGAATGAACTTTTCCAGGGGGCAATGTTCTTGGAAAGGGGAACCATCTTCACTTTCTTCGAAACTGAGTTTGAATTGGTTATAACTCGCCTACCAATCTTACGTTGAACAGGTCCTGATCCGGCCACAAATTGAGATCGATCCCCTAAACCAGCAAAAGCTTCCTTTCCGTCCGGACACTTGCAGTAGACAACGTGCCTTCAATACATGAGACTGACTATTCTATCTTATCAAACGCACTGTAATCAAATTTTATTGGTTTCCAGTGTAATGACAAGCATGAGTTTATCGTTTACCATTTCATTGGTCTCATTTATGGACAAGCAAGGAAAAGAGAAAAACTGATGTCCGTGCCCCCGATCTCAATTAACCATTGGGCTGATTAATTAGTATCACCCATTATCTTTTTTGAAAAAACCTTGTCGGAACATCTACTACGAGATGATCACTGCTCGTCTGGTTGCCTAACCAAAAGATTTACAACTTTATTTCTTATTGGAATTCAATGTTGGGCGATGGAATTGGAACATACATAAGGGACTTAAGAGATATGAGATTTACTTTTAGCTCTTAAAAAGGAAGATATGAAATTTACGAGAAAGTGGGAATTGTTATTTGATTCTGAGTTAATAATACACAGACCTTTTTAATATGAACCAAAAAGCAAACGAATTTTTATTTCTTGCCTCCCATCTTTAGTCTTTCGGGAAAATTTTTTTTTAAAAAAAAAAATATATATATATATATATATATATATCTTTGAGAGCACGGCAGTTAGAGGTATTTTATTGGGCCGTGCGTCGCTAGCAAGCAAACTACGGCTACCGAACTGGAAATTTTCACTCCGCATTCTCCGGCTATTCCACGCCATATTGGGCAATTCCCAACGTAAACAGAAATTTGAAGGCGTTCCACCATGAACCCATTTCTTTATTTTTAAATTTAGTGGCGTAGCCTCCACCGTTAACAACAATCTCTCTCTCTCTCTCTCTCTCTCTCTCTCTCTCTCTGTGTTTTTTTTATTTAGATAAATTAAAATTCGAACTTGATATTTTTAACTTTAAAAATTTACTATAAATTAGTGCTATTTTATACGGACAATGCAGTCAACCAAACTATTGTATCGATCATGATGTGTTTCTTGATTTAATGCACATGGGTTTGGCCGTCTCCATCTCGACTGCTAGCCAGACTTTCTGGATTCCGCGCATCCGATGCACTGGTGAAGCATGCAGCCTCCTGTATATGTAATATTCTTGTCTTTGTTTATTTAGTTATACACTTTATATTTTATTCTATAGTGAAGCAACGATAATAATTTGCATACCTCTTTCTTAAGTATAGCCCTTTACCCGAGTACGGTAACACTTAACATCTTCGGTTAATTATCTGTCGGAACAAGTTTGAAATAATTGAAATTGTTAATATTATAAATATATTATAAATAACCCAAAAATGATCCTACTTCCTACGACCAAAAAATAAAAGTCGTGAGATATAATTTTTTAAATAATAATAATAATAATGACATAATAAAAATAAAAATAAAAATACGATGAATATAAATTGATGTAGCATGATGAAAGTTTTATTAAATTATTTTATATATAAAAAAAATCATCTATCCCAATAATTTACGACGTAGCGGAGTGTGATTTTAGCACGTACATTAGCTGTACGTAGTACTATTTTTGTGTACAACATTCCACATTTATGATAGGAAAAACGAAAAGGACACGAAAGCTTTGATGACCAAGCTAATTAGCTCTAGTTCCTGGAATGTCTGATTTCATTTTTGGGCTACTCACAAGGGTATATGATTTATAATAAAATAAAATTTACTGAGTTGAGTTATATAACTTATAGATAACATTATCGTCTTCGAATGTCAGCAAGTTCAAGCTAATAGATTTGACTACAAATTTCTATTGATTGCACGATTATTTATCATGTGCCAGACCTAGTTGCTTGACCTTCATCTTGAGGGCCCCTTACAGTCGTAGATCCCAGTCCTGGACAAAGGCACATATTTTCTGATGCGGGGTCTTCTCTCACTTTCTTACTTCGACTGAGGGCTCTCCGCCTTTGAAGGAGGGCCTAGCTTCAGTCAAAGGCACAGACATCCTACTTAAAAAAATGGAAATTACAATTTCTTGGCAGTAACCTAGCATATATTCTAGTACAAAAATATTAGTAAGATACTAGGAAAATAAATATGAGTTAAGACAAGAGCTCATAAATATACTATTATTTTGTTGCTTAATATAAACATTTATCAGGGATGCTTTTGCCAATAACATGTCACGAACTTTTATATATATATATATATATATATTCATTTTGGAAAAAATATTCGTCCACGTTGTCACTAGCCAACAAGGCAACAAAGGAATCAAAATGCGAAATTGAGGTGTCTCTTTTTCTCGCATGATATAATAAGCTAGGAGCTGTCTATATCTCTTTTGCTTTCACTTCTATTACAACATTTCAACTGTGTTTCCAGACTTAAATATGTGTTTTTATGGGGACTAGAGTAGCAGCAGTGCTAAAGCTCAAATTCCTACGTATTATGTGTGGCGGCCCCAATCTTAGTCACCAAGAAAAACCTCTCCTCGTCACGAGCACGGAGGCAGACTGGCGCAGAACACCTGTATCTTCCATTCCACGAGATCAGATGCTTTTTTCCAACAGCTTGAAACAAACCCAAAAAGAGCGTACAGAAATAACTTTTCAATTCAAAGGTTTTTCTTTTTTTATAGTTTAATATCCAAAGGTGTTTGAAACAACATAAATGCCTTTTTTTTATTTTTATTTTTTGGGTTCCGAAGTGTTTGAACCTACCTTTGACTTGGGTTTGGACTCTACAAGAACCATATTCTCTATCACATGGGTCCTCTCTCCTTTAGTTGTCTTAAAAAAAGCATACTCAAAAAAGAAAGGAAGATCAAAATGGTGCCAATGAAGCTTGTTGGCCTTCTACTTATGTGCACATTACTGCATGTAAGAAACTCGACTGCACATAACCACCAAGGTAGTTAACCAAAACCCTTCTTTTCATACATGCTGTAATATTGTCCATAATGAACTCTCATTTTTGCTCAGGGTTTGTAATTTGAACTTCTTGCAGCAGCGGAGGGAACAGTTATTACCGACCGCAAGGGAAACCGTGAGCTTGAAGTGGCAAGAAGCAGTTTGGTAGAAGTGAAGAAGGTATGCATTTCAATTGTCAAAGTCAGCTTTTCTGAGAAACGACAGTTTTAAATGAATCAACGAGAGGCATTGATCCTAAGAAAAACTTTATGTACCAGGGATTTAATGAGGTTCCAGCTGCCAAGAATGAAGCTAAACACACAAGGGTTCGAGGAAGAAAATTTAAGTTGAAAAGGTTATTGAAGATGAACGAAGAGCAATTGAAGGAGGAAGCTTTAAATGGAGAAGATACAAGGATTCCAGGTGCAGCTAATTTTGTCCTGAAATGTGAGCGCAGAGGGAAGAGAACCTTGATTGCAAAATGCAAATTGAGTAATAGGAGATCTGTTAATTTTCTGAATGACAAAATGGTTGGCATTACGGCATTCGGTGCCGATTATCATGTCCCGCAATCCCACCCGCCTAAGAATAACTGATGAAGAGAAGAACATTGAAGACCCAAAAGATAGCTCTATGTCATCTTTCCCCCTGTTGGTTTCAATGTTTCTCTTTCCTTTTTTTACATAGTTGCTAGTTTTAGCGAATGCAAGTGGGATTAGCAGGCCTCTTGTATGTATTCAAATAGATATTCGGTTTTAAATGTGATTTCTTTCCCTTTTGAAGCTGCTACAGTTTCTCTCTCTGTTATACTAAACTTCATGCATGCTTTGGCAAATTTGGTCTACCATTGTACATTGTATAGTGTTGTACCATTTACAGGCAAACAAAAGGCATCACTTTGTTGTATTTCAATTTGACTATGCATAATGCAGGAGAAGGTAAATCATGCTTCAAAGAAACCACCTGCAGGAAACTCCCAAGGGCGCTATAAAGACAAGGTCTCTCTTCTCTCTCTCTCTATCTATATATATATATATACATACTCTAAAAAATCCATGTTGGGATTTTGAACTTCTTAATATCTTCTTCACACAGAAGGCAGAGTCACTCAACCCCATGAAGCAGAAAACATCTAAAAGGGAGTTTATTAACCTCCTAGCTGGTACCTGCCAAGCTTGCTCCCGGAATTGCAAGCTTGTTTCAAACAAAGACAGCTCGGAATATTCATCCGGGTTGAAAAAGCTGAAGAATGGGTGGGTTCCATTCAGAATCTTCAATCCCCCCAAAAGCTTCTCGATCAAGCTGCTAGTGAGATTGCTAACTTGATGAATAAAGACTACTCGGGAGGAAAAGCTGCTCGTTACAAGCCCCCAATCGACAGTGATCAGCCTTCAACTGATCAAGAGCAACTAATGAACCCATAAATTTGATTTGTCCCAAAAGTTTTGACCCCGTAGACTATTCCCCTTTGCCAAATCCCTGACCTTGTTTTCCCCTGCGGCTCTTTTCAGCTTTGCCTTTTTTCCTGTTGTAATTGAATGCGTTGCACTGTGTGACTCAACTAGTTGACGGCACTTGGAAATGCAGGGATTCTGTTTTCCCGTTTTGCCAACAAATTGTCTTTCAACCAACCGTTGCTGTCATCTAGTGGTTGGAGACATTTGTTAATATTATTAGCCAATAACTCCTATTAGTCTTAATTTTGAGCTTGTTTTCTCGACGCGGTGGTCTAACTTATTTTTTATTACATATTCAACACAATTTTTCATGATAAGACTATAAAATATTATTCTTTTCTTTTTTTTTATCCTATGAATCAAAAGACAAAAAACAAAAAACAAATTGACTTTCATCCAAGAAAATAACTGGAACAAAGCACTTGCTGCTGATAATATTAAGAGCATCAGCAGATGCCAGAACAAGAATAAAATGGGAAACTATAAGATTTCATTTTCTTGTGCAAAACTAGAAGAATGGAGGCGAACCCACAAATATTTAGCCCGTGTCTAAAGTTTTGACCCCATGTACTATGCTGCTTTTATTAATTCCCCGCGCTCGCGGCTATTTTTGGCTTTGACAGCTTCAAATGCAAGAGTCGCGAGTGTCATATACTATGTAGTTTTCTTATACATGGGTGCTGGAGGATGTCATTAATAGACTAGCTAGATGACACTCTGCTTCGGCTATATTCTCTTCCATTAGCAGTAGTTGCAGGGATTACGAGTCAAACCGTATCTTTGCAGTGCTACATAACACAAGAAATCGGATTTACTCAAATTGCACATGGGCATAAAATAAAATTAAACAAAAACAAAAAAAAACAAAAAAGACAAGGAGGGTTCGAAGTTGATTATTGGAAGGAACAGCCCATCCATAAAACTTACAATAACATACAACATCATTTCTATTCTAGTTACATAGTTTGGTTATTGTGCTTCTCCAGCTCACACAAATGCTTCACCAACCATTTCAAATCCGCGGCAGAACTCCCACCATCTCTATGGGCATCAATTGCAGCCTCACCCAAGTCCTTGGCTCGGTTAGACTCAACTCGGTTTTTACTCACCGACTCAGCCAACGCTCGCGCCAGCTTGGCCGAGTCGGGCACTGTTTTTGCACCCTCACACACCCTTACACCCACCTTCAACTCATCAACCAACAGTGTGGCATTTGAAAATTGGTCGGCTCCCATGGGCCATGCCAGCAACGGCACCCCAGCCACTAGCGCTTCTACGACTGAGTTCCAGCCACAGTGAGTCAAGAACGCCCCCACGGCTCGATGGCTCAGTATCCATGCCTGCGGGGCCCAGCCCCTTACGACAAGCCCTCTCTCCGCCACACGATCTTCAAACCCGGATGGGATCGCGCCGTATTGTCCGTCCACGTGTCCCCCAGTGGGCTCCTTCACGCACCATAAGAAATGGACCCCACTCTTCTCCAAACCGAGAGCAAGCCCCTCCATCTGAGCGTTGGTCAACACAGCTAGACTTCCGAAGCACACGTAAACCACCACGGGACCCTCCTCACCACGGGCGTCGAGCCAAGAAGCGACGTCTTGAACTGAAAGAGAGCTGGACCCACCTCTTTCGGTGGGCCCGGACTGGTAGCCATCGAGAGGGAGAACAGGACCCACCGACCACACACGATCATGGCCCATGTCCTTCTTCAAATGCTCCAAGTAAACACCTTCCAATTCGGTGAACGAGTTAACAACGAGTCCCCAACTCACTAGATTAGCACGAAACCCATCTTTCATGAATTCCGAATCCGGGTCTCCTTCCACGTAACTGCGATACAAGGAAGACAGCTGCCACCAAGGGTATTTCGGACAATTGGGTATCTCGGGAAACGAGACCACCTCATCCTGGTCTATCTTCGGCTCCGGCATATTGCGCCAAAGAGAAAATATGACCGACAATGCCAAGGCACCCGAGGGAGAGAACACGAACCGGGGAATACCAATCCGGCGAGCAAGCTGGTGGGTCCACCCGAGGAACATGTCGGAGACGATGGCCGTCGGCGGCGAAGGTTGGGAGTGGAACCAGTTAAGCAAAGGCTGATAGAGTTCGCCAAGAGTTCCCATTATCGCAGGGAAGCAATCAGGAGGCATGTCCTTGGCGTTCTCTGCTCCGAATGGTATCTTGGGGTGTCCTGCAGGGAAAGAAAGAACCAAGGCCTTGACGGAAGCTGGGTGCTTGGCGAGGAGGGGCTTTAGGAAAGGGAGGTTCTTTGGAGTTACTAAGATGGTTATGGTGAGGCCGCGGCTTGCTAGTTGGTGGGTGAAGTCTAGAAGAGGAATTATGTGGCCTTGTGCTGGGAAGGGAAAGACCAATACGTGCGCTCCACTACTGCCTGTAATTGTCATGGTGATTGTTTTACAACTCTTTTGAATCTGAGAATTGGAATGTTTGTTCGCGAGGGAGAGGGCCGGGGGAAGAGAAGGGAGACATGACCTCGGGATTATTTTGGAATTTATTCATTATATTATATTATAATTAAAATTTTTAATTAAATTATTTAAAATGTATATAAATTATTTAATATTTTTTAAAAATTTAATGTGTTATTGGTTTTTTTTTTTAATTTAATTATGGTAATTTTTTGTTAGTTAATTATTAAATGTTTTTCTCTTATATTAGATTTTTTAATTAATTAAAGATTTTAGTTATAAATGCATATTTGAATTTAAAATTTAAATCATATTAATATAATATCTCTATAAATAAATATTTTATAAAAAAATATTACATATTTTATTATTTTTATTTTTGTAAAGTTTAATTTTATAGAAAAATTAATAATTATTAACATTTTTGTGCACTTTTTTATTAATTAATTTAAAATTTAAATTCGTCTTAATTAATTAAAAAATTTAGTTATAAATATGTATTTAAATTTAAAATCTAAATTATCTTAATATCTAAATAAATGAATATTTTCAATAAAAAATATCATATGTCTCACTTTTTTTTATTTTTGAGAATTTATTTTTTAAAAAGTTCAATAATCTTTGAAATTTATTTGTATTTTTATTCTATATTAATTGATGTTAAGATTTACATTTGTTTAATTAATTAAAAATTTTAGTTATAAATATATATTTAAATTTAAAATCTAAATTATTTTAGTATTTCAATGAATAAATATTTTTAATAAAAAAATGTCATGTGTTAATTTTAAAATATTTTTTTAAGTTCTAAAAAATTTTTGAAATTTATGCATATTTTAATTTTATATTAATTAATATTAAAATTTAAATTTGTCTTTTTTGATATTTTTGTAATTTATTGTTTTTTTTTTTTTTGCTTGCTTGTTACTAATTTACTGATTTAAAAAATTTTAGGAAGAGATATTTAATAAATTGCACATTTTAAATATCTTCTAGTTAGATCTTTTGAACACGAAATCAAATTCTCTAAGATGTGATCTTATTCTTTTTTCAGCACAACGCTAGGAAATGATTAGCTTGTTAGATATATTAGGGAAATAAATAAATTTAAAAATATTATAAAAATATAAAATATTCTAATTAAATTCACAGATGTGGACAATATGGTTTTAAGTGACCAGGCCACAGAGTCCGGCAGCCCATAAGACATGGGTGCGGGAAAGTCAAAGAAACGCGTGAGAAAAAGGTGTCAGAGAGAGAAAATCCAATTATTTAGATACGTATCAGACGGGACAAAGAGAAAAGCAATTATTGTGGAGCGTCCCAGCAATTTTTAATCTTTCAGATGGAAGCACGTGCCGGGAATGTACTGTCAGTGTATGCACGTGGCATCAAACGCTCAAACTTAGTGAAATTGTCCCCCCCCCATTTAACAAACCTCCCCTTTCCGTCACATCCAAAAAACTAAAACTAAAAAAATATTTTAAAAAAAAACATAATATTGTCGGGCTCCGTCTACTTGATTATTTAAGAAAATCCCACGCATCAGTACAAATTTTCTATCTCTTTGCTTCCATTTTAGATTTGAACAGTGTGCGATAACTCTCTCTCCTCTCTGTTCCCTTTCAATTTTTTCACGTTTTCCAAACAAAAGAAATCAACTCTGTCCCTATAATAATCATATGGACGCAAAAAGGTGAGAAAAACAAAAAACAAAAAATCACATGCTGCCGGGGCCCCGACAAGTATCATAATTGCAAAATTGCAATGCCAGCCATGTCGCTGTCCCCAGTCCCAACTGTGCGTAGTCGTCTTTTGTCATTGAACTCACTGCGCCGGTGTGGGCAGGTTATGCCAGACCGGCTGAGATATGCCTAAAATAAAGCCTAGCAGGATCAGGCGAGCGAGCTTATCTTGACCCAAAACTACCCTTAAACTGCGATGTTGGTCTCTTTTATGGGCCGAACCAACATTATGTTAATTAAATCTTTATATTTATATTATTATTCACACCTTTTTTCTTTTTTTTTTTTTCTTTCGCTCTCATTGTCATTTATTCAAACCCAATAACCATTAATGTTAGTCGCGATGTGGGCCAAGCCCAATTCAAATACATTTATGAAAGTTTATTTATTTCTAAATGGCCCCAAGCCCAATCACTTGTGTTTACTCAAATGGGCCAAGGCAGTCAATACAAAAAATAAAAATAAAAAAGAAAACAAAAATTGTTCTACTATTATCACAATGGGGGCCTTGCCCCAATTGATATACAAATTAACTATAACCGATGGGCTAAGCCCATATATATATATTTGATAATTTTTTTTATTTGAAGGGACACACACACACACACACACACGCACACGCACACGCATGCACACATATAAAAGAAGAGGATAATGGAAGAGATAGAATTCAAACTCTTACCTCTTTTCTTAGTATATGACTTAGAGACCAACTGCTCTACGTAATAATCCTACTTTAGGCAAAATTTTGAACCTAATAATAATCACAAAAACCACCAGAGCCCATCTCCAAGAAAATGGCCCAGCGGAAGCAGGCCTAACAAAGCGTGAGAGGTCCTACGGCCCAGCCACCCTAACCACTTGAGCAGCAACAACCTCAGTAGCAATCATTCTGGGGCATTTCCCGAGCTGATGTCCTTTGGTTCATTGTGTGCACGGATACCACCCAATTTCTTTTTTTATTTTTTATTTTTGTTCATTCAAATACTAGAAAAAAAACATGAATTCCTATGACCCAAAAGGCCAAAAATGGAGCTTAAATTGATGTTTTCCAATAAATAAACGGTTTTTCATTCCCAATTTTTGTTCATGTCCCCATCTCACCTAAATTAAAAACCCTTCTTTGAAAGAAACAATGGCAAGAAAGGATTTTGTGAAATTGGAGGGATTAGAGATTGTATAAGGTGACATCAAGATAATTTTTTTGGGATTTTCTTTTTTTGTTTGTTAGTTAATGAAGACAGAGAATAAGCGGATAAATAGCCGGGGGTACGGTCAAACTTTTGGCTAAATATATGTTAAGACAGTTTAAGCCTATATGCAAATAACAATTGAAATGAGTGCCAGATTAAACGCAGTATAAAGAAAAATGGAGGCATCGCTAGAATGAACAATGTAAACAAATCTCATAGATATATAAATGTAAAATAAATGAACAATGTTACATCGAACAAGAAACATTAACAACTTGCCGGTTCAAATGCCGGATCATTGGTTGAACTAATAGTTAAAAATCATTTGTCCTTATCATTAGCCTTTCTTTTATTCAACGACAAAAAGTTAATAACAATGCTTTTAAATAATTAATTTTTTGTTTACTGTCATCAATAAGTAATAATAAACACTAAGTAACAGCTAACAACTTTTTTTTTTTTCTTTCTGATCCGGAAAGTGGAATTAATTATGAGTGAAATCTGAATGACTAACAATAATTTTGAACATGTAAACTGAACAACAAGCTCTCTGTAATTAGCACCACAATAATTACAAACTCTAATGCAGAATAATTTAAAAAAAAAAAAAGTCAACAACAAAACTGAAAAATAAATTAAGATAATTAATTTTAGCGCGAGAATTCCTGACCTAAAACTCTCAGCCATGACAATTAACATTTGGGTTTTGATTGAATTTGATAAGTTAAGCTTGTTGTTATTTTTTCCTTGTCCTTTGCACGACTTTTTTTTTTTTAATAATTCTTTTTCTTCTTTTTGGTCAATTATTTTGGCCATTCCAATCTAACTCGAGCGGAGTAAGATGGACGATCACGACGTCTCCAAAAAGTGGCCAAGCCGTCAGCAAGGGTTAAGTACGTTTAACGACGTGACTGCTCAACCGCTTATTGAAAAAAAAAAAAAAGAAAAAACAACAAAAGAAAACAAAAAGAAATGTAGCCAACGACGCCAGGCGGAGCGAGAGTCGTGGTTCTTGGGCTAGGGAGTGTAGGGGCGTGGGGGATGGGGGGTGGGGATGGCCGGTGGGGGGTCCCCACCGCACGCGAGCCGGCAGGCGGTGTGACAGATGAACGGCAGGGATGGGGCACACGTGAGCTGCTGTACTGCGGCTGGGCCCCTCTTTCCTCACGTGCGGTGCTCTCTGAAAGCTCACGTGGTTATGTTTCTCTTTCGTTTGCTTTTTCTTTCTTTTTATCTTGTGGGGGAGTGACAGTGAGTGGGGCGTGGGTCCTGTCACGTCCATTGTAAGTTACCGACGTATGCACATCACATGGTAACCCCCGCTGCCTCCCCATTCTCTCTCTAGCTCTCTCTCTCTCTAACCAGTTCTTTTATTTTCGGCTTAAAATTGATAGATTAGTAGATTTATTTATTTTTTTCTCCTCCTAAATAAATAAAGGGAGCTCACTCTTAATCTGCCTAAGAATGAGCAGCGATGACACACTAACCACATGAAAATTATATCTCATCCAAAATTAGTTGAATTAAAGTTAACCTCAGACTAAATCTCAATTAAGACAAAAATTAACCTCGGATATCCTTATCATTAAGACCAAAAACTCTGTGCAATACCCACGACGGAATTTTAAAGCGAGCATACGCAGCCCTCGTTTATTTGGATATATTAATTTTTATTCTTATTACAATTATTTAAAAAAAAAAAAAAAACAACATTGATATGCGGCTCTAAAATGGGGTGGCGTTGCCTACTTCACCGCACTTCGTACTAGAATTTGCAATGAATTAACACTTTAAAAAAGGGGGGGGCAATAGGGTTTAAACTTATAAGTGCTTGAATCATCTCATATTCATACTTGGAATGTAATACTTTTCTTAATTTATTAATATGGTTATACAATAATTCAGCATAGTACACAGAATATCAGCTGGCGCACCATGCCGTGGGAAAACAAAAGCCGTTCGAGTCCCTTACCCATCTTCTGCTTTTTGGATTAGATATATTATATATATTCAAATATAATACTAAATCTTATATTTATTATTATTAATATTAATTATAACAATTTATTTAAATTTAATAATATTCAATAATAAATATTTTATAAAAAAATTTTAATACTTGATTTTAACTTTAATTTATCGATACAATAATCTGACACATTTTCCCGGATTTGTCCTATAAAACGGTGGGTTTCGTGCTCGAGCCCCCGTCCACAAGGACCACTTTTCTTTTTTATTTTTAATTTTTTTTTATAAAAAGAAAAAATTGGCCTCCTAGACATTTTCCCTTTTGTTTTTAATAATCAAAGTTTCCAAGAGAAAGCGAAGTCGGGATTGCGTAGCATTGGTGGGGCCCGCACGGAACAATACCGTGAGTTGGCCACGTGATCCGGGAGCCGACGATGTGGGTGGGCGGGCAATATTTAATCACGTGATGCGCGAAGATTTGACGGAATAGCTGACATCTGTCATTTCCAAAAAGTCCATGGCACTAAATAATTAATTATTACAAACACACAAGTAATTTAAAATAATTTTGAGGTTAAGCTTGATGAGACTATTATTAATTTAATGAAAAGAAAATGGGGAGTGCAAGACACGCAAAAGAGAAAAAAAAAAAGGATTGTTAACTGATCCCCAAACGGATTTCGTTGGCAAAGGAATGTCCATGCTAATTGTTACCTGCATGAGGGAAACGCCGTGTGTGTTTCCCATTAAACCACACCCCACTTAATTAATTTAATCAAATTATTGTTAAATAAAGACAGGATACAAATGAACAAAACCTTCTTAACCCCCCCCAAAATAAATAATAAATAAATAAATAAACAGGACGCGCCGGAGTTACTGTTTCCGGCCTTGCTTTTGTCAATTCAGTAAATTTGTTTTTGTTTCCTTTCGTTCGTCCAACAACCGATCAAGCTCATCGCTCGTTACTATTAGTTAAAAAGTTTAATTGTAAAATTATATTAATTCTTAAATTTGAATTTAGAATTAAAATGCTATCGAATTTTATTACTGATACCGTACAAGTTGCTGACACTAAAATTATTTTTATAATTAAAAATTTTAAATTTAACTTTAATTTTATTTTTATATTTACTTTCAACTCAATTTTATAAAAATAATAATTCAAGTCATAGCAAAGATGAAAAATTTGAATTATATTTTTTATTTATAAAAGGTATCTTTTATAATCTCATTTATAAAGACTTCACAATAAGTATGGTCAAATTATATATATATAGTATCAATTTTACCTATTTCTATAATAAAACTCTTTATTTATTACATGTTACGGAGCCACCCAACTCCAAAAGGTTTCGGGGGTTGTTGCAGTGTTATCTCTAATGTTGTCTTTGATAAACAATTTTAGTATTTTTGCACGTGAGTTGCGGGGTCAACTCACGTGGCCCACATTTACAACTGTGACGACAAAGCATGAAAATGACCACACACCACTTTTTCACGTTATTGCGTCGGTCTTCGGCATTGGGCCCATGCATGCACTGTCCGCTGGGCGCTCCCCCCTCACCACGTGCCTTCTAGCAGCTTGAAAAATGCCCCAAATTGACTTCCCCCCACCATCAAGTATGTCTTAATGATTTTTCATATTTTCAAGGGAGACCAATCGAAGCCAGCTCTATCCTACACAGTGTGTAGGATTTATAGTTGTTTGCGCCATTACCATTACTCCTATGGACTATCCTTAAGGCCCGTATAATTATTAAAATTCAATAATTTAGATATAAATAATGATACAATAAATTTTTTTATTAATTTAAGAAAATATCATACTGTGTTTTTATATACATATTAGTAGATATTTAAGTCAACTAAAAAAAAATCAAATATAAATTAACTAAATCTAATTTTTACTATAATTCTAATAATATCTTAATACGAATTAATGCTAATAACAATTAAATCATAATTATTACGAAACTCATCATAAATTTTGAAATTAAAGATCTGAATTATTTTATATGATATTATTGACATTTATTTTAATTTATATTTATATTTTTTAATTACTTTATTTATTTTTAAAAATTAAGAATTCTACTGTTTTACTTTATATTTATTTGTAAAACATTACTATCATTATTATTCATTTGAAATAATAATAATAATAATAATTACGTTCATATGGCAAACAAAACATGAGACATTATATCAGTTAGTTAGTTGAGTTTACACGAATTGATTAGGTCTCCCTAATAATATTGTTTTATGATGGCCGGAACTCAAAATTTAAACGACGGAATGATACAATGCGTTGAGAAGTACAAATTACAGACAACAGATGATGTTTTGATCTTTGTGTAATTAAATACTCGGCGAATCTTTTTAAGACGGGAAACAATAAAGACGCACCAACAACTCACACGGCAAGTGCAGTCCACGTGGGGTTCCATAGGTCCATCGAACTCTTGATTACCTCTTATCATGTGATGGAAGGTACAGCTGCAGTTTTTTTCTTTTTTGTTTTTTGGGGGGGCGGGGGGTTGATAATTGTGGATGTTCAGATTTTTAATCCTTTTTTGCTTTTTTCTATTACAAGGAGGTCTAAATCTCAACAAAATCGTTAGAATCCGAATAGAAAATTTAAAAATTTTAACAAAAATATCGTAATTAATTATGCCAAAAGTAGGAAACTTTTAACCTTCTTTTGGCATGAATAAACCACTCAATTCACCTGTACCAATTAAGGTTTTAGTTTCTTGCTAATAGGTATTGCTCAAGTTTAATTTAAGTGGAAAGGTGATGGGTTTTGAATCCATTATCTTTGAAAGTCTTCTCCACTTACTCACCATTTGAAGCCCCCCGCTCCTTATTTTTAGGAGGAAACTAAACGCATTTCATTGCCAATTAATATACCGACAAATGGTTATCCAGAACAGGACATGTCAATTATTGAAATTCTTGCTTTCCTTCTGGGTATGGTAATGCTGACACTTTTCACAGGACCAAAAAAAAAAAAACAAAGGTTCAGCTTAAGTCGCATTATCCGTTCGATCGCCGCTCTTTCGGGAAATTCCAGAAAAATGGAAGTTTTTCCCAAATCAATTAGGTCAACACTGTTGCTGGGCCATTATTAAAAATGCAACCGATTAATTCACGATTGTGCCCAGTGCATGTTTCCCAACACTGCCTCGTGTCTCGCGTAAGAAACTTGAATCATCAGTAGTTTATAAATGTATCGAGCCAACAAAGGTAAGTACATATATGTGGATCAGGTTTTCTGATGTATTGTGAAAGTGAGAGGAATTTATTGTGCACTGACAAAGGGTGGTACAAATTGGTCAGGAGACGAGCCCATTTTCCTCTTAAACAGGGTTCAATCTTACTAGAGACGCTGTAGAAGTAAAATTCTCGATGCACTCAAAATCGCCTGGGAAGAAACTGTGTTTCAATTGACGTGAAAATTGACCTAAATGAGCCCTTACAATAAAAGGAAAAAGAAAATATCGTGTCATATGCCATCCAATATGCAACTAGGCCGTAGGATGGCACAACCACGAGTGGAGAGCCATCTTCTTAAAATTTTATATATAGTTATATTGATGGCACAATGGGCTGCTTTCACCCTAAGCTACACTTCTTAACGAATCTATTAATATAAATGTTAATTTTTAAAATTTTAAAATAAAATATATTTATATAAATAATATTCTAATAAATATGAATAAATTCACAAAAATTAAAATTGTTGGTATATTTAAAATTTTTGTTTTATTTTAATAATTAAATTATTTTTTAAATTTGTATTATAATAATATGTTTTTAAAATAAAATTTTATGTGTATTAAAAAGAGAAATGACTGTTTATATTAGATTCAAAATTATTATTTTTAATGTTATAATAATATATAAAATTATTTTTTATTAATTAAATCAAATTATAATTAAAATTTTAATAAAAATATTATTTAAAAATATTCTAATATTATTTATTAAAGAACTCTAACATTACATTACATTGATATACACACCGTAATAATTCTCAATGTGCAACTTAGGGAAGACTCCAGGGGGAATTGGGACGCGCGCTTTTAGCTTTGTTAATTGACGTTGGATGTATAGAAGTACATACGCCATTGATTCACTTCTTTTTCCTTATTTATTTAGAATATATTATGGTAGGTAATTGCTGTAAAAGCAAATATACAAATGAGTCTTACTACCTAAACACGACTCTCATTTATCATGGAATGAATAATTGCATTCATTAAATTAAATTATAGGGTCGTTTTTTTTTATCTAATAATTTAAAAAAAAATTCAAGTTACTAATATAATTCTATCTTACTTCAAATATAAAATATACTTAAAAAAATCTAAATTAATGATTATACATCTAGGTAACACAATTATTTCTTTAATTATTATAAACTAATCATTAGTAGTCCATAATTCAGTAATATTATCTATCATACTCCAAACAGCCGGAGGGATTTCAAATGCACAAGTAATCCGCAACATTAATTGACGGGCTACAAGACAGAGAGAGAGTCTTGAGAGACGCTACGTGGCGCAAGGGCAGACAAAACCCCGCATTTCGCGGCACTAAGAGGCAGAGGTGTAGGCACGTGATTTTTTCCTCCATTGCCACCAACGTCCTTTGGTGTCACCGAGCCAATAAATTAACCGAAAGAGTTTAACTAAAGATGCGGTTTAGATAATTGGGATCTGTACCCCAATCATCAGTTGTACGTGGAATTATCCAATTTCCTCGTTAATTCCGGGGGGCGACGACGTATGTACTGTTCTCTAATCAGTTAATTTTTCTTTTGGTTCATTTATATATCATTGGAGTGAACTTCCGAACCTTGAAGGTAATTTTAATACTTCGAAGTTAAAAATTATCGATACCCCAGTAAATAATTATCCTGATTGCACCCAATTACAATTTGTTGGAAGTAGGGACAGGCAATTACGTGCATAAAATTGGTAAAAGATACAGCTGTAGAAGTTTAATCACTGTTGGCATGGAGTCACATTTGTAAAGCCCACGGTTGATCGAAACTTATAAAAATGTGTTTTTTTTTTTTTGAGTTCCTAGTTTTGAAAATGTTGGCATTATTTTCCTTTTTTTTTTTTTGTTTTTTGTTTTTTTTTCTTGTTGGACATCGTAAATGATAGGTGTACATGCATGCACAATGACAAGGCCGCCAACTCTAGTTGCATAGCGAGGCGAAATAAAAGATTCAAACAAGGGTCATCGTCATGTATACAACAAAAATGTAGTATTTACCGGTCCTGATACTAAACTCCTATGTGCATTGTTTCTTCTGGTGGGGGCCACTGATTCGGGGGGGGCGTAGTTGGGTTTGGAAATTTACCATCTCAGATTTGCATCTTTTGTATTATTGAGTTTGAAAGGAACGGGATTGGGCATGCACACTTTCAAGAAATAAAGTAGCATTCAACAAAAATAATTGATCGTGTGCAAATTTGGGCATGTACGAATGAGATTGGTAACCTCCAGATTTATTTATTTTTTTGACTGTATTGTGGGCACCTTATGCTTCACAAGGAGACGTTTACACCATATTTAAAACCTTCAATGTAGTCACACTTGATTGAAATATTGTTGAGAACATCTATGGTAGCATCTATGGTGTCATTGGTCATAACCCAAGTCCTATAATTAGTCGGCTTGAGAAAATAGTATACTGTGAATTAAAATTTTGTTATTAAATTTTATGAAGATTTGTTTGAACTGACAAATTATTATTATACGAAAGATTAGCAGGTAGATGAAGAAGTTTATTCGGTTTTGGGAGAGAGAAAACGAGGAAATAGAAAAATATTCGCTGGAGTAGAACACTAGAATGGACAGAAGCCAAAAAAAAAAAAAAAAAAGAAAAAAAAACCAAAAACTTGTTTAATGCGAAAATCGTATCGGGATTGTCGATAACATTAAAAACTAAACCCCAAAAAAAAAAAAAAAAAGAAGAGTAAATTATTGAGATTATCAATACTTTTCAATTACAACCGTGGATGTCAAATTGCGTCCATTGAATTATTGTGCATGCAAAAGTCTGCGCAATTTAATAAAAAAAAGAAGGAAAAAATAATGGTGGTAATTATTGTTCATATAGTTTTAAATAATAATAATAATAATAATAAAACATGGTTGTACGTTGTAGTTATTAAACTAATTTCTTTTTCTATTATCCTTAACAATATAAATTTATATATATACTGGGGAAAATTTTTAATTAGAAGTCGATAATGCTGAAAATAATAGATTTTCATTCGCAAGGCATTAAAGGCAATATATATCTTCTAGTTTCTGCATCTCTAATCGGAACTGATTGTTGCAATGTTGCAAATACATTTATTCAATTAGTCATATCCGAATGATTGGGATCTAATTGAACTTATATTTTCAAATTAGAATATGACTTTTGCAATAATAATAATAATAATAATAATAATAATAATAATAAGATAAGTTTATAACCCGAACAGAGCGTCCGTGACACTGGCGCTGTCATATGGGCCGCAACGACGTTAGGGAAACGCCGTTTTCACGTAACGGAAAACGATGGAGCAAAAGTTCAAAAGAAAACTGTATAAAAGATCTCATAAACAAAGCACGCACCACTGCAGAGTCTAGAGAGAGAGAGAGAGAGAGAGAGAGAGAGAGAGAGAGAGAGAGAGAGGGGTTCCCTCCGAGCCACGGCCATTTCTTTCGCAGCACTGTTTGGTTGGAAGGAAAACAATTTGACGAGAAAAACGAGGGAAAGGAAAATAGAGAGAGTTTGTGGTGGAAATTCGAGGGGATCCTTTATGCATTTTCTTGCCCGCAAACCAATACGATTCTTTCCAGGAAGAATTTTTTTGCCACAGCTAATCCAGGCTTCCGGTTGGCGTTCTGGCCCTTTAAAAGCATTTTCCGAGCTCGAACTGCACGTGAACTCCCATAATTCTAGCCTTAGGTACGTAATTGAACACAATTTTAATAGTTTTTATTCATTAGGAACGATTTTGGAGTCCAAGACTTGTTCCTCCGGATCCTGTTTCTCTGTTGCAGGAGAATTGCTTCTGTTTGTTTGGTTTTTTCCCTTTTGTTTTGTTTTGTTTTGTGACTTGAATCCTCACGTCTCTCGTCGTTCGATGCGATGAATTTCATAGATGTATTGACCTCGACCTGGTTGGACGATTTGTGAATCGTGCGTGAGACGGAAGATTTTCCTATTCCAAGATTGTACAATTGTAACTCCAAGACTGAAAGCGCAGAAATATACAGCAAGCCTGACGTTAAGCGTTCGAATCCAGACCGAGAGTCCGCGTACGGAAAAGCGAATGCGCCTCCGATCTCCGGCGGAGGCGGCAATTTGATCTTGCAGGAGGGATCTGAGGAGAAGCAATTGCGAAACTCAGGGAAGCTTTACATCGGAATATATACATCACACCGGTGAATGGAGCTTCCTCAACAACGTCCATATGGCAACCGAGGTTTTTTATGATCCAATTTTGGAATATTTTCAGGAATTATCTTTTTTTTCCTTCTATATATATATATATATATATATATTTATTTATTTATTTTTATTGAACTGGATAATCCATGTAAATGATTTTGGAAACAGAAAATTGTTTGTCTAATTCAGAAGCAGTTTATATTTTGTTACAGCCACAGGAGGAGGAGGAGGAGGAGGAGGAGGAGAAAGGAAACCAACACACGACTTTCTGTCACTGTACAGTCATTCGACTAGCCAAGAAGATCCAAAGCCACCTTCTCAAGGTTCTCTCTCTCTCTGTCTCTGCTTAAAATTTAAGATCCCAAAACGCTGCTTTGTTCTTTTGTGTTTTCTAATGATTATTTATTTATTTATTTATTTATTGATTCTTTGTTTAAGTTTTTCGATTTTTTTTTAAATTAAAAAAAAGGCTTATTATTCAGGAAATTAATGTTTGGATGCTTTGAAGATACTTATCGAAAATGCTGTAGCTTTTATTGCCGGTCAGGATCTGTCCATGCACGTGACTACTGATTGAATCGTGGATCATGGGCCACGAGTTAGCGTGGGCCAGAGGCCCTCAAAGTAGGCCTGGCAATATCCCAAAAGGGACGAGTTAGAAGTTAGCCATTTGCAACGGACTTGGGGTGTGTCTCTGGGGCCGATGGGACCCGTTTAGGCCCCCACGTAATGTAACCGCACGGCATTTACAATTTGAGCAATGCCGATAAAGATTTATTGTTTTTTGTTTTTTCAAAAAATAAGACTTCTTTTGAAATTACGAAATCTCATAATTTATGACTTTTTTTTTAAATAAAAATTTCGCTGAAATTTTTAAGCTATATTTGCAAAATATGTAACATCATTTAATAGAATATTATTCTGTCAAAAAAAGAAGAAGAAGATATCTTTAGAGTATTATCTTTAGAGTAAATTTTAAACGAGTGTTGTCAAATAGCAATCACAACGTCTTGTTTTAGTTGGGGCTAATTATTATCCAATACGTTTCGTGAACAACAGGTGGGCACCTCAGAACTCATGATTTCTTACGACTGGGGAAGACCATCGCTAAAGAAGAAACCGATGAGATCTCCATTGCTGAGAAGTCTCCGCCGCCGCCGCCGCCTGCACCGCCAACCTCAGTGGAGCACTTCCTTCCCGGAGGGATCGGAACTTACAGTATCAACCACATCTCGTATTTCAATCCAATAGTTCCAAAGCCGGAGGGCACCGTATTTAATGTAGCTCGAGCAAGTAGTCCTGACAATAAAAACGAGGAGAGCTCTAACTGCAGCTCTTACACTGCTGGAAGCGGATTCACACTGTGGGAGGAATCTGCATTGAATAAAGGAAAGACCACCCGGAAGGAGAACGTTGTTATAGGTACCCTCTTTGAGTTGTTATCTCGCTTTCACTTTTGGCTGTTGGTGTATCTCTGCAGCTTTGCATCTACATCTAGGATTATTATACATATAAGATTAATATTATATATGCATATTCATTTAAAATATAATCTAACAGCAATCCACCATAACTATAAAATTAAACCATGGTCTTTTTAACGTTTCCTTAAAAGCTGCAGCTACACCACCCCATAACTATAAAATTTTCCACCATCAGACTACAAAATTAGCATGGCGCGTGACAACACATGTTCATTCTATGGGTCTTGATGGCTTTCTGCCATAGTAAAGTTAGAGATATTAAAATCTATACCAAAATTATTTTATTAAATAACACGATACATTGTAAAAACCTTATTTAGTATAAAAATTAAAAAAAAAATTAAATCATGTCTTATTTAGTATAAAAATCTTAGTACAAGTTTTAGTAGCTCAAGCATTATTGTTTGCTATACGATGAGTTTAGGTGGGTTTAGTGGTCCACGGTGGGGAAATTATCTTTTACGTTTAAGTTTAGCATGCAATTATACTTTTCATCTCAAAGTTTAAAATATAAAAAGAAATCTCGTGACTACTAGACTTTTGTAAATTTAAATAGGATTATTAAATAGCAAATTTATCCTCATATATAATTTTAAAAGTCAACTTTTTATATTTTTATATTTTTCTTATATTTATTTTTTAAACCTAATGGTCTTTCTTTTTATAATGATTTTAATTTTTCTAAAATAAATAATAACAAGTATCATCTTTAATTGAATTTTAGAAATTACTATTTTATTTAAACATTCTAATTTTATTTCTATTTTTTGTTATTATTTTTCTTATTTGTCTTTAATTTCATTCTTCCTCCTCGCTTATAAAAGAAATTGAAAAAAGGGTGATAGTGGGCAGAGTGGAGGTAACAGTAGAGGACAAGAAGGGGGAGAATGGAAGGTAAAGGAAGATTCGGATAGAATTTTAAAAGTGATTAAGAGAAAAATGGTGGTGGGTGGATGGAAATGACGGTAGAAAAGAAAGGAAGTAAAATAGTGAGATAAAATTAAAATAAATAAATTTTTAAAAAATAAAAAAAAATAGTGATAGTTGGTGAGTGTGGTGTAGAGAAAGAGAGAGCAGAAAGCAGGAATTATAACGTAGGAAATGAGAGAAGAGTTATTGATAGAGTAATTTGATTTTTAAGTTATTTTTAACAATATTTTTATAATTATAAATAATTTTTATTAATTATAAATTAATTGAGATTTTTTTTTGTTGATTCTCATAATTATTGATATATTTTTATAATTTTTAAAAATATAAAATATAAAATATGAATACACCTTAAATTGAAAATATTAATTTTTATTATTATTTAATTTTAAATGGTGTGAATTATTTATTTTGTGTTTAAAGTTGAGCTTTTTTTTTCCTTAAAAATTCGTAAATATTTAAAAATTGCCTTGTACTTTTTGCGAACACTGAATAATGAGGCACTTTTGGCGGGTAACAGAAGCAGCAGCCAAGACGGGGTGGACGGCATCGGATAGGCCATCTCAATCGTCATCGAACAATCTTCCCAATTGTTTCAGCTCTCTCTCTTCCTCTCAGTCCGTCCCTTTCACCTTCCAATTTTACTTTCTTATTTTTATCTTATGATTTGCGTACTTAACACCAAATTGTTTACTGATGGTGGGATGTTATGGTCAAACTATCAACAGGCCGTCAGGGCAGAAGAGCCAGAGCTTTAGGGAAATGATTAAATCAGCCAAAGGTAGCACACATGATGATGATTTAGACGACGATGAAGAGATTGTTCTTAAGCAAGAAAGCCCTTCGCCTGTCCATATGGGTATGCCTCCTACGAATCCTCTTTTCTGTTGACAGAGGTTTTATTGGTTTCACGATGATAAACGTTTCCTTTCATGAGATTGGCATAATCATCTTTGCTTTTCTTCTGTTCTTTTCTTGAAAGTTACAAGGGAATTGAGGGTAAAAGTGGATGAGAAGAGCATTGAGCAGAACTTTAACACCCCACGATCAAAACACTCTGCCACTGAGCAACGTAGGAGGAGCAAAATAAATGACAGGCATGATTTCCCGTGTTTTCTTTTTTAATTTCTGGAAGTGAAGAATGGGCCCAAAGGGCTTTATTTTATTGAATAAAGAATCAATTGGCATATACAAAATCCAAGTTTTCAAAATTTGCAAGAACTTTACAAGTTATCCTGATATTGAAAAATGGCGTACTACAGTATGCAGGTGACCTTATTTGTATGCGTGCGTTACCTTCTCTCTTTCTTCTCTGCGTAGTCTAAATTATGATGTGTTATAGACACAACCAGTAATGGCAGGCCCTTGATAGATCAAGGTTCCATCTTGCATCAGCCACTCGCATATTTTGGCTAACAGTCCCATATTCCTATGATGTACATGTGCAATAGATATTATCAAGGTTTGGTAGGATGTGCTAGGCATTATATTTCCTATAAAAATTTGATTTAGTTAATTTGATTAATTACTTTTAGTTTTCTGCCAACATTATGTAAATTAAAATTTGTAAATGTATTGTGCAGATTTCAGATGTTGAGAGAAATCATTCCTCATAGTGACCAGAAGAGAGATAAGGCATCATTTTTATTAGAGGTTCATGAAATTCTTGTAATTCTGTGCGTGTCCTTCAGTTTATCATTATAATGTGATCTTTGATCTCCAAATTATTGAATTTTTAAATCTCTCTTGCAGGTTATTAAATACATCGAATTTTTACAGGAGAAAGTGCAAAAATATGAAGGATCTTACCAAGGATGGAATCAGGAACCGGCAGAATTGGCGACATGGGTAATCTCTAAACTTGCCTTCTTTTTGTTCTTTATGGTATCAGAACAAGTATGACAATCTGTTCTGCTTATTGACTACCTTTTAATCAAGAAGCTGGTGTCTTATTTGTTTGAAACAGAAAAACAACAGTAGGCCTGGGGAAAGTTACATTGATCAATCTCATGGAATTAGTAGTGGTGCTGGTCCTGCATTGCTCTTTGGTAGGAAATTGGATGAGAAAAACATCACAGTATCTTCGACCATTCCTGGAATTGCACAAAACTTGATAGAATGTAACATGAACTCTGCTGCTACCTCTAAGGCAATGGATCAGCATCCCGGAATAAAGGATAAGGCAACATCATTTCCGCTGTCCCTTCCTCCAAATTTCTTCTGTCCGGGCAGGACTGGTGGTGCAGTAGCTCAATTCACACATAGAATGGCATCTGATGCTGAGAACATGACAAATCAACCTCAACCACAATTATGCCTTGCCAGATCATGTGCCACTACTGGGGGACCTGTTGCTGCTGATAAACTGAAAGAACAGGAACCTGCCATTGAAGGTGGTACAATTAGCATCTCAAGCATGTATTCTCAAGGGTGAGTAGGTATAAAGTTCTCTCATTTAGTTAGTGCATGTTTTCATGATGGCCATAATTCTTACAGTTACATTGGAACTGGCATTGGTTCTCCTATCTGGGTGTATGGTTTTCCAAAAACGTTGATTAAAATCTCCCTATTTGAGGAAAAAAAATTTCTTTTTTGGGTGCTAGTGGCATCTTTTCTATACTCTTGTGATCTGTCTGGCTTTGCATGATTGACTCTATATGTAAGTAAGAATAGAGAATCATGTAGTCTTTTTTATTACATTCTGATAAAAATTTAGTCTCATCTGCTCTGCTGTCTTTAACTTAAGATTTTGTTGAACTACAAATCAATGATGCTACCAGTGTTGCTATCAAACAGGTTACTAAATACTCTGACACAAGCACTACAGAGTTCTGGAGTGGATTTGTCACAGGCCAGCTTGTCAGTGCAGATTGAACTTGGAAAGCAAGAGAGTAGCAGTCCCTTTGCTCGAAGATTGATTCTTAAGGTCAATTTATGTTGCTTGTATTATTATCTATTAGATTAACCGGTTCCCATCTCATTGACACATTGCTTGGATATTGGTCCTTGAGGTAGATTTGCATTGCCGAAATTGTTGACTTTTATAGGTCAATAATTTTCCATCTGTTAGAACCGTGGAATAATGGTCTCTGCTTGCCATTTTATAACAGGACAATGAGGTTCCTTCTGGCTATCAAAAGACAACACGTTCAAGAATTTCAAGTGGTGAGGAATCTGATCAAGCCCTAAAGAAGCTCAAGACAGTGACAAGTTAGTAAACAGCATCGTAATTTTCCTTTTTGTACTTAATTTATTCATTTTTTTGGAACCCCTATACCAGTTCGGGGTGTTTATTCGGGAATTCTCCTGGTATATAATCTATCCAATGGAGACCTGGTTAATTGTACATGTAACTGCTCCCAGTTTGGTGGGATGCGGAGAGTTCTGACAAACTGATTTGTATCATTCATGTAATTTTTGTGTATTCCAATAGAGGCAATCTATTTCTATAGAGGCATAAGTTATAATATTGCGGAGAAGCTGCTGTCCTATTCAATGCCTTAGCTTATGTTCATTTCCTGGTTCGGTTGTCTCCTCTTGATTTTAGGGCACTATGATTGACAAACGTGTGACCTGTTAGCCATGGAAGGTGCACTGGCTGCTTGCACTTGTATGCATTAATAAAATAATGAAGGTGGTAGAAAGACTCTTACTTCTTTGCTCCTTCAAATACTCCCTAGATAAGAGTTGTAAGTCGATTGGACAAAGAATTTACGGAGAAGTGATAACCGTTGGATCAGTGAAATATCGTTGTCTTCGAATGAATTTGCTTTGGTGGAGGGATTTGTTACGGCTGCTCCATTCCAATTCTTGATTCTACAGCATTAATCAAATATGTTGGCTATTTTCGCGTTAGGTGACAACTCTCTCGTGTCCAAAACATCACTATTGTCAAGACGAAGTTTACAAGTGGGCAAGGTGTGTGAATTCAATTGTAATACAGGGTAGCTATGCAAGTTAGTTAGGCCTGTTTTGAACTTTTCAAATCGCATTTTGTTTCAAGGGAGCCGGTTAGGCCTTGTTTGACTAACATGTTTAACAATTTTTTCATTGGAAAAGGCCCTTCAAAATCCTGGAACATTAAACTTTAGACTTCTTTTGTTTTTTTAAGGCCTATTGCTCATTCTTGACAAGATATTGGTGAGCCACAGCTCTTTTGATTTGCTGATTAGCCTCCTCATTTTCTCCGCATTAAATAACCATACATGAACTACTACTAATGGGTTTTTTTTTTTTTAAGGAGGTTTGTCAAAAGACTCAAAACTAGAGACTCGCCCGAGTCCATCTAAAATCTCAACCAATTGACTTTGATCTAAAGGTGCATCTCACACTCTTTAAAATATAAAATTGTTTGCTAGCATTTACTCTTATCTCTTTTCTGAGTCAGAAAATCGTCTTATCTAATGATTCAAACACGGTTTTTACTTTTCTTAATTCACCATTAATCACGGTTAGAAAAATCAACCAAAGGTTCAAACTGAAAATTCTTCCACCTACTGGATAACCCAGTTTTCTTTTAAACAACTGAGAATCGCAATCTTCTTCATTTAGCCGTAAGATCGATCGGTGAAGGAAATTACCAAGACCTCAAATCGTAACAATTCAAGACAAAAATTTGCATCTCAATCCATCAAGTCCCAGAAAAAGACAAGTTGCATTCATGGGTCGAGGCTATCCATTCTCCAACCGTAAGGTGTCATCCTTGGTAAAGCAGGGATGCAGAACAAGAGTACATCCCTATCTAGTTAGAAAGCAAGAGGTTTTGGTTTACCTCTTACTTTCTGTTTACAATGATTTTTCTTTATTCCCTTTTTTGGGCTTTACGGAGAAACTTGCCGTTGTCGTTGGCATTGCACTTTAGGCCAATTGTCTCTAGGACCCGTCAAAGCAAAAGCCCCAGTAACTAATAAGCGCGCGGATATAAAATTTTCCCCACAAATCAAACATCGCATTCCATACCACGCTCAGAGAGTAGTGGGGGGATGGATATCCACAAAGTAACTCCACAGGTCAAACGCCAAACAATGGAAGACTAGAAGATACCTTTACGCGTGATTTTCTACAGTAAAACACATTCTCAGAACGTGACCACGCGCCGACCGGTTGGGGCAGAGTGATCAACATGTACACATTCCATTTCGGATCACTATTTCTGTAAACCCCATTTTCTTGTAGATGCTTCAAGGTAGAAACCAAAGGAACAAACAGGGTTATCGTCTGTTTATAACTTTAACGTAGCTCTGTTAGCATCAGAGTATCCCCGAGTACGGGTTGTTGGTCCAGGCTTTAGTCCCCCACAACGAGTGCCTGACAATCGGATCCTCGCGAGACATCTATCTACTGAGCATTATTTCACCAGCCACACACGTTAAGCGACAAAGCCATTCCATGTTCCTGTGTGGTCGCATGGCTTGTTTGACAAAACATGCGGGTTGAGGCCAATCTTAGTTGTACGGAACTGAAAAGAGAGATTTTGTATTGTCATATTGCTAGAACTTACAAGAGAGTAAATATTCCGAATAAACAAAAAATACAATTTGACGGAGGGCTTAAGCCTTCGATGAGGCTACAGTTTCTGGTACACTGCATCGATATTTGCATTCCCGTGTGTACAAGACAGTCGTGTCGAATTTGACGTATCACCCTGAGATGCAAGGGGGTAGCTTCTATACGCAAATTGGATTATTGCAACTACTAGACATGATTAAAATGTCCCCCTGGCTGCTTCCACTGATCATATCACCCATTACTGAACTTCACAGCCGCTATGATCTGCCCGATTGCCTCATCATCGCAAGAATCCTTCTTTATCACACTCATATCTTGGGTAAAAACACTGGTTTTTGCTCTCTGCTAGAATCGCAAGCATTGTGAGGGAACACATTTAGCTAACATCACAACCCCCCAGAACAACCATATCATGTACTACTCAACGGATCTGATGCTTGCAAACACTCTTCCGGATTGGCATAAAAATAATCCTCTTCTTTGGGCCTGTCTGGAATCACCTTCCTTTTGATGCCGCTACCCATCCGACCTAAATGTGCTTCTTTGACAGGAGAGGAGAACTCATCCCAACTCAAGGATCCATTATTGTATCTGTCTATCAAATCGACCAAAAGTCTTCGGTCCAGTGAAATAGTTTCCTTGAACCCAAGGAATCTGCATATTGCACACAACAAGAGACACCTAAAGATGCAGTCCTGGCCTAAAAAATTAGCTAAAAAGAGAATCACTGTTGCATCCATCATAATGGAAAAGAAATTGGATGGCCACCACATCAGGAGAATTTCAAACAAAATTGAAATTTCAAGTTCAGTAATGGTTTTGTACTTTAATGTTAAAAATGAAAGGGATTTGATTTCCAAAATCATCTATCTGGACCCAAGGAGAACAATAATTAATTCAACAATTGCGCGGGTTGCATATAATATAGTAAAAGATTTGATTGTCAAAAGAAAGGTACCTGCGGTGCCCTTCAACAACTTTAGCCATATTTCCATCATAGGTGGGAACAAAGATATCACTCTCCAAGGAGACGAGATAATCTAGTGCTGCCATCTGGGATGAGTGATTCTGAAAGAACCTAAGATCTGATGATTCCAACAACGTTTCCTTTCTGACCTGTTCAGTAAAAACCAAAAGCAAACAATTAGTAAAGGAGGATAAACAACAAATAACAAAGGTACATTTAGCCACTTGTGCAGTGCTTTGATTCACACACTAGTTTTGGATAAGCTGTCGCAAGGCTTGCCATTCTCCTCTCCGCACCATATATTTCACCAGCAGCAATGTAAATCTGCATATCTGGATCAATATCCAGAGCCCTTAATGTAAGAGCTGTTTCTTCCGGTGTCAAAGGGCACAGCCCATCTCTCCTTTTCAGGTCAGAATTTATTATTTTCTCTTTCCACCAAGGGTAAGCATATCTGTTAGTACAGGAACTTTGCTGAATTAGATAAAGATAAAATACATATTAAGAGTGCCTGATTCAATTAGTCATAAACAGCTCACCTCATTCTTGTCAATTCATCTACCTCCTCACTGTTGCAACCTTGAGTACAGCCAGAAAATGCCAACATGTCCATTTCATATCTTAGGTGAAGCACTAAGAAGCGTCCCCCTTGCCTTAAAAGCTTTATGACTCTTTTACCCAACTCCTCTATCTGAGAAGTGAATCTTAGAGCACTATAATTTACACGGCAGCGCAGCTTTTGAATCTCTAAAGGTTGATTATTGTTGGCCAGTCGAGCATCAGTTCTATTGAGATGTACCACCTTGTACTTTTGTATTAAAGAGAGTATCTGATCCAAGAGGAAGACCCAAAAAAAAAAAAACAATTGTAAAAATTCAACACCAAGAACAAAACAATTACATATTAAGCCTTATATTACCACATGTTAAAGTTTAAATCGGAGCAAGTAAATGTGTATTAAAATTGTGTTTTGAAAGATCATAAATGCTGGCATTTGTATAATGGCACAAAAAAGAACGACAAACTAACCTGATTATGATAGTATGAAATATCAGACCAACTAACAGGTGCCATGGTATAGGACATCCCTAGTTCCACTCTTCTCTTTAGTCTAGGAGGCAATTCTCTCAATATTCGAACCTCATCTCTCAATGATGTGATGAAATGATCAATGTCAAAAATGTCTCGGAACTCACTGTCATACACAAAGTTATCATATAGAGGTGAGATATAACTCAAAGCAGAAGAAATTCTTCAGCAGCTACACAGCAAGGGAAGAATGAATATACACACCTGGGATCAGCCCAAAAGGAGGTTTTATCCAGCTCTGGAACTATAAGTGTAACATTCAAATACCTTGCAATAGCCACGATATCGCATATCTATAAAGGATCAGAAAAATGAAAAAGGAGGTGAATGTTTGTGATTTATTAGTGTATAACAACCACAATCCAATGCATCCAAGGAAAAAATACTCTTTGCAAACCACTCACCGCTGCCCTCATTTGATTGAGACCTCCATTGCATGAAACCATGAGATATCCATTGTTCTTATAAACCCCTGATGGAAACCATGAAAACACACAAATTTAAAAGTTATCTTAATCGATTGCAAAGAGACAGAGAAGCTAGAATATAATAAACTAAAACTAAAAAAGGAAAGTGCAATCCACAAAAGGAGTCCCCTAATGAAGTGTGCAGAAGTGCATCAGATTGAAAAATATCCTTCTCAAAGGATAATTTGCAGCAACATATATCTCCTTATTACATGCAGAGCTTCCTAAACATCTGAACTCATTTTCAGTCTCCATCATAAATGAAAAGCCGACGCAATGATCAGCAATTAATTTAGACGAAAGTAAACTGTTTAATTCCAAAAATTAAGAAAAGGAAAACATGTTTCCAAATGGCCATAATTTAGGATTGTCGCCTCAAAAGAATGTGGGAGGAGGCGGGCGGTGACTCACTCTTTGGTGGCAAGACGACGGCAGGCACGGCGGGGACATTCTCCTGCAAGGCGGCAGCCGCGGCGGCGCCGGCGGAGGATTCAAGGGAGAAACAAGAGGGCCAACCTTTCAGGACCCTGGGACCCCACATCTCGCCGATGGTGGTCAACTGAACGACGCACGTCCACAAAAGCACCGACGTGGTGGCGCGTATAAGCCAAAGCTTCATTTTTGACCTCTTCTTCGCCTTCTCCACTCCCTTGACTACCCCAACAGTCATCTGCTCTCCCCTCTCTCTCTCGCTCTCTCTCTATCTATCCTGCACATTTCCCCACTCTCTCCATACACAAAACGACCTGCCGTTTCTCTCTCCCTCTCTCTCCAAACAATGCAAAATCAATAATGGCTTTTAACAATAAATTGAACCCAAGAATTGAAAGAAACAAAAAAATCTAATCTTTCCTTTGCCCCCCCTCTATCTCCCCTAACCGGAATCTTCCAGATCCCAAAAAAAAAAAAAAAACTGAAATAAACTGAAACAACTGAATAATAATAATAATAATAAGCGATTATAAATCAAACAAGTCCCAATTCAATTCCTCAAAATAGATAAAAGAATGAAAACCAACTTAATTCTCACAGTCTCGTTAACCAAAATTATCAACCTCCCTCTACGATCTCATCAGTTTCCGGCCAGATTGGACGATCACGACTCGCCGGAAAATCCCTGCCGGCCACTTCAAGTAGGTAAAACGGAGATATATATATATATATATATATATAGAGAGAGAGAGAGAGAGAGAGAGAGAGAGGGGTGATTTATAACAAGCAAGGAAGGCACGAGGCAACACGAACATGAACAAGAACAAGAACAAGACCAACGACAGCGTCCGATGGTGTCATTGAGATAAAAAGAATTGCAATGCGCGTGTGTGAAGCCGGACACCCAATGATCATCACGTCGCCACTCACATTTTGTCCTAGGTGTTTTCTTTTGTTTTCTCTCTCTAAACTTTGTTTTTTTTTTTTATTAAAAAAAAATAAGAATAATAATAAAAACTATTAGTTACTACTCTAAACCATGGTTAAGTGATTAAACTCCGGGGTTCAGTCGCGAGCGGAGAGATAAATACAGCAGCAGCCCATTAATGCGAGCCAGCTGCAAACGCCGATACGGCCGGATCCACGAGAATTAAGCGTCCTCTGCGTGGCAATCCATCGGCCCGTTGATCTGTACACGTGGTGGGTTTGTAGTGGCCATATTTGCAATAATGGGGTCTCCGCGTGGGTTTTTAATTTTTGTACTTGACGATAGATTCGGGTAATTTTTTCCGCTCTCGATACGCCGACAATATATCGCGATAAATTGCGAGATTCTCTCCGGAATCGGGATAAATTTTTAAAACTTTAATTTCTAATTGTCTTCTTGCTCTGGACAACCCCGTAAACCCCCAAATTTTACTTTTCTTTTCCTTTTCACCTACACGTCAAAAAACATTTCCAACTTTTATATATATATATATATATTCTGATTTGTAAAGTATTTTGCTACTAAGTGGGCTCCAATTCTTGAATGAGCGAGAGAGAGAGAGAAGCTCTGGCTGGTTTGGAAAATTATTGGCCAACCACAGCTAAAATTGAAATGGCAACAACCAAAAAAAAAAAAAAAAAAAGATAAAAATACTCCAAATAGGGTTTACAATTAATTCCGGCCGAATTCACGTTTGACAATTTGTAAACCAGCCCACAAATGAAGTTCGATTTCGGTGCCCTTAAAGGGCTTTAATTAACGAGTCCTCTCGAACCCAAACCACACACACGCACACTCTATTCGGGTAAATTTTGTTTTGTTAAACGAGGCGTAACAAGTGGAGTTCGCAACTTTCTCATACTTGGTTCTTTTAGCATTATACCATTAATGGAATTAATTATCATTATAAAAATTAATTACTGTGAGTAGAATCAAAATGACAACACAAAAAAACAAAAAAAAAAAAAAAAACTCCCAATCCAACAAAATTAACCAATTTAAAGATAAGGGTATTTAATTTTAAACTAAAATTGTAAATATACAACATATGATTTGAAAATGAGGCTACGAACACAATAAAGGGTTGTTTAATGACCTTACAAATGAGTTGTCCACGACAACAAACTATTCCACTTTATGCTTATTTCAACCTGACTCCTTTGTCAGACAAATATTCAAAATGGTACTGAGTATTATTTATTTTTATTTAAATGAACGACTTCTTATCGAGTTGAATTACTTCAATTCTTAACGGATGTGTCGCTCGTTTAATGCTCTCATTAACCGTTCAGTTCTACTAATGGTTATTCTAAACTAGAAATAACAATGCATATCTTGGTGAATTATGCCAGTAAACCAAAAAAAAAAAAAAAAAAGAAGAATGAAATTCTCATAATTGAGTCAACAAAATTTTTATCCCCACCAGTTCTTGATTTTGATCTAAATTAAATCTGAATTAGAATAAAATTGGAACTAATTTCCCAACTTCTTTTATCCTGGAGCGGCAAGGGCGGTCTAAGAATGGCTTGGGCTCTTTAAAAATTTGAAACCAAAATTATATAGGAATTGAATTGGAGTCGAATGTAATTAATGATTTTATATAAAAATAAAAAAAAAACTTATAATTTAACTTCTAAATAATTTAAATCAAATAGATATTTGAATACCTTCAACAACTGCGTGAGGTCTAATCTTAATATAATTATAATTAATAGACTCCAAAACAATTACATGTTCAATTATCATTTTCTACAACAACTAATAAGATTAGATATCCCAAACTATATATATATATATATATATTTTTTTTTTATTTTTTTATTTTTTTTGTTTTTTTTTTTGTGGTAAACAAATCGACCGAAAGGTAAAGTGTTTGGCGCCATAATTATGTAGTGCCAAACCCGGTCCTATTTTGGACTGTTTCGGCGTTTCGGGTGATTCTCGTCGAAGTGTCGGTTGCTCCGATTACACGGGCGCTGAACATGTCAGAACGGTCGAGTGATAAGAATCGTACGATCATGACAAGGCGGCCAAGTGTCACAATCTAACAATACGCTTCCAAGCCCAGGTGGGTCCTACTGTGATCTCTTCTTGAGATCGTCACACGGCAATCACGCCGTGGAAACGATGAGCTGTCCTCAGAGTAGGAGATGGGCCCGCCTCGAAATGAGAGCTGTTTTTGCTTTATACCTGTTGTTGAACGAAAGTGGATCGCACGCGCTGTGCTAGGCATTTGTGATTTGTGATTGGGTTGGCAAAAGACTCAGAAGGGAGCGGCCCAGCGAAAGTGCTGAATGACAGCAAAGCGAATCTTTGTTTCTTTCCACCATTCGATCTTTTTCGCGTAAATAAATATATAAATAATTAATTAAAACTCATAATACTCTTACTTAATATATTTAGGGTTTAAAAAAAAAAAACTTGTTATAGCGTTGAGGGTAATACCGTTACCGTTATTCATGTGAACAACAATTATGGCAATTATGCGCACACGGCATATTATTTATTTTAATTTCAAAAAAAAAAAGATTCGTATTCTCATTTATTTCGTATTAAAATTAAATATAAAAAATTATTTAAATATAATAATATTATATTAGAAATTATTTTTATGAAAATATTGAACAAAAATAATAATAAGTAATACTAATTTTAACTTATATTTTTAATAATTAATATATTTATGATGCGTTTATTTTATTAATCATTTATTAAAAAAAAAAAAAAGAAAGAAGAAAAGAGGGATCCGAGACATATACTAAGAGTCATTTGTTGAAAACTCACCGCTTGATGATTCCATACAATTTTCCTTATACCTAAAACACAAATTATATCGAACCCGAACGTCACACAACACCTCCACTCTCCACTATTTTTGTTTCTCTGAATAAAAAAAAGGGGCGAATAGATGAGATTCGGTGTGCCTACACACACACACACACACACCGAGTTCGTACCAAACCGAGTGATTCCATTGCAGTTATGCGTGCCGTCATTTTTTGTTTTTCAAATTGCAGTCGGGCATGCAAGTGCGAAGGAGCAACTTTGTGGGCACTGTGGCCGTTGTAACTCCGTCGTAAAATCAGAAAAATTCTGATGTCAGTATCTCAGGAATAAGCTGAACAACCTTAACGTTGTGGGCAACGAGTCTCTTGGGCCCATGGGTCCTCGTGTCGTGGCGACCGTGTACACAGCTTAACCTAGATGACGAATGAATAATCTGCAAGGAAACTATCTCCTGTGGACACACCGAATGCTTATAAGTAAAAAAATATTCAACGGAATTAAATTTAATTGACTTGATGTGTAATTCCCATAATTCGATTTTGTTTCCAAATTCTCTTGATTAGATTTTGTTAATATATACATTTTAAAAAATAAATAAATAAATTTCTTGTCTTGGACCATAATTATGCGAATAGCTCAGTGACACTCGTTTCTCTCCCCTTTTAAAAAGAAGATGAAAATGAGTGTCTAATCAAACTGATATACAAGCATTGCGGTTGTTTATCAAAAAAAAAAAAAGAAGAAGCAATTGCCCACAACAATATATGAAACATCCCAACGAGCTAAACTCAACTGAACTTATAAATTGAAAGCAGTAGCTGCATTATGTGGGTGTGCTGGAAAGACGTGCAAAATTTTCATGCAGAGATGTATTAAATATTTGAATCTTACAGTTATTTATTTATTTTTTTATCTCACAGACCATTTATTGTTTAAACTTAAGGCTTCTATCTTTCTGTGCGAGGAAGGAAAAAAAAAAAAAAAAAACAGAAAACATAAAGCATCTATTCGTCGCGATGAAACGCACGCATGCACGCACACGTTTTAATGGTTAATAATTTATTATTATTATTATTATAAAAGCTAAATATATATACCGTGGAGTGTGGACATATAAAAGCCAACCTCATTTCTCTTAGAAATTATTCAGTGCATATTTCCACTAAAAAAAAACTTGGGATTGAATTTTCTTTTCATTTTTAGTGTATTCTTTTACCTAAAACTGTTGGGGAAGCTGAACAAACGGTCAAGCGTGCGCCAACCCAAGATCACAGCACGACGATTTGTACACTTCTCTATTACGATTGTCGACATGTTTAAATGCAGTTTTGTGGCATGTTGTGCGACTTCCCTTGTTTCTAACTCTACGAAAGAATCTGGCCGAACCCAAAAAAAAAAAAAAAAAAATCTACTAAAGAATCAATTCAATCAAAATCAGGAAGAGATGAAGAGAAATAATAATAATAATAATAATAATAATAATAATAATAATTTCTCCCTATAATAGTATTAAAAGAAACCCTCTGAAACATGCATAAGTGGAGGCAAGAGCTTCGACGATATAGAAGGGAAGGCTTTGTCATTAGTAGTGTAACGACAAGCTTTCTTTTGGGTCAACGTCAAATGGAGCGGTCAATTTCCTTAGTTGTCTAGCTTGGTAAGGGCCAACTTCCTTGCAATCGCAAGTGGAATCGGACACGGAAATTGACAAATTGACAAAACTAAATTGTTTTCTTTACAAAAAAAAAAAAAAAAATTATTGGAGGACACGATTAAATGGTATTGATTTCGCTGAAACTATAATTTTTGTCTTATCGTTAAAAATGTAAAGCGTTTATCGTGGAAAGCAATTGTTATGGGTTCCCTCTCATAGATTAGAAATAGCAATTAAGATGTTTTTATTAAAATTCTTTAATTTTATATCCGAGTTATAGTAATTCCTTTTCCTTTCTTGGCATTTTGCCCTCTTTTGTAACCTTAATAAATAAATAAATAAAATTACAAGTATGAGTTGAAAAGACCTTAAGGCACGAGACAAGAAGGAAAAAAATGGAACGGAAGATCTATGGTATGGTGTTGTAATTAACATTATAATTATTATTTTTTGTTTTGATGATAAGCAAGATGCTCCTAATTATTCCCCCCCCCACCACCTTTTTTTTATAATTTTTATAAATACATCTGTGGCCCTATTTAGGCTATACCACAGAGTAGAGCGTGACTCTCCTCCTCCCACAGACCGTCTCATCCTAGAAGGAGGCTATGGTAATAATGCCGAGAGGCCTTGCCAATTGAACTGGTTGATATCCACAGGTATAACTCTTTTTTCTACTTATGCTAATTTTCATGGGTTTAGCGACGAAAACATGCTACAAAAATATAAACTTAACAATTATGTTGACTCGAGTATTTCTCCTTGCTTTTTAGCGTTTTCTTTGTTTTCAAGCTATGCCGACAAGTTAATTAGCACCACTAATGAGCCTGTACTGAATAAACTTCCAAGCCGAGGGAATCAAACACAATTAACACAGACAAAAAAGGCTGATTAGTATAATTCTAACAACGTGATTTACGGGTTTGTAATTGTCAATTTGCTTTTACATGCGGGAATTCTAACCAAAAAAAAAAAAAAACACTTGGTGTCACCCTAACTTTTGTATATTTAGCTAATTGCTGCTCTGACAGCGCAATCTTCTATAACAAGAGAAGATTTGCGAGGTGTTATCCTTATATTCTCGTTTTATTTTACCAAAAAAAAAAAAAAAAAACTTCTACAATCTGGCGTGGAAGTTACATTTAGGTCAAGTTTGCCCGCATCAAATAGCTTAGAAAATGAAACCATTTTTAAATGGACAATTAGTAATTAATTACCCAATCAAATACGACACGATGCGCAGCGTTGTTGTTGTCGTCAAGTCGCCGTGAGCTCGATCTCGCAACGTTGTGGTTTGGTCTTTATCAGGCGGTGCGACGTCCAGGCCAAATACACTTAATTGTCTCAAATCTTGTTGCCGGGACAGTTACAGGAAAGGTATTTTTCTCAATTAGTTTTGCCCAGCTGATGCAATGCACTTCCCTAACAACTAGGCCGGGGAATAGGATTATGGAATTCAAAAGCCTATTGGACCGACCCCCATCCAGCATTCACTAAATATCGAAGAGGAAAACAAAGTCCCCAGTTTGACTTATGATTCATTCAAGCTCCGCTTTTGATTTTGCCCACTTCTATCTCGTATTCGACTCCATTGAAGCACAATACTTGTAACTTGAAATACGTGGATGTGGAAATATCGAGAATGAGGATACCCCCCATATAATAACTTAAATCCATGGCTTAAAATAATAAAGACAGTGATGAAAATAGAAACAACAACAATAACAAGGAAGTGGAGTCGGCACACCATACACAGGCACGACCAGATTATATTGAATAAACGATAAATGTAATCGACGGTTGGAAAATACTGGAAGCGAGAATGTAGGCGGCGGTTGGAATGGAATCGACGCCTATTATTGAATGCCTGATCGTGCCTTAGAGTTTGGAGAAAAAAAACAACAAAAAAAAAAAAAACAGTTTATTTGAACTTCCCGATCAATAGCTATCGCACACGTCCGCCAGATGTTTACTTTCCGTCCACGGTGGCTGTTGCTTGGTCGGACATATGGTCCAGTCTCATTTCATTTGTCTAGAACCACAACCTCAGACTAAGCCTGCGCGTAGTGACACGCTGGCCGGGATTCCAATTTCCGTGTGGAATCTGCACTCTTCTTTATGGGTAACAGTGGCGAGGGGTGCGATGCTGCGTCAGATCAAGATTGTGTATTGGATAAGATTGTGTACAGTGATTACCTTTGAGTTAGTATTCTTTTATATTAAAATTTAATTTAAATATCGACAAGTATTTTTTAATTTAAATTTATAAAAATAATAATTAATATCTCTTCTATATCTCTTATTTTATTTAATAATAATAATAATAATAATTATTATTATTATTATTATTTCGGTCTGACCTTATCCCTACGCTTTACTTTGTTTCAATCTATTGCCCCTCAAGTCTCAAGTTTTTTTTTTTTTCTTCTTTTTGACGAGTGTCGTTTGGGTTTTAAGCTGCGTTCTTGCGCAGGAAGAGGGCATTTTTGGGTTTAAAGTCGCGGAAATTCGGGAAACGCATTACAGAGAGCGTTTAACACGAGAAATTTTAGCTATAGCCGCCGAAAATAAGAAGAGACGAGGGGCAGAGGAGAGAGCGTTTTGTAGCCGATTTTAGTTGCGAAAGCTTCCAGTTCAGCCAAGAAACCTGCCTATTGTGGAGTAATTCACATTAATGACCGAACATAAATGCAATGCTTCCCTGCCTGAAATTTCTGATTGTATGATGAGAAATTATTAGTTGCTCGTACGTAATTGTCAATGGCCTTTTCTCCACCGCATGCCACACCCGTGACACGGCGCGCATGGCAACTCGCAAAATAGTAAATATTGCCTCTCTTTTTTAAAAAAAATACTTTTTAAGGGTATACTTAATTAATTAAGAACTTAAATATTTATTTTAAAATTTTTAATTTCGCAAGAGAAAAAAAGAGAGAGAGAGAGAGAGAATACCTATCCCCGGTTATGACGGTATATATAAAAGCGATTGGTTTTAGACTTTTGATAAGGCCAAAAAAGAAAAAAAGAAAAAGTTAAGCTTTAAAAGCTCGATGGATGAACGAAAAAAAAAAAAAAAACTAATATAAAAAGGAAAAACAATCGTGACTTGTTAGAACAGGTTAAATAATCTCCAGTACCTCTTCCGCGTGGAAGTAGTAGATGTGGACGTTAAGGAACAAGGTTGGGTCGGGCTAGGCCTAGATAAGATACTGGTGGATTTTTTCTAAGACCAAGGCCAACTCTACAATGGGCTACCCATGCATCTCTAGTCCAAGGCCCAAGATCCTTAAGCCCAAATGAAAACACTGCTTATGACGTGCGTTTAAAAACTTTTCCTGGAAAGTTTATTGTTTCGCTCTTTGCTCTCTTTTGAGTATATGTTTATTATTTTTTATTTATTATTTTTATATTGAATATTTTTGACTTACTAAAAACAGTGAGTCAAAATAAATTTATGTTATTGTTTCCCAAGCTTTAAGTCAGTATTTCACATGCAATTGCAGCCTCTATCTTTTTTTTTTTTTTTCTCTCTTTCCTTTTTTCATCGATTTTCACAATAATTTCTTAGGGAAAATAATTGCCGACCCTAAAAAGTAAAAAGTGAAAAAAATGTTCGTATGTCCACCCAAAACAATTCTATCAGATTAGATACACAATATTGTCGATCGAATACGTGAACAAATGCATATAATCATAAGTCTCATAAATTTGCTTTTAACTTAAAAATAAAAATTACTAGCATCTTTGCCGACGCTTTTTTTTTTTTGGTTAAAAACAAAGATACGCATAGGTGGGGCTCATGGAAACGGCCAATGAGAGTGCCGAAAAATATTGGTGTGGATATGCATTGACCAGTGACTGATCTCTGTGTCAATGGTTGGGGGGAGGGGGGGTTGCCACTGACAAGACGAGATGCGTTACAAAGTGGCTGTTGGTTCGTATTTGTATAGAACACAAGAAATGATATAATATATCCATCTCTGGGGCACGATTTCTATCTTCCATTAACGTCAAGGGGAGGGGGGGGGCTTCGTTTGTGTGTGCGTACAAAGAGCAAAACAACAACGAAAAACATCATCATGTGGCGAAGTGGGGGCAGAAAATTTGGGGTGACAAAGTTGACGAACGTTTCAACTATCGACCGGCATTAGGACCGTCTCGGCCTCTGTGTTTTGGATGTTTTCCTCTCTCTCACCGTATCCTTTCCCACTTTATCATTTCCTACTGGTGCACGCTAAAGCGAAAAAAAACGCGTGCATGTCGTAGATATTTTTCCGTGGAAGTAAACATCCGTGTCATGTATTGTGAAGAATCACGGTGTTCCCTCGACGTTTGGACACTTCGCTATTCAGTGCAAGTTGGGTGTTGCCGCTTCACGGGCTTGTGGCGGATACGGGTGTTTGGTCCCGGCTATTAGGTTCCTCTCATTGGCAAAGTTCTTGCGTTTGGTAGCACCAGGTCTCTTACTGCGGTAGATTTTGTCCCTTCCCCTGTTTTAAGATATATAATGCAAATGAAAAGGGATGATTGGCTCATTGGAGGGGGACCGAACAATTAGTTAATGAGAGACCATTCCATGCAACCTAGTTAAGGGAGAAAAGTTTGTTGGTTTAATTTTGAGTTGCATGCTTACTTGGAAAGTCATGTTAATTAATTAGGTGGGACTATCTCGTGAAATTAAAGTTCCTTGCGGTGGGTTTTGCATTTTCAAAATGCTTGTTTACAGGCCTGTCCTCGTATGTTGGATCACAAATTTAGAAAAATGAAGCACCGAGAATGGAAAATATTTCCACGTTCCATGTGTTCTGGTGCGGGTGGATGGCTTGATCCATCAAAGACTTTATGTGTCCTGAGTATGTATTACCGTCAGGATACTTCCCGCCTGGAGGTAAGTTTACTTCAATTTAGTGTGTTACTGTAATTTTTGTTAAAATTTTAAGTACGAATTGTTTAATTTATATATAAAAAAATACATTAAAATTAAAATAATAAAACAAATAACATATAAATAAAAATTAATCATACATTTAATATTTTAAAATTTTAAAAACGTCTAACCAAATTCTTAATATTTCTTAATTGGTATATTAATGCGATGATATTAAATTTTCATCCATATTCTAAGTCAAAATTTCTAACCGTAATAAATTCATTCTTGCCACTTCAAACAGCCCTCGATGTTTTTCGCGGATTGGAGGGCACTCATAAAAAAACGCTCTGACGTGCCCATCACGGGGCGTAGATTCTTTGAATAGGATAATAAAGCGAGAGGAACTCACGATTTGTTGTGGGGCCACAACGGGCAACTGATTGATGGGCTGGGGCCCAGCCGCAACGTGATCGGCAGGGGATGGTGGGGCCTAGTCATTAGATAGGATGCCTCCACTCCGAACGACTGGGCTTCAGAAGTTGAGCCCAAAGTTGGTGGCTTGGGATGGTGACACCCACCCCACTGGAGAGGTACGTAACAAGAAAAACCAGCTAGCACCCATATCTTTTTCAATCCCCATAGATTGTGAAAGGTATAAAGTCGATTTGAGAGTGGCCATGTAAAAGGGCCTTACAACGCCCTAAAACTGTGGCAATCCAATCGAGGGACTTACACATCTTTTAAACTTGAATTACTCATAATTAATTTAATAATATAAACAAATTTAAAATTATATAAATTAGATGTATGGATGTTCTATTTAAATATTTTAAAATTTATTATATATATATATATATATCTTTTTTAAAGTGAGGAATCACGACAAATAAAACATAATGCCGCGTGCATGTGAAAATGCCTTTTCAATCAAGCGATCAAAATCACGTTTAATGTTTTTTTTTTTTTTTGTTTTGTTTGAATTTTTCAGTCGATTTGGTGTTAGGTTTTGACGTTTTGGATGAATACGTACGTGGATTCGCAGAGGCCCCACGTAAAGATATTCATTCGGGTTTCATTGGAAGGGTGGAGGGGGGGGGAGCCTCTCGACGTTAACGCGTGTTCGTCCAAACTTTTTCTGAGCAGGCAATGTTGCGAATTGTACTTTGAAATGAAAGCACCCCAGCATTAGTACCACGTCATTATTGTCCCTCCCTCCCCTCCAATCTTAGGTAGATTCGGGATTGTGCCCAAGAAAAAAGTTTCCAGCAAGATGATACGATACAAATTACGTCAAGAATAGTCAATGGACGGCTGCAGTGCGGTGACCCTGACATTGGGTTCTTTAGTGCTCGCAATTCACTAATTATTCTTCGTGACCAGTGGATGGACAGTTGATTTGCCTCTAGTTGGTGGGGCCATTACCGTGACTGACCTGCTTTGAAAATCATCGTGCCACTGTAATGCATGAAATTGAAATAAAAATGTGTTTTTAAATTTTTATTGTTTCCCTTTCTGAGTGGGTGTCAAGACTAAAGCCTAACCAGGAGTGGGGATCAACTGGAAATGGTCAGAAATGCCTGTTACAGTCTCGGGTCAGAATAGCTTTGATTTTAATTTCAATTGCGGTTTAGGCTAGTTCTGAGCTTTCGAAAAACGAAAAACAAAAAAAAAAAAAAATGCAAAACATTTCAGAATTTTCATTGAAAAAATATGGTATCAAAATTATTAATGTTGAGAGCCAGATTATATAAAATTTATACGCAAGTATATGAAAGTAAAAGAAATTTTTAAACAAATAAAAAACTTGAGCTTAATTTATACTTAATTAAGCTGACTACAATTTTTTTATTATTTTATTTAAAAGAATCAAAACTCATGTAATTCATCTACTTTAATAACAGATTCCCCTTACCTGTAGTCAATGGGCTCAATTAGAATTGAGGTCGCCGATTTCGGTTATTGTTCTTTCAGGTGTGAAGTCAAATAAATTGTCATTACTTTCACGAGCCATCTCTTGTTGCCGAACAATCGTTTTACTCCAATCATCAAAGTTATACTTGAGCATCAACTGATTATGACGTCTTAGTAGAACGAGTTTGATCGAGGATGTTCAGTCTGACCCTAAAAGCTTGCTCAACGGCAACTGTTAACGGCAATCAATTAACACTAAAACATCAATTTTTTTCTTTGGGATTTAAATGCTCATAATAAACAGTAAAATAAGATGCCTAACCGTCTAATCCATATTAGAGGATCAAAAACCAATCTGAGATTGAGTGCCTCGAGTTCAAAATCTAATTAGGGCAGATTGATGATAATGATAATGACGATAACAATGGTTATTACTATTACTAGTAGTGGCGGTGGTGGCAGCAGGATATGCGAGCGTCAAGTAAAAGTGGGACAAGCACTACGGCCTATTTAATCAGTTTTATATCCACCAACTGTCCGCTGATTATACAATCATAATTGGCATGTTCTAATGGTTTTGATAATACCCTTCAATTTTTCGAAGAGCCGCATGGTTATCAATATGTCGATAAACAGGTTTATTGTACTCATTTTGTCCTGGCTAGGTGACAGGAGTCCACTAATCTTAGCGGCCTAGTGACAACTAAGTGAGTTGACGAAATATGAACTAGTTGTTGGCGTGCCTGGCCATGTTCCAACGACTTTTTGCGTCCATGTCGGGTTTATTATTGTGTTGGAGTTAGAACTTGGAACTCTATCCGCCCACTTGAACTAAAATAATGTGACCCAATGTGGGGTTGAGGCAGCGCATTGATTTTAGGCCTGCAGATTATGCTGTTAAAGCTATCTATATATGTGTGCGTGTGTGTGTGTGTGTGTGTAGTCAAGCTTGTGTTGTGTTGTATTGTATTGAAACGTCTCCTCCAAGTCGTTCACATTAATGAAAATGAACTGAAAGTCAAGCTTGTCTTGTATTGTATTGTATTGAAACTTCTCCTCTAAGTCGTTTACATTAATGAAAATGAATTGAAAATTAATTGACATTGAAAGTTTCCTGTCCAAAGACCGGCCCAAGTTAAGACTCCGGCCAACTTCCAATCTCCAAGTGCGAATTGAATCGGCTTTGTTTCTAAAGATGCATATTCAACCTAATAAAATTTTTCTTCAGAAGATGAATTTAGACTCGCGTCAACTCCCAATTCTCAACAGATGGCGTATTCATCTTAATGGATGCCACATGTGAATCTCCATACGTGTTTATGCTCGATGAAGTGACAAACTCATAGTTGGCTAAGCACTGACAGTACATAATTTAAGCCAAGTTTATGCGTACCTTTCAAGTTCATGAGTGGTTATGTAATATTTTAACCAAAAAAAAAAAAAAGGATTATATAATATTAAGGAGCGACAGTAAGCAATTAAATAATAAAAAAAAAACAAAGAAAAAAGCGATTCAATAGCAGCCGTAAACTTTGTAGCCATGAAATGCCGCTTGAGAAGGGGAAGGTGCCCCATATGTTCGAGTCCACCGCTCATTAAGGCCTCTAGCTGCTTCGAATGCACACATAAACATCCCGATAGTTATATAAATCAGAATAAATAAATTACAAGCTAGTTTATATTTAAATAATTTATATCCGTAGATCTTGGCATGATAATGGGGCATTTTCCTGCGCGTGACAATAATAGTGCGGTAATATTGCTCGATGTCCACGTGTCATTATATAATAATTTTATTTTTTCAATTGAAATTGTTATTCTACAGTTTACAGCCATGCCCGGGCCAGATCAACAGCGGAGTATCTGTTCCAAAAACGATTATCGGTTACGACGACTCACGAATAGTAAATGGCAACGTGGCAGCCTCTGGACCATTTGTAATGACCGATCTATCGTGCACAGCTGGTTTAAAACCTAGGGTGGCCGACAAGTCGACAACCTGATTTTGTGGACATTAACTCTTCCATCTTCTCTCCTCTGTCCACGTGTCTCCGACTCGACCGAGGCACGGTCCAATTCTCCCTCATCCCGCCGTGCGTGGGGAATTTAGCATAGTTATCGGGTCCGGTTCTGGGCACCATGAGTCCAGGTCAAGCCTCAAAAAACTACTGCTACTACTACTATCATACGGCAGAATCTCTCTGTTTTTTTTTTGTTTTTTTGTTTTTTTTTGTAAGTTTCTTACACCATTAATTTAGGTACATCGATTGATTTTTTTTTCTTTTTTTTTTTTGTTGGGAACAATTGAAAGCTTAAATAAATCCAGTGACCCAAATTATGACTAAAAACAAACCAGTACCAGCCATCCAACCCAACAAGACCCAGCTCTTTCTCTGACAACGTTATCTTGCAGCCTGCAGTCTTAACCCCGGCGAGCCCAACAAACGACGCCCATTGCCACCTCTCGAGAACCGTCCACAACACCACCACAACTACGCCAATGCGAACAGCCACGCCTGGAATGATTTTGTCAAGGCCGATTTGTTTAAAATTTTTTAAAAATTAGAGGATTAAAAATTAATAATTATAAATTTATAAATATTTAATTATAATGAATATATATATATATGCATATAATTATTATAATAAAGTGACGTAAATATGTTTTTATTTATTTTTATTGATACGCATCTTTGTAATATAACTCTAAAAAAATTGACACCGGATGTTTTATTATTAAAGAAAGAGAAGTTTCAGCCAGGTTGACGATAGCCGGGTCAACCGTGTGTGTGTGTGTGTGTGTGTGTGTGTTTTTTTGGGGGGGGGGGGTAGCTTAAACGTTGGTTAGGTTTTCCATGCGTATTAGTTACTCATAAACTAAAAGGGCAGTGCAGAAATTATGGGAGAGGTAGAGGGGCAATTTGGTCACTAAAATTTAAGAATTGTTGGAGTAGATATGCAGAGGGGATAATTGTCAGGGTTCAGAAGCAGCTCTCCTTGCTTTCACACGAGCATCTCTCTCTCTCTCTCTCTCTCTCTCTCTCTCTCTAAAAACTCAAATGCGAACAGTTATTTTCATGGAAGAGATAATAGAGAGGAGCCATTTTTCTACAATTTCCTTTTGAATTTTTGTTACCTGTGATTTTGGGGAGTGAAGGAGGTGGAAGTTTAGGGAGGGAAACGGAAGAAATGCACTCGATTGAAGGAGAAAGAGAGGGTGGAGGGCGGTTTTTTGGCGGCGGAGGAGGAGGAGGAGGAGGGGCCGACCGGAGGCTGAGGACACACCACCACCACCACCACCAGAACCGCCAAGCATTGAAGTGCCCTCGGTGCGACTCCCTCAGCACCAAGTTCTGCTACTACAACAATTACAACCTGTCTCAGCCCCGTCACTTCTGCAAGAGCTGCCGCCGCTACTGGACCGAAGGCGGCGTCCTCCGCAACGTCCCCATTGGCGGTGGCTGCCGCAAGACCAAGCGCTCCAAGCCAAAACACAAGCAAACTATCTCCGCCACAGACACCACCACCAATCTCCCTCCACAGGGGCAGCAACACCACCACCACCAGCGTCAAAGGGAACTGCTGAAATCGTCGAATTCTCATTCCAGCAGCGAAAGTTCGAGCCTCACCGCCACTAACACCGTAAAGACCAGCACCGCCGTGGAGGCAGCGTCCGATTATAACAGTAGTAACAACACTAATAATACTGACAATATACTAAACGGTATTGGTGAATCAAAGCTATTTTCACATGCAGACAGCAGTTTAAACCCAAGCATGGAAGCTGGGACGCAGCTGCCGGAGCCGGGATCATCAGACTGCCTAACATTTTCAGAGATCGGGAGCTTTACGAGCTTAATCGATTCGAGCAATGAGCAATTGCATTTTGGGTTCAGTAACCTATTCAACCAGCAGGGTCTTGACCAAGGTCAACAAGGCCATGTTCAGGATCAGGATCAGCTGTGGCAGCACCAGAGTCAGAAGATGGGGCATGGAATGGGTGGGGCCAATGGAGAGGAGATGGTGAAGATGGAGGACGTCGTCGGTCGTGGTGGTGGGTTGATCGATGATGGGACGGAGCAGGTTGAGTACAGTAGATTTGGTGGCTTGGATTGGCTAGGGGCTGGAGATCATGGTCTGTTCGATCTCCCCACCGCCGTTGATCAAGCTTACTGGAGTAGTCAGAATCAATGGACTGATCAAGATCACCCCAGTCTCTATTTCCCGTAATATCTCTCCTCACCCCCTTTTTTTTTTATAACCTCGGGGAAAATTATATATTTGGAAAAATATTTAAAGAAAAGCTCTCAAAATATCAAACAAATGAAACAACAAAAAAGAAAAAGAACTGTGCGAGAGGGGTTTATTTTATATATATTGTTTCTATATATATATATATATATATATGGGAAGTATGACTGCTTTTCCCTTTGTGTAAATTTTTTTTTTATATTTATTTTATTTTACTTTTACTTTTCATTTCTGGGGGAGGATTTTTCTATCTTAGTGACCGTGGACCTGGTTGGGCTTTTGATGTATTTTTGGTGTTCATGCGCACCTGACTCTGAAGAAGATTGTCCTCTTCTCTATTATTATTATTTTTTTTAATCTTTCCCCCGCCCCCCCCCCCAGCTCCTTCGTTTTTTGGAGGTTTTATGTTTTTTTTTTCTTGGTTTGGTTTCCTATGTACCCGAACAATTATATAAATCGAATTATAGAGATTTAACTTATAGTGGTTCTCTACCTTCGATCGATTCATTGAATGGCATTATTTGTTTGTTAATATAATCTTTTGGGATTTGATGAATGTTCCTCTCCTGGCGCTTAATTAGTAGTGGCATGGTACCGCAGTCAAATAGTGGGTGCTAAGCTAATTATATTTTGCACAGTGGTCACATATATGTATAGATATGTAGGTAGGCTAAGACGTTGATTGAGAGACTTCTGAGTGACGCGCTGTTTGGGGGCAGGAGCAGGCGTGGGATCAGGGGGGGACTGGGAGTTGATAGGGATGTGCCGTGCTGAGTGGGTTGGCAGTGTGGGGGGGGGGGAGGAGGGGAGGGGACGAGGGCCCACATTGTACGCGACGTGACCATTCCCGTGCGTGATGATGACTCCACTCCACGTGGCGGTTGTGATATGGGGGCAGGAGTCGGAGATGTCGCGTCTCCTCAATGCTCGTGACCACGTGGGTTTGCCCCACCGCCTCAGCCTCCCTCCCCCGCCCCTTGCCATGGCACAGGGGGGTCGGTTTGTCCGGGTTCCGTTCCTTGCTAATCACGCTTGGCACCCCAGAAAACTTTGCCACAGGGTCCGTGCTTCGATTCCTGAATTCTGACAGACGGGGACAAATGTAAAAGCAACTAGCGTAAAAGTTCGGCGATTAAATTAGTGATGGCGTAGCAACCTGCCCGCGAAGGCCTGGATTGGGTGGGAATGGTTGTTTGTTATATTCATTACTGCGGTAATTATCAGAACAGATTTCAACGTTGGGTCCAAGCGTGGAATTTTATGCGTCTCTATTAAATACAGAACGTAAAGGAAACAAAATTATTGGAACCCGCGGGGCCCCACATTGCGGTCCAAGTAGCCGAAGAAGTGCTCTCCGTTATCCAGGATGATCGCAGTCGGTCGCTGGCATTGGATGCTAGGAATGGTGGGCGATAAGAACGACGACACGCACCAGCACCAGCACCAACCACCTTTTTATTGTGTCACTGTACGTTTTTCCATGATTTGATTTGGGGGTCCCCACCATCACCATTGCATCTCGATTGGGATCCCGAAAGATGAAAACAGGTTTAAGATTTTGGAGATTCTAGTGTTATTATAAATGCGGAAGTAAGTTTCCCGCGATGCCCCCAACGCCAACTGTGGAATGTCCATTTATCTGCTCCCTGATTACTGGCTAGTGATTAATTTCCTACACTATTCAAGTAGATGGGGTTGAATCTGTGACCCGTGCGAGTTTGGGTTGCTGAGGATTCGGAGCATCCATTATTATTGCACGGTGCATGGACATCCAAATTTTCCGGCAAGCGTAGACTAATGGGTCGAGTGGATATGATGTGTTGGGTTGTTGGACTCTGAGGTGGCCCTTTAGATGAAATAGTTTATACACGTTTGGATGTGGTCCTTCGGGGAGAGATGTGACTAGCGCAATGTCTGATATGCATGCTCTTTGTTATTTACTGTTAAGAGGATTTATTTTATTTATTTATTTGGTTTAAGGGATCGCCCTGACGGGCTGTCGGTATGACCTATCACCTAAAATAGCGTTCTCCTCCCTCGGAATTTTGGTAACATCGTTTATTTTGTGATGTCCCGCATAATTTTACAACGAAAATTACTTACTTGACTGAGAGTATTTTTTCTTCATTTTAATAATAATATTATTATTATAATCAATAATTGGAATGCGATGAACTGGACCGGAGAAGAAATGGAAAACATTTCAATGGTTTTTGGTATATATATATATATGCACACACATATAGCTGTCATAGGAATTCTGATGAGATCGAAGTTCATAATTATTGGACTCCTTTATGGTAACAATAATCCTAGAGCCATGATGTAAATGGTATTAGCATCCTATAGTTATTATTGTTTTTGGTGCATCGGAATTAAATTCTACTTTTTTTTTTTTGAGAATTTGAGAAAATTGAGTTTTGAAGACTCAACTTCCTCTCATGATGTTTGCCCTTATACAACTATTATTTCTCATTTGTTTGTTTTTTTTTTTTTTGGGTTCATAATATTCAGCTACCTTCAATTGTTTTACCTAAGACAACGGTTAATTACTGTCCTTATCAACTAATCATTAGCAACCTTTTACGTATATATGCAGCGCTGCGCAGGATGTTAAGTCCAAATTGGGTTTTTAGACCTAGAAGCCATCTCTAGGCAATCGGTGAGAAATAACTAATAAAAATAAAAATATTTATCCAATTTTTGCCTATGGCTCGTGTAGACGAGTTGTGGTTGTGTGGTACACGGTTAATATAATAATAATAATAATAATAATAATAATAATTAAAAAAACAAGAGAAAAAAAAAAAAAAAGAACCTACCTACTTTGACACTTAAATGATTAATTTGACTTACACAGGCTCACCGTTCATGGGCTTGAATAAGACACGGGAAGTAAGGCTGTTAAGGGGACTCGTCCCGTACGTCTTCGTCCGGCCTCCCTCTGTTGGGGAGGGAGTCAGAAATTTTCGTTCCGATTTGCAAAATCTAAAGTGGAGATGGAGTCAGAAATAGTATTCAACATTCTCGTCTTGATTTAAAATTTATTATTTTATTTTGATATAATATTTATTTAACAATTTTAGATGAATAATTTACACAAATTTTTCTATATAATGACTATTAAATTTATTTATTTTTCATCCCAATCAGTAATTTACTATTTTATTTTTTATATAATAATTATATAACATGTTTTAGATGGGTAATTTGAATCATTCTTTCTATATAATAAATATTTAATTTATATATATATATATTTTTTATTAAAATTTATGAATGAGGTGGAACTGGGAATGCTCGATCCCACCAGAAATGAAAATGAGATTTAAAAACTAATTCTTGATGAAGAGGAGAACGAGAGCCAAAATAAAAGTAAAAAAAAAAAAAAAAAATTAGAGACAGAGATTGAGATGACATCTTTATTCCCACCCTATGGTCGTACCTAATTGAAGCCTCGCGGTGGTCCGTCCGAGCACGGGCAACTGGACAGGGCAAAGGGAACTAGCCATATGACCTTACATATCTAAAACCTCGTAGAGCTGTGTCTCTCTCCTGCCTATTGAAATTGTCTGGTCCTTTCGCAAGTGAAAATGACATTATACCCCATGTGATATCATAGTAATTAAAAAAATACATTTGAAATTTCTTAATAATTACAAAATTAAAATTTTATTTTTAAAATTATAAATTCTAATCTTAAAAAATAATATATAATTTATATAAATATAATTATTTTTATCGTATAATTTATAATTAAATAAATTCTCTAATGAAAAAGACACTAACGGCTGATTCTGCTAACCCTAAAACTTATTTTGTTATAGGCGTTGTCTCCACCAGTATTTTGAAAATAGGAGCAAACTCGGAAAATTGAAAATTGGCTATACCACACCTAATAACCGGAAATAAATAAATAAATAAATATTGGTCAAGAAGGGTCAAAACCAGTCAAAGAATTGAAAAAAATCCGCTCGGTTCATATTCAGACTAATTTTGATTTTAAAATACCAATAATTATAATTTGACCTCTAATTTTTTTTAATTTTATAGTTAAGTCATAAATTTTATTTAAATTTCAAATTAACTCATAATTTTGTCTAAACTTATGGTTTAAATATGAAAACCAAAATTTTAAAATATAATCAAGCCTTTTATTAGTTTTCACGTTAAAAATTTTTAAATTCAAATATAACAATAATTTTTTCGAAACATTTCCTATATGATTGCAAATTTTGTATTTTTAATTATTAATAAAAATATATATTTTTTATGATAAAAATTTAATAAAAATGTAATTAGAGTGTAACATTATGAGCGTGTCTCTGCTCCTTTCCACCGTTTCCACGCCACTCACTCTCTCAGTCCACAGTTAAATCTCTTTTAGTTTTTAATAACTAATAATTAAAATTCCCCAATTTCGCAGAAAGAGCCAAAAAAAAAAAAAGAAACACCGACCGATGTCCGACCCCCAACATTCGCAAGAGAACTCCGGTGCCGGAGACCCTAACTCGTGGCTCTCCACCGCCGCCTCCCACGACAACTCCTCCTTCCCGACTCGCAGCAATGCCCTCCCCAACTCGCTGCCACCATCACCTCCGCATCCGCCGGCGGCAGTTTCGATCGCATCCTCTCTTCGAAACCCTAATTGTAACTCTCTCTCCCTCACACATTTACATACCCGTGTGCTTGTGTCGCGTACGTGCTCTCGTCTCTATCCGTTTTTGTTTTTGCTTTTTTTTTTTCTAATTTTATTTTTGGCAAATTCGAGAATTATAGGATCAAAGATCGGAAAGCCAAAGATTGCTTCCCAAGGCGAGGTTCCATGATCTGCACGAAGACCCTCTTGTAGAGAATTCTTACACAGAAAGGTATGCTCTTTCGAATTTTATATTTTTATTTTCATCTTAATCTTTGGGTATTCGTACATTGATATGTCTGTATGGGTGGTTGGCCTTGATTCTTGAAATTAGTGTGCCCATTATCATTGGATGGTGTGGCCTTTGGCTGGTTTATTGAATTTGATTGTTGGATTAATTTTTTTCGCTTTTTCCTTTCTTGGCTGGATTTTTTCTTTGTTCTTTCGTCAACTAGTGATTTTAGGTAGTTGATTTTAGTGATGTAAGGCAGAAGGTTCTACTTTCCCTTTCAATTTCTAGTGGAATGATTTTTAATGTAGTTCAATTGCTGCCCAATGTATGGGCAGTTCCTAGATATACTAATTGTCTTTCTTGTAATCTGCTTTCTACCTCTCTCTCTCTCTCTCTCTCTCTCTCCTTTAGTAGTTTTTAGTAGTTTTTGAACTTTTAAGGCATATTATTCTAGAAAAGAAAAACAGAGAAAGAATTTATGTTTTCTCAAAAATGAAGTTTTTAATATTTACTTATTTATTTATTTTTTCAAATAATTCAGGTGTATTCTCTTCTTTGGCTGCCCCAGTGCAATTTCATCGACAGGTTGGCAGAGTTGGAACGAGAATTTCGTTAGCATCTCTTGGCCATACCATAGACCTGTCTTGTTCGAAAGGCTGTCATCAGTTGAATCTCTAGTCTTCCATTCTTCTTCTTAAGTGGATTAAGGCATAGCTTATTGTGAGATAAGGCTAGCCTGAGAGCTAGCATGAGTTTTAAGTGTTAGATTAAGAGTGGGAGAAAAAATAACGGGACTAGACAAAAAAGAGGCAGGATGAAGAGCTGGGAACTTCTGACATTTTATGTGAAGTTGACCTTCTTAACTCCCAAGAATTCTAGACAAGAATAGTTCGTAAGCCATTTGAAAAAAGATCATGTAGGGCCATTGTGTGGCCGATCCAACAACTAAAGTTACTGGTGAACTGTTGTTCTTTGATTTGTGGGATCAGGCGTTGCAGCTTGATTTCTGCTAAAGTTAGCTTTACGCCTGATAGGGTTTTTGGGCTTTCACTTGCTCTCTCTGAACACCTCCATGAATAGTGTAGAAAATTGCACAGTAGTTATTTGTTAGAGACTTTCTATGTTGTATCAGGAAGGCTGATTTTGGATTGCTGTTTTATCAAACTGAATGCACCATTTTCAAAGTTACTATCTTGAATTGACTTTGGTCATCGGCTTCTCTACTTACTTTATTGGAAATGTTATTTTCCATTTGTAGTTTCTGGATTATCTTTTTAAGTGAAGCAAATTTACTTGGTATGTGTGGATGACCTAGAGATGCTGATTTCACCAATTGTCTGTGTTGAAGATGATTGATCCCAAGGAGAGGGATGCAACTCAATTTATTCCCACACAAAGGAAAAGGAAAAGGAACCATGGAGATAAGGGCCAAGGTAAGCGTGCTAGCAGCAATCAGGACAGTGATGGTTTATCAATCTTGCCCTCAAGGGCTCTCACTGCAGAAAAAGAAATGGAAGAGCTGGTCATATTGAGGGAACAGGTGGAGGACCTACAGAAGAAGTTATTGGAGAAAGATGAACTTTTGAAATCAGCAGAGATTTCGAAGAATCAGATGGAAACTGTCTGCAAAATTCAATAAACTGAAAATTCAGGCTGCAGAAAAGGATTTTTTGGTCAAGTCTATTCGCCAACAACTCCAAGATGGAAAGGTAGTTGCTTGCACTTTTTGTTGGTGTAATTATTTCTGCAGTCATATCTATCATAAATTTTACTGGCTTTGACTATACCGTAATGGAATGGTGCACAAACAAGAATAATGTATACTTGGACTTCGGTGACCTGTTGGCTATTTTGAGATCTGGCAGAGGTTGCTTGCTTGGATATGAATGCAAAATATTGACAGATTGTGGTTCAAGGTTAAAATGCTTGCAGTGAAGTCCATTTAGGCTCAAGATGGCCAATCCTATGGATGGTATCAAAACAAAATGTTTAAACATCTTGTTCGGAACAGATCTTGTTTTAAATGATTTATACTTGAACTTTGCAGCCATAAAATGTGTTCGAATGTGATCCTTTCTTCTTTTTCTTCTTGTGTTTTATTTTTTTCGGCCTTTGTTGCTTGTGCAATAGTTCTACAATTATGAGTTGTGTTTATATTAGGACACATTGGCATCTTGAAAATTATTTACGTCAGTAGTTCCTAATTGCATCATTTTGGAATGACATTGATTGAGATAAATCTTGGGATTCTATCAGTCGCTAAATATCTTGTTGTCAGATCATCTTATCTCATTTTTTCATTTTAAAGTCTAAATCTAACCTAAAAAGGTTTTCTTTTTGTACAGATTAAGCTTGCAGACAAACAAGCTGCCCTGGAGAAGATACAGTGGGATGCAATGGCATCCAACACAAAAGCAGAGAAGCTCCGGGAAGAGCTAGACTCGGTCCAAGGGGGCATTTCATCATTTATGATGCTACTTGAATGCTGGGCAGAGAATTATTCCAAAGCCTATGCCGACAATTATGATGTCAAGGCTTGTTATTTGGGTCATCTCCCGGATACTGTAATCTCTTACTGGTTGTTTATCTTTCACTGAAATCATCTGTGCTTCCGCACAGGATGACTTAGATGATATGGAGATGCTAAAAATGGAAGAAGCAAGAGAAAGTTACGCTGCTGCTCATGCTGCTGCAAAAGAAAAACAAAATGAAGGATCTATTACTGCTGCAACAAGCGGAAGGCTACATCTTCAGTCATTTGTTTGTAGATCTAATCATATGAATTCAACCAAGGCCTCTTTTCATAGTGGGGTTTCATGATATTTTCCTGAAACAGTTTCCTTACTAGTTCCAACACGTAGTTGATTAAATGGGCTCTATAGTGAGAGTTGCTTTATTGTTGTCAGGATATTTTAAAAGTTAATGGTTTGGCTTGTATTCTTCTTGATGATATAATTATGTGTGCCTAATCCTTTGAAGCATTCTTTTTTCTGTGGTTTGTGCTTTGTTCATAGAGACTGTAACCCTTTTTTAAGTCTTCGGTGTTGGGGACAATGAACTTCCCTGATCCTGTCTTTAGTACACAGCAATTGAGGTTCGAGTTATATATCCCGCTCCCGGGAAGAAAAAAAAAAAGGAACGAAAGTTACAATATGGCGAGAGCAAATTCAGAGGAAGCTGGTGGAAGACATTGTTTCATTGGATCCTCACAAAATTTGAGTGATTAGTCCCTCGAGTTTAAATTGGAAAAATGCAATTGTGTTGTAATTGAATTTAACTATTTGCTTCCACCCAAAGACGTCAACTTTTGAGGCGTCCCCATATCTTTATCTGGTTTACTTTGGTTGCTACTTATTACTCTTACTAATGCTCTAGTCTCAAGCAATGGGGGAAGAAACAGGGATGTAAGGCACGAGGTACCAGCTGCAGCGCAAAGTTGCTCAGGCAATGCAGGTTGCTGAATGCCCCCAACTGCTGTTTGTGTTGCGTACTCGCAGTAGTTTTGCAATCGGAAGGGATAAGAGATTTAAAAGAGCTAACAATAACACGTTGCATCAAGTCACATCGCAAACGAATGATACATCGGTGATTCGAAGCAAAAGTAGAAAACTAGAAGAAAGACACGTCAAAGTTACACTGAAGCCGAACCTTGTGCTTCCTCATTTGTGTGCTCTTTGATTTTGGCATCTGTACTATCTGTACTGGACTGCTGTTTATTAATTAAAATATAATTATTAATTATATAATAAATTAAAATATTTAATTTTTTATATACTGAATAATAATAATAATAATAATATTTATTTTTAATTTAATATACACATTATAATAAATGAATTTAATTATTTAAATTATATTTAAATACTATTTTTTAATTAATTATAAATTTAAATTAATTATTTTTTTTATTTTAATTCAGTCTGACAATTTTTCATCACATTTGCTTAAACTTCACGTAATCTTTCAAATCGAGGTTAAATCATTTGAATTTGGATGCACAGGAAATGAAAAAGATCCTCTGCTGTCATCTGATTGATTAGACTCATTTGACTAGTGCACGTTAAAAAATACCCTTTTTTTTTTCTCTTTTTTAATGCTTTTAATTTCTTTTTAATAATGCGTAATCCTGGTCCTAAAAGAAGAAGAATGGGGAATCTACTTATCCGAAAAAAGAAAGCAAAAGAAATCAGCCAATCTGCAGTGCGGCGCGGACGGACTATAAACGCTACGAACTCATTGCAAAAATAAAATAAAAATAGAATTACATTGAATTTGAGGCATTAAAAAATGGGAATGGAAACCCAAATCTTAAACCTCAGCCCAACGGTAAACGGAAGGAAAAGCAGACAGAAAACCAAACACAGATGTTCTTACACGGGGAAAACCAAGCACAAAAGCAACCGGCAATCGCGTCGGCCGCGTTTTACATTAATAACATGCACATTAGCAGTGACATGGATTTATTGATGTGACGTCAAAGCAACATGCACCGGAAAATTTTAATTTTAATTTTAATTTTAATCTAGTTGATTAGACCCCATTTCCGAGGATTGGATTCTTGAGATCACCATACGCTAAATACCAACAGAATAAAAGCCATGTATTCGGTTCTTTACAAAATATCATATACTTTTGCAAATTCTAAATCTATAAATATTTTTTATTTTATAGATGCATTTTAATATTTAAAAATTTAAATTTTTTATTTTTAAAAAATAAAATTACTAAAAAATAAAAAATTATTGTTATTTTATTATTCACTCACTTAATATTTCTCCTAATAGTTAAAAAAAAACAAAAGTCATTGTAAAAAGTATGACCCGGCAGTTTTCGTCTGGACTAAATTTAAAATAATTTATTTAATTATATATATATATATATATATATATAGCATAACACGTCCAACCCAATTCCCAGGAAGCAAAGACAAAGACTGTCCAAAAAGCCTTGTGGAGGTTGGGAGAGAGAAGTGAGTGTGAGGGTGGGTAAAAAAATGGGTTGGGCAATAGCGTTACACGGAGGCGCCGGCGATATTCCACTCTCACTCCCACCAGATCGCCGCCTGCCCCGAGAGGCTGCTCTCCGCCACTGCCTCCAGATCGGTGTCGCCGCTCTCCAATCCCAGAAGCATCCCCTCGACGTTGTCGAGCTTGTGGTATCCATCGATCCATCCATACATACCTACATACACATGTGCACGTGTCTAGTATACGAGCTCTGCCAAGAGTTCAAGTCAGTTTCTTGCTTTATTTTTTGAATTGTTTTCATGGTAAAAATTTCCGGTTTAATTGGACTTGGGCTTCATCATGGCCTAATTGGCTACTCAGTTTATCATCAGGGGTTTCTAGTTTTTGCTTGAAGACACATATAGTCTTACTCGAAGAACGTCTTATTATGTTTGAGGTTTGAGTAGATTTGTCTGATGATTGAGATACCGAAGAAAATTAAGAACATAATAGAAAAATATGTATTGCTTCATTTTTCTTACTATATGATAAGGAATTGCCTTTTTCTTTTTCATTTGTATGAGATGGTATTCTGCGTTATCAGGAAAAAATGAGTGTGAAAAAGAATCAGAGTTTCCTGTAAAGAAGCATGTTGAAGTAATAAATAATGAAAAATCTTGGGATCCTTTCTTGTTGGATGAGTGTTATTGGAGTTTTCTTTCTCTCCTACTTTCTAGTGGTTTTGTAGGTCCGTGAACTAGAGAACTCCCCTCACTTCAACGCCGGCAAGGGATCTGTGCTAACCAGTATTGGGACAGTCGAGATGGAAGCTGCTATTATGGATGGCAAGACTATGAATTGTGGAGCTGTTTCTGGGCTAACCACTGTTGTTAATGCCATATCGTTAGCGCGATTAGTGATGGAGAAGACTCCTCATATATACCTTGCATTTGAAGGAGCAGAGGCTTTTGCTAGGGAGCAAGTGCGAGATAGTCTTACTCATCTTCTGCTAAAGCCATCGACCACATAACTTTCTTTTCATTCCTTTTATTTTCACTGATTTTTCTCCCTCCTTTTTCTGCCCTTGTGAAGATCAAGTCAGTGTGCATCCCTGCTTCTGAATACCCTGATTACTGATAATCTGATTGCTTTATATAACGCAGTAGCATGATTGTTTACAACATAGGATGTCTAACTATGGCTTTTTTTCTTTTTTTTGTTTTCAATTTTTTAAAACTGACTAGGGTGTTGAGACACTTGATGCAAATCATTTCATAACTCCACAAAATATTGAAAGGCTAAAGCAGGCAAAAGAGGCCAATAGAGTCGAGGTAGCATTCTGATCCCTCCTGCCTAATTTATTCGATGAAACTCTTGTGTGTCAAACTATGTCCTTAGAGACTTTGGCTCCCTATGCTGCATATTCCTCTAGGTTGACGAAAATTTAAGCTTGAGAGTTTTCACCAGAATATGAGAATAAGATCTTGACAGCGAGTTATGCCTAGTATTTTTTTGACTGGTTGAAATACCGGAGCAAATCATAGATGGGAATACTTTATCCTCTCCTGGGGTCATATCCGCTTGTGCACAACTTGATGTGAACTTATGAAGTACTTTGATGGATTGTGACATTAAACATCTCACCTCCATTCTGTATCTACAGATTGACTACACACAACCTATTAAAGAGGAAGTTAAAGTGGATGTGAAATCTGTAATTGGAACAGAAGATGGAGATAGCCAAATTGGAACTGTTGGGTGTGTGGCCGTTGATAAGCACGGGAACCTGGCTTCTGCGACTTCCACTGGTGGATTTGTAAACAAAATGGTGGGTAGGATTGGGGACACGCCTGTAATAGGTGCAGGGACATACGCCAATAACCTCTGTGCGGTTTCTGCCACCGGAAGAGGAGAAGCAATTATACGTGGCACAGTGGCTAGGGATGTGGCTGCAGTAATGGAATACAAAGGTCTTTCTCTGGAAGAAGCAGCAGCTTATGTTGTTAACGAGCGTGTTCCCAGAGGCAACGTTGGCTTGGTTGCTGTATCTGCCACGGGAGAAGTGACTATGCCCCTTAATACGACAGGCATGTTTAGGGCCTGTGCCACTGAAGATGGGTATACAGAATTTGGAATATGGCCTTCTGTGCAAGATTGAGTTAACAGGTGCATTTAGTTGAGTCGAATAGTGCGTTGTGTGATTTAAAAGCTTCTGTCAACCAAGAACTCGCTTAAAAAGTGAATTTGTGTTGTGATATATGGTTAAAAGTGTATTTAGATTAACCACATTTTGCATGCGCATCCAACTCTCATAACAATGCCCGACAATCACTCTTATTGGCTCATCCTTCCTTGCAAGGCATTGCAAATGCAAAAATCCATGAACTAGTGGCTGTTTTTGGTGTTAGCCATATGAACTAATTGATTACTACCCAGTTTCAATATTTGAGTCTGATTCCACCGTCTGTTTTCCTTTTCGAGCTGTTTCATGCCTATCTACCTCGAGGAGATGTGTCAATGAAAAGTTTCTGTCTGTCCGCCTCCAGTTCTTCCATTCCCTCCCAAAAACAATTTTTTCTGGGGCTTGAATTCAATCATCTTTCAACTTGCAATATCAACCAAGTTACTGCCAGATGGAAGGGGCAACTAAAAGCAACATCATCATGCAACTGTGTATGAACTAAATGCTCTATGGCAGTGTACAAGGAGGACATCTTGAGAGTTATCTATCTACCTCGAAATTAAGCAACAGATACGGGCATAACGACAGATATAAAAATAATAAAAAAATAAAAAAAATCAAACAAAATAAATATTTGGATCCATTTTTAATATATCTAAAAGGGCTGAAAAAGTTATTACAAGAATTGCTGAGACCTAAATAGTAATCCCAACAGCCAAAAATGAATCTTTCATTCCTTCACGCCTAATAAATTTCAGTGTTCTGGTGTATCAAGATCTGGTCTCTGTTCAAGAACCAGAATTGAACGGTGGGAACAAAAAATGTACAAAAAAACCTCCCGTCTCCTAAGAAGGCCAAAATTTTCTACCTTTGACTCTACAATAATGCCATCGCAGGTTGAGGGTTTTGATAGGATTGAAGATTTGCGCGATTGGCAACAATCAAAAAGTGGTATATTTCAACTTGTGACACAACCTTGATAATATGGGTGGCTCTGATTTATGTGCCTTTCCATAAGGGCTTGTACCTGCCAATGGCCAATTTCAGCCATGGCTTCATGTTCCCATTAAAGTGAATTACGGCAGCGCTCTCAATCAGACGATGTTCATATCAAATCCCAAGCCTAAAACATGCCATCTCCGATTAAGTGGCTCTGTCAGTCCATAAAATACTAGAAGAGCAGGAGGGAATGTTCCCAGCTTCCACAGAGTCCGATCAGCATTCTGCTCCTGCCAGTAATGATACTGTGCTGTCACATTTGCCTTCCTCCATGCGACCAAGTCGAAGACATTCATGCTATATGCCCATCCGCATGCCTGTGGGTCAAACTTTGGGCTGATAATTGGATTTGAGAAATTGAGATATTTGTAATAGTGATGAAACGTTTCAAGACAAGTTTCCATGGCTCCATTGACATTTCCATGCAAATCCAACCAAAAAAGATGTGTCACATCCTTCTGGACAACAACATCATCATCAAGGAAAATTATCTTTTTGAGCTGTGGATAGATCTGAGGGATGTAAACGTGAAGGTGATTCAGGTAAGACAAGTACTTAGGATTTTGCAGTTTGAGCTCGATCTTCATGTCTTGATAGCCATCAAAATAAATGGCCCGTGAATCTTTATCAAGGAGCTGTTTAACAGCAGGAGCATAAGAAGCATTCAACCATGAGAACTCTTCGGTATGCTGCACTTCTATAGTGGCCCCTTTAAAGTCATTACTGAGAGACCAAGCCTGCATGGCTCCATAGGTAATCCCATTTGTGACTATGTGAAACACAAGCTGTTTTGGATGGTCAGCATTGGAGATGGTGGAGTTCACAACCACAGATGTAGTGAGCAGATTGTCTGAAAATATGCAGAAATGGTAGAGGTTATTGTCCACAAGTCGGGGAGAATTTCTCTTCTCTTCTGCATGGTCTTGTAGAGGAAGCTTCTTAGGCCAATCAATTGCGAGCTTCACCTTGAGGCAATGGAGGCTCTTTGGTACAGCTTCAGCCAACAATTGACCAAACATTGTGCTTTGAACTGTTGCTGCATTTGCATGCTCCTCAAGGGCTTGAATATGTGATTTCATTGTCATTATTGTGGTTGCAACATCATAGTGAGCATCTTGTGCCCTGAAAATTAGATATGAAAGACTGCTGATTACTGGCTCTGCCTCTTCTTGTGTTATCCGCGCCTCTCTCATGGCAGCTTTTGAAAGCAAAAGCTGGCAATTTCTGATCTTTTTGCTCAGCTCCCAAGAAAGGTGAAGGTTATTGTGCTCCTTTGCAATAAGTCTTAGCCAATGTCATTTGTTTGCTAGCTGCCTTGAAAATGAGCTAGCACTTAATATTTCTGTGGTGAAATTTAAACTACCATGGTTAACTGACTCAGTACTATCATTTGTCTCCTGGAACAGAAGGTCAATACTCGGTAAGTCCTTGCATCATACACTGATCATTAAGTGCATCATTTATACAAAAAACAGAATGCATGGTTAAACATTTAATCTAGAATTTAACATTGGAAATATACAGTTGACTAGAGTAGAAACCGCATCCAATGTAGCTAGACCCTAACCATTTCATTCAAATCACAGGACCATAGGGTGTCTTTCAACACTAAGGTTGAAGCTAGTTTAAAGATGTCATTATAGTGAAATCAAAGAATTTTCTGAGACATTGTTGGAACATAACATTTTGTAGCCTCTAGGTTCCAGATAATGTAATTTTGAAGTGTTTAAACATATAAAACTTATTCAAACAAATAACTTGAAAGTTAGATGCATTTCTACCATTTAAGATCTTCTTCAATGCCATGAAACTAAAAAAATCGTGTGTATTATGTGTGTCTGGGGAGAACAATAAACAGTAGCTTCACATTTTGCCAACATGACAGGAATGCCAATATTTGAGAAGAAGATATGGCACATGCATAACACTTAAACTCTGACCACTATGAACCTAAGGTTTAGGGAAGCTTTACTGCCATATATGAGAAGGTTGTGTGAGGTCTAAATATCTAGTAGCCACAAAATGATATTCAAATGCAAAAGCATACAGCTTCCTATGAAACAGCAACTCTCATACTTATTATTGCTATGAAGCTGATTGCTTGGACTAATTTCATAAACAATTGAACTTCAGCTGCCTAGTGCATCTGGAAAACAATCAGAGAATGTGTAAAGAGAAGGTATTTTAGCTTGGTATGCAACAATGAGACTATCACAGTTCAACAAAATTTCAGAATTTTCCGATATAGATTCGTCATATCTTAGTGAGATATCGAGAGATCTTATGCAAGTTACAAAGGGCCACAAGGTTTTGGAACATCAAAATCTTAAACAAGGGAAATGTGGAACTTCAGCAGATAATGATAATCCCCATGTAGCACAGTGCCACAACATGTTTTGCATCCCTCCTAAGAAATTGAGGAGGTGTGAATACCATTCCCACAGCACAGCACAAGATATGCACTACTGTCTTCCTGATTATAATAATCTTATATTCATGCCAACTGCCATACAATTGGTAAAACTAATCCTTGATTCTAGTGCCTACCAACTGGCATTAACGTGGCCCCATTGATATTGTATCACACAACCGGTCAAGCAAAGTTCCTCCATCTGAAATGACTAAAACCAGCTGTACACTAAATCAATACCATGAACAATCTGATATCCAAACGAGGCTGCGTTACAAATTAGAAAGAAATTAGCACAAATGGAAAGTTGACACGCTAAAAGGTTGTGGCAATGCCTAATACCACAAAACTATTTTAAAGCTTCTACCTACAACGGTAAACAGAGAACTGAGGATAATACGGAATCCTGGTTTCAACCACGGCAATTGCAAACAAAAATTCAAAGGATATTTCACTGTCCTGTGCACAGCCAGCATGCGAAAAGGTGCTGTCAATTAATTCCATCACAAATTTGCGGGAATCTTTTACTCTGAGCAATTGAGGCTTACTGACTGATAGTATGAACAATATGTACACAGAATATTCCATCACTCATCTGAAATATCATTTCAGTATATAAGAAGAACGAACATGGTGACAGCTACAGCAAGATACAAACATTGTACAAAACAGCAGATGAGGAGGGGGCAATTCCCCATATAAACTTACCACTAGCGGTCGCTGCTGCTGCTGAACCCGATCCTCTTCGGGGTGGTTGTAGTGTAACACAAACAATACGAATCCGGCAATCAAAAACATCCCAAGAAGCACCACCCAGATCCGCTCCGAAACGTCCTCCAGAACGGGCGCCGGTACTCCGCCGCCCGCCTCCGCATCTCCCCCCTCCTCGGGCGGGAATCTCCTCACCAAAAAATCAAGATTCCAAATCCACCCATCTCCCCCGAGATTCTTATGCTCTATTCAGACAGCAAAAACCGAACAAAACACGACCAAAACCTTGTACCAAACAAACACCACCTTATGCCACACGCGCGTAACATTAGTTACACTGCGAGGATCAAGAACGTGAAACAGAGAGAGAGAGAGAGAGAGACTATAACAGTCAAGATTCAAAGACCCAATAATAAAAATCCGTGCTTTGTTTAGATTAAAGGAATGGTGATATGGGTTTTGATGGTGCTGTGTGAAATGGTGAAAGGCAAAGGGGCGGCAGAGAGAAGACAAGAACAAAACCTCATACCAAACAAACACCACCTTATGTCACACGCGCGTAGCATTAGTTACACTCCGAGAATCAAGAACGTGAAACACAGAGAGAGAGGCAAGTGATGTGGGCTTGCTTTGACTTCACATGAAAATTGAAGTTCGGTCTTTGAGAGAGGCGAGTGGAATAATATATAACCAAAACCGGCAAAGCACACGACGCCATGTGATCATTACCAAGCTTTGTGTTGGACTTCGGAAACAAAATGCCTCCACCCCAATTCTTCGTCTTCTTCCTAATCTGTTTATGCGAGTAAAATGGGAATTACCACAACTCTCACAAAGCAAAACTTATCAGAGTTTATAACACTCGTGCAACGTTGCTGAACAGTATGCGTGCAAGGCATTAAAATTTTACTCAGCAATACTCTACAATTTTAGCTATAAATAAATAATAATAATAATAATAATAAAACTAGACTCTTATGCTATACAATAAATTGATTTACCGAGACAAATATAAACGTACTGGAAGAGGATTATTTTATTGCATTTGAAATAAAGACTCGGTCACTTTCAGGACTCTCGTCAGGGAGCCCAGCAGAATTTAATGTGTTGCTTCGCAAGCGGACCGCCGAGGAAGTTTGTACAGAAGACACAGATTTTTTCTTCTCTATTTTTTGGGAGTCGTGGGACGACAAAACTATCTGAATCGAGCCAAGATTAAGAGAGAGAATTCAAGAAAAGAAAAGAAAAAAAGAAGTGTAAATGGGAAGACTAAAAAATGCTGTCCGATTATTTTGTGTTTGCAACCACTTGTGGTGGACGCATCGATTCTTAGCCTGCCCGACGAGTTCGGGAACGAGGAGCCAACGGCCACCCGTTAATTTTTGGGTCGGCTTAGCATTTAAAAAGTAACGTTTATATATAATAAAAAAAAACTTTTTTTTTTAATTCAACCATTTCTGGTTCAAAATAAACGACGTCGTTTTCATATCCTTTCCGCCGCAAGTAGCAAAAAACCAAGAGACCCAGTTTGGTTTATATTGGAGGTCCCTTTGGGCCGCCGGAGCTCCATTCCCGGGCCACCGCGTGGGGCTCGTCATGGTGTAAGTAGTTTTGTGGTGCCCTCCTGCTTCCGTCACCGGAAGTCAACTTTGGATTCGAAGCTTGGGAGCGCGGCGGTAAGATTTCTTAAAAGACTTTTACTTTTCTTTTGTTTTTGTTTTTGTTTTTTTTAATTGCCCATATACCGCATAATCTCGACTAGAATCCTGGGCATTTTTAGTTTCGGTCATTCTCGATAGTTGGTGAAATTATTCGGAATTGGTTCGTGTGAGATTTCTAGATATAGAGCAATCTGACTTGTAGCAACGTAAGCTTCAATCTCTCAATTGCGTTGAATCTGCAGGGGGGGGGCGCCGAACCGAGTGTTTGAGAGGGAGAGATGGAAAGGGGAAGGAAGTATGAGAAATTTTCTGTTGATTTTATGATGGGAGGTGTGGCAGCGGTGGTAGCAAAGAGCGCCGCGGCGCCAATTGAGAGAGTGAAGCTTTTATTGCAGAACCAAGGAGAGATGGTTAAGAGAAGACAACTTAAAAGACCTTATATGGGTGTTGAGGATTGCTTTAGAAGGGTTTTGAGAGAAGAAGGTCTCTTCTCCTTTTGGAGAGGTAACCAGGCCAATGTCATACGGTATTTCCCCACTCAGGTTTTTCTCTTTCCTCAAAATTTTTGCTTTCTCTAGATAAATGTTCTCGTCTGCTTTTTTTGTTTTTTTAATTTTATTTGGCATCCGAGCTCATCGCCACTTAGAAATGAACTTGTATATGAAAAGTATTATAGATTAGGAATAGGAAAGATGTACACGTTTTTGTGTAGATGTGTGGTAACGGGTAGTTCAAGGCTTTGTTGACTTGAGAGGCAAGAATGAGATGAATTTTGGCTTTTCCAGCTGAACCTTTGCTATTTGGGTAGTTTTATCCATAGTTCCTCTTTGAGCTGTTCTGCTTGTCCCTGTTCTCTTGTTTCCGCCCTTCTATTAATAGGATTTAGATAAAAATTCCTTATGACATCTTTCATGTATTTGGGTTCACTTTCTGTTGACCATATGCTAATTATTAGTCATGTTCGAAGTGTCTTGCTTGGGCTTTGCAAGTTATGCCATTGAGCTCTGAGCATGAATCCAATTGCTGTTTTGATGGTTGTTCTAACTTGCGAAGACATTCCCTTGATAAGTGCTCATGTGTCCCAACAATATTTTATAATTGACATTGTGCTCAACTAGTCAAGAGGAGCTGATGATTTGTGTTGCTCTGTACCAAGCATTTTATGGTCTTATTGTAATTCAGACATTTGGTTGTCCATAGGCTTTCAATTTTGCATTCAAAGGTTACTTCAAAAGTCTTTTTGGATGTTCGAAAGAGAGAGATGGTTACATGAAGTGGTTTGCTGGAAATTTGGCTTCTGGCAGTGCTGCTGGAGCAATAACTTCATTGCTGCTGTATCATTTGGATTATGCACGTACACGGCTAGGAACTGATGCAAGGGAGTGTCCAAGTACTGGTCAACGGCAGTTTAGAGGGTTATTAGATGTGTATTGCAAAACAGTTTCGAGTGATGGAATTGTTGGGTTGTATCGAGGATTTGGTGTTTCAATCATGGGAATTACTCTGTACCGAGGCTTGTATTTTGGAATCTATGATACTGTGAAGCCCATTGTCTTGGTGGGACCGCTTGAGGTGAGTGCCTTCACCTTTGCTTCTTGACCTTACTAATTTTGAGAGGGCTAATTTGCATCATACATTTGGCTTGAAGTTCTTGACCTGACATATGAATGTCCGATATTAGCGCTTTCAGTCAGAACATTGACACATGGGCCACATAGGGGATGGTCCCCATCAGACATTATGCATGTTATTATTTTCAAGCATCTGATCTTAGGCTTTTGACAAACTTTTCCAGGAAATGTTCAAAAAACCATGAACTCGTGAAATGAGACATAATCCTCCATGTAAAGCAGGTGTGTGTTTGTATTTTTCAGGGTAATTTCTTTGCTAGTTTCTTGTTGGGTTGGAGTATTACTACAGTCTCTGGTGTCTGTGCCTACCCCTTTGACACTCTGAGACGGAGAATGATGCTGACTTCTGGACAGCCCTTGAAGTATCGTAATGGAATGCATGCATTCTGTGAGATTGTCCACCTTGAGGGTTACAAAGCTTTATTTCGAGGAGTTACTGCAAATATGCTTCTTGGTGTGGCAGGAGCTGGAGTACTTGCTGGTTATGATCGGCTGCAAAGAATTGCCCTTCAGCATGGTTGCATTTTTGAGCCACATGAAAGTACATTAAAGTGAAAGACCTGGAGAACTTGCTGGTTATGTGATACTCCTGCATTGATTCTTCTGGACGATGGCAATTGACAGGAAAGAATGCTGGAGAAGGTGAGCGAGCAAATTGATACATGTGGATGCTTTCTACTGCAGTTATTGAACTGATAATAAAATATTCTCTTCCCGTATTGTGTCTGCCAAGTATTTTCAGATCCAACCTGATCATACAATTGGAGGTAACAAGGAGACATGGTTCATGTTCAATTGAATTGTAAACGTTTTATTTGGAATCTGAGCACGATGTAGTCAAAGAATTGTACATAATGACATTCTTTCAAGTTGGCCAATAGATTTGCCTGACAAATTTTCCTTCGAATTCTGGCTCATCCTCTTCCCAATCATTGGACTTTTCTTCTGATTTCTACACACTAATGCCAATCAAAACAATAAGGGATGGATTGATATTAAAATTAAAAAAATGAAAAAAAAAGGAACTAGAACACCGAACAAGCCACTTTGCCACCGGTGCATGGAACTTGCAGGGCATTTTTTGTCTTTTTTAACCAAAAAGAAAGAGATAAGAAGGGGTATGCCCAAGTGACAATGCAGTATAGGAGCGTTGTCGACTGCTAGGTTGTGCTTTTGATGTAATCTGTATGCGACAAGCATAAACTACGGGGATGATTTTATTTTATTCTCCTTTTCTCGGAAGAGGGGGCGGGCGGGGGATGGGGGAGATGGCAGGCGCTAATGATGTTGCTACTCGAACTTTGCCACCGCTAAAATTTGCGTTTGAACGCCATACTTCAAACAGGTCCATTGTCATGTTTGCTTTCCATGTTTTGAAAACCAAAGGAAAAGAAATCGAGGTTCTAAATTTGCCTTGTGACTTTACACCCCTAGTCAATAAATTGAGTTCTATTCAATACATGTGAGCACGGTGGTTAGCAATATACTTTAGGGGAAAAAAAAAAAAAAAAGAAACAGGAAAAACCAGCCGAGCATTCATGCCCGGAAAACGTTATCATCAGAATCAAGACGCAAAGTTTTTGTTTTCGATAACATAAGAAAATCAAGACGCTAGAGTGCAAACGAGTAAATGTTACTGTTTTGTACAGTGCTTGTATTGTAAAATGAGATGGCAGATTTTAATTGCTTTGGAATAATCCCGGCAGTTAAAAGAATCTTCTCTTGACCAACAGGATCAAAATTTTTCACAAGCATTTCTATTTTCACATATCAATGTTCCCCCTTTTCTCTCTCCCACTTGCAGGGTTACTCAGAAAGTCATCTTTTTCCCCAATAAACATGCTAAGCCAAAAGCCAGAAGTTCTTATGGCGCCTGATGGTGATCATGTACCCTCCTAGCTTTTTGCCTTTGCTTCTCACAGCAATGGTCACGCACGAGGCATTTTGGATGCAGTAATCCACCGCTCCGCCGCAGCTCTTCTTTCCTTTCCACCTAGTCACAAGCTTCCACATTGTCGAGCGTTTCCTTTGGCCTAACACTAGCAGCGACACCCTTTGCTTCTTCGCTTCTTTTACTATTATTGGCCTTCCCGTATTGCTATCTCCACTTTCACCTATCATACATATCATTGGTGGAAATCCATATTAGTATGTAGCAAGTTAATGTGAAAGTGAGCAGAATAGAGCGTCATTCTTTGCTATTAGATTCATCTACATTCTTAGCTGGCACCGTGGAGGTTGCACCTCGGAAATGAGGCTTCATTGACTTTGTCGTCGTATCGTCTGGTCATCCAGGCTAGCTAGTTAGACAAAGATTTGAGAGAGTTCAATTCTTTTTCTCTTTTGTTTTTCGCAGTAAATAGAAAAAACAAAGAAGAAAAAATGGCCAGATATCAATAATGAATCAAAACTCAACTTCGGTCTCTAGTTGAGTGAAGCACTTCAGTTGGCTTTCCGGAGAATAAGCCTAACAACTAATTAAGAGGCCAGTGCCCAAAATGCTGACAAAATTGAAGGCCTGGTCTCTTTGGTTGTAGTCAGATTTCGATGTTCAATGAAGCATTCCATGATTATATTAAGACTGAAAGAAGATGATGGGAGTTCATAAATGAAGTGCTTTCTGACAAAAAAAAGTTCAGTCACTCACCCCAGGCCTTCTCCTCCGGCACATTCTTTTCATGTTGTAAAGAAATTCATAAGCCTTGACCTTCAAATTGGATTCAGGACTTGCGTTCAGGGATGTCCCTTAAATATCGTACCTAATTATTATCTCTTTGGCAAAAAGATGGTTCTGAATCAAAATACCCCACGTATGATCATCTGACCTCGTATGGATTACTTGGAAATATACAAAATAACAAGGGTATCTTCGTTTTGGACAGCGTGAGAAAGTGCCCATGCAAGTGCCGCCCCCTTGGCTACCAAGCTCAAATTAACCACTACCGTAACCTTATTGCCATTTCCACACCCATGATCACCACCCGAGCTCCCCAAGCCATTTCCTAAAAACTGTACATTTTGTTCACTTTTAGTTGAATTAGAGGTGGGTTTGGCTCGAACGGTTGGCGAATGGACCCGAACACGAGCCATGGCCCGACTAACACAGAGTTTGGGCAATCTAGTGCCTAGAGAATTCATGTTTTTGAACTGAACAAAATGTCCATAAGAAATAGAGCAATTAATATGCATATATATACATAAGAAGGAAATGGCTATCTATATATATATATATATATATATATATATATATATGAACGAGTATTATTAGTATTGCCGTCCCTCTTGTGGGGCATGGCTTCGTTACTTGAATTCTTCCTTTCGTTTGTTTGTTCGTTTGTTCCGTCTTCAAGAAGTTGTTGGCCACTTCTTCAACGTCCGGACCTTGACGCTTGATGACTTTCCTCGTGAAATTGAGCTCTAACCTACACGGTTTCTTCAATGGTTGCCAAACGTCTTCAAGAAAAACCAGTGATGCCAGATTCTTTGTGATTACACCTAATACGACAAATGGCACTTTGTGTAATGATCTAATTGATACACACACATATATATATATTTTTAAAAACACTAATTTAATGATCTAATCGGTAAGTGGAAAGCTAGCTTAATAACTTTTGGTTCCTGTACTTGATCAGTAGCATGTACCGGGCAAGAAAATTAATTTTATTTTCTTAAGGAAAAAGGAAAAAAGATTTGCATAAGAAGAAAAGGATATATAAAAAAATTGGTCAGAAACCCACTTCACAAATGATCCATTGGCCTCATTTCTGGTTCTCCAAGCAGCTTCCTCGTTTTAATTAACTCTGCACAATAGGCATAGGGAAATATGCTCTGAGATATTTCTTTTCTTTTTTCTTTTTCATTGTGGTACGAGTTATCTCCATATCAGTTTTCCGCACAACTGAGCACTCCCCCACGTCGGTGTGGTGCATTCAATATTTTAATTCACGTGGACGGACTAAATGGTTTTGTTAATTAACCCAGTTGATTGAGTGTTGGTGAACCAATCTCATGGCGTCATCCTATGAAGGCAGATACTGGTATCAAAATTCTGGACATTTTGGATCTCTATTGGCTGTTCGTCGATGGGGGTGGCTCCACCGGCCTTTTTTTTTTTTTTTTTGTATTAGACACTCGATTAAAAATAAATCAAATTGAAAAATATTATAATTTATTATATTTATTTTATATATGTTAAAAAGTATAATGAACTACATTTTGGAGGTAATTATTTCATTTCTTATGAATTTCACACTTATCCTAAGATATTGACATAAAATATGTAAAATACATACTTAGACTCTTAACAACTCAAATGCCCCTTTAGGAACAAGTTAAATTGTCAGCTGCTTTATGTCTTATGCCCAACCAAGGCAGACACGAAAATTAAATTACGGCGAGTTTATTTGCATAGAAAATTTAGTCACCCTGTTTCCATTGGCTTGGGCTGCTTTGCTAGAGCTCCATGACATACAAGAATCTTTCCACCTTGCTTGCATCCTTTCTACTATTTCTTTTGTCACTGGCTCACCTCATACATATCTAAGATTTTAAGCTTATAGACTAGACACACCATCGAATTATGGGATAATAGAAAAAATGTCCTCTTCTTTCGTTATAGTAAGGGCAAAGAAGTCCAGGATTCAACAAAAATAAAAGGAATTTATTTATTCTTTTTCTAATGCCAATGAATCTCCTATCATTAAAGTCTAGAGTAACACAACTTTTTAACTCTAAAAGGCTTTTTGTTTTTGATTTATTGAAAATTAATTGATATACAAAAAAGAAAAATATTTTTTTATTAGAGTAATATTAAGGGAGGATTCAAACTAACATTTTTGACAATCTTTTTGTAGAAAATATTCAGAAATGTCATTAAAATCACTCTTCGAGCATGGCAAACTAATTAGCTCTATTTAAAAAGATTTGTTAAAATTTAAAATTTGATAGACATCCCAAATAAGAGATAAAGTAAATTAGATAAAAAAAATATAATAACAATTGGACTCTGAAACTCCGAAACTCTTATCCTTAACCTAACTTGCAACCAAAATTGTTGTGAGAAACCTTGTAGAAAACCTATCTTTAACATTTCAAAATTCTCCAAACTTAAGAAAAAAATCTGCAATGAATAATCTTCACACAAAAAATACTTCAAACCCTTTAAAAAACCTAAATCTTATCCTACAAATAATACTAGCTCAAAGATACCACTTGTTTTAAATGTGAAAAAAAAAAAAAAAAAATAAATATATATATATATAAATATATATATTATCAAATATTACAAATTAATTCAAAAAATATAATAATTACAATTAAAAAAAAAGACTATTAACAAAATATAAACTCTTTTTATGTAAATCTCTCTATAAAACTATTAATAGCTAAAATTATCATCTTCTTAAATACAAATTTTCTTGTAAAATAAATCAATATATTTAATAAAAATCACAAATTTCTCCTCGATGTCATTAAACATATAAGTAATTCTTTGAGTACAAAAAAAAAAAGAAGTATTTAAACAAATTTTTTAAAACTTTAGAAAAAATTTTCACCTACCAAAATGGCATTTAAACAAACTTCTCCAAATTTTAAGACAAGTCTTCAACTTTTTTTTTTATTAGTCAAAACTCATATAATCTTATTAGTATAATAAATAAAAAAATTTCTTTAAAATTTTTTTAAATATTTATTAATTTGTAATTAAAAATTAAAATTCTTAAAATTAAGTTTAAAGAATTTAAACAAAACTAATAAAAAATACAAAAATTTTATGAGTATTTTTTATAAATAAGAATGAAGTCAAATTAAAAAAATTTAGAATTTAAAAAATTTAAAAATTTAGAAAAATTTCAATTTTTTTATTTTTACACAAGTAATTTTTAAAATTATATAATAAAAATAAACTTTATTTTTTAATAATTTTTATACTATTATCTTATTTAGTATAAATGTTAATTTAAATTTATATTGTATTAAATAAAAGATAATATCACAAAAATTTTAAGAAAAAATTTTAAAAAAATAAGATTCATAAAAACTTACTCTCTTTATAAAAATAAAATTCACATTTTGATTAAAAAAATAAAAACACCTTTTTTTATTGAATATATATATATAATTTTTAAAAATTAAATAATTATTATAATGTACCTTTATTTAACAACAAAAAAAAATATTATATTCTTAAAAAGCAAATCAAATATAAATATGAACATGAGAATATTTATTATTACATACAACATTAGATTAATCATTTCGCACAACCCGAACTTTTGATATCTGAATTTGGCGATTGCCAAAGAAAATTACATTTTTAGTAGATGAGAAAAAAAATAATAATAAGAAGTGATGTTTGTAACTCTAACACCATGTATTAATGCCATTGTTTATAAAAATTGCCTCAACACAAGTACAAGAGTTTGAAGCTTGCCCTTCTCTAATTTTAATCATCATACCAGCTACAGCATCCAAGCAGGCAGGAGTGTGTTCGCTCTTTCCTGGGTCGGAATTGCTTCATCCTCACCTGCGTTGTCTGTTGCTGCTATTGGGTAGTTGCGGCTGCTGCATGGCATACAAACTGATCAACTTCAGTATTATCACAGTAAATAAAATGAATCTGCAATATTTTGTTCAGTAGATGGTGTCAATCACTTGCAAAGGAATGGCGTTGCCCTTTCAAGTTGCAACTTTCAAGATATTATTTTTATGATATACTTGATAAATCATAAAATTTATATTTATTAGAGATAAATTAAGATAGTAATATTTGTATTAATTTGAATATATTTAATATAAATTAATAAATATTTTATTTTAAAGAGATAAATATATTCAAATAGATGATATAAAGAGAAAATAAATTAAAATATATCTAAATTAATTTAAAATTTTTTAGTTAAAAATAATTAAAAATAATTAAATTTTATAATTTATTTAATATAAAATAAAATAAGATGATAAAATAATTCAAATTCAGAATTAAGGATTACTTGTTGTTGTTGCTGCTGCTTGGTAAATCATAACATTACAACATTTACAACCTTTCAGCAAATCTCATGGCGACTACGTATCTATAATATCCCACCAAAAAGCATGCACCCCCACCTCACCATGCCTCTAGTCGTGTGCGAGCACGTGTGTGTGTGTGTGAGAGAAAGGAAGAGATGGGAACCTTATGTTGAAGGAATGCATTGGGGGTGGAATAAGAGCAGTTTGGGAATCTAAGTCGTGATTTTGTTGTTCCCAGTTTGTCTTGTGTGCCATCTCCTTTTCCTTTTCCTTTACCTAATTTTTGCTCAACATACATATGTTAGGCCATGGGGAAAATGGAACTTAGCTTAGCAGAGGTGTGTGTGTGTGTGTGTGTGTGTGTGTGTGTGTGTGTGTGTGTGTGTAGAAGTTTCACCTTCTTTGCAAGCTGATTGTTTTGCTCCTGCAATGCCTTATCCTGTAAAGAACAACAAATGGTTGACCTACAGAATGGCTTAATTAATTGACTCCACTATATATAAATTAATGCATTATTTTTCATTGTGATGCATGGTTCTTCACTTCATAGTCAATGGAAAAATTCAGGCAGTAAAGAGAATACCTTCTTCTGGAGCTCCGAAATGGATTCGTACATCAATTGGTTCTACATGTGAAATTAATCAGTACAATGAAGTGTATATTTTCACTCATGGTGCAAATGGCACAATTGAGCTGGTCTTACCTTTCTTGACCTTATTTGTTTAAGAGCAGAATCAAGCTGTTGCTCCAAACTTTGAAGCTCTTTGAGGCTCAAGGAGTCCAGATCCTCCCCCATGAAATGCCTACAAACAGAAGGAGTTAGTAATTAAATTGCTGTTTCTTCTGTGCTATTATTGTTCAAGAGGAATATATATATATATATATATATATATATATATATATTTGCCCATCACCTTTGGTTTCTTTGTAGGACCTCCATTCTAGCCTTGAGCTTTGCATGTTCCAAAGTCCAGCTAACCTGCAGAATTTCTAAATTTAGCGAAATTTCTACAAAATCTGGACAGTCAACAACATACACAAGAGGTGATGAACAAACAGTGCTATATGCCCAAATCACCCATTCCGATTTCAAACCATTCAACATCAATCTTGCGATTGATGCCATATAGACCATTGCCATTCTGAAATAGGAGGCATACTGAGGCAAGTTGAGTTAGCCTCGGCGGGAAGGGTGATTGAGCATATATACATTTCTGAAGGTGATATGGTTGATAGTGATGGCATACATTTGTTTCAGTCTCAGTTGCAAGAAGCTGCCTCTCAGCATATGAATATCTCTCATAACGTTCAAGTATCCTTTCCATGCTGCCAAAACATATGAAGAAGCAACGTACACATACATGTAAGTACTCGCTGTGTCTAAACCAGAATCTCTTCAGCGACAAAATTGATATTATATATGGGAAAAAATGTGAAGAGAGTCATTATCACCATCACACACACACACACACAGATAAACACCCCCGTCCCCAGGCTGGCTCAGTTCACTATAAATCTAGTGACATTTCATGCAAAATTCATCCCAAAGCCTGCCAGAAGAAATTGTGAGTTCCTATGCCTTTTTCTCTCATCCTCAGTGCTAAACCAGGAACCATGTTGAGCTTGGACTTCGATGCAGCAAATGCAACATCCAGGAACACGTTTCAAATATCGGTACAATAATTTGCAGATAGCATGTCAAAGAGAATCCTCTTGTTTGATGCTAATGTCCTTAAGCCAAGCAATTATCTATAGAACTAGATCGGGTACAATGAAGTGATGAACCTCCATGTCTTACTCTATATGTTGGTAAAGAGTAAATAAATTTGTTAAGAATTTTTATTTTCACGCTTTCACAAAACTTTTCTTAGAAGCGAAAAACAAAAATAGACTGTATGCTCGGTTTTATCCAAGTTTGTTCATTTTGAAACAAGTCTTTCCTTAACTATTGCATGTCTTCAATTCTTCAATATGCTCGTCACAATCTTCAGTTATGTTTTTTTTTTTTTATTTTTGTGTGTACATCAATCTAGTTTCTTCTTGTTTAGTTCTTCAACTTTCAACCAAAGTTTTTTTCCCTTCAATTAAAACCTTCACCTTTTTGTAATTAATGGCTAGTGGCATTCTTTTTGTTCTTTAAAAATCTTCTCTCCCTTAGTTTCATTTTTTCTTGAGATTTTTTCTCTTCAATTCATTACTCATTTACACATTCACACGAGCAATTTTCTTGTGATTCTAAAACCTAGCTTCTCTTCCTCGGATGAGACTCCTCCATCTGAACTCTTTCCTTTATATAGTCCCAATGTCTTTTGCCACTGGCCTGAAAACCAGGCAATTGTAGCTGGGGGTGTTTACTGTTCAACTAGGAGCCAAATCGAAATCTTCAGTTAACTTAATGAATACTTTTAGTTCAGCTCAATTTATTAAACCAGTTAATCGGCTGAAAATTAATTTTAATAAATAATCTAAAAAATTTAATTTAAATGTAAAAAAATATAACTTTGATGTATATTTTAAATAAAATTTATAATTATTAATATAATAATATTTTGATAATATATATATATATATATAATAAAAATATACATAACACTTTGGTTTAGTTTAACTAACTGTAATTTTCTATGACTAAAAACTGCAACCATATCTAAAAAAAATCAAATTACATCAACTTGATTAACCAAAATTTTAACTTGGTTCAGTTTAATTTTCTCGGTTAATCAAAAATTTTCGGGTTGAACGCCCCTAATTCTGCCGAGCCCAAAGCGGCCGCTGAGAATTATGCACAAACGTAGCGGGAAGACTGGGGGATAAGACAAGACACACTCTCAAATGACCCTAAATTATCGAATAGCCAAATGACAAGACTAGAGAGATTTTGCCATTTAGAAACTTGGTTTCTTCTTTTCTTATCTTATCGTTACAATTTTCCCTTCTTTCACAATCCCCTAGAAAAAATAAAGAAAGGAACAATAATAGAGAAATGTTGGTGTACCCCATCCCATGGGAAATCCTTTCTCTTCTCATTTGTTCAAATCTTTTTAGATAGAATATTATTACATTAACGTTTAAAATAAACATAAAATAGATATTATCTGTGTTAATTAAAGTTAATACATCTTTCTTATATAATAATTAATTAAAATTAATAATTAGGATATGTGGGTTAACATGTCTTCCTAACTTTTTTTTTTTTTTACCCAGCTAAAAGCAGTGTATTCCATGTGTTCCTGCACTTTGCAGTTGGTACAGACCTTCATGGGCCTATGAATAAAACTCTGACATGCTGTTCCAGAAAGAAAAAAAAAAAAAAAACACTGCATTCCCCATCTTACTCATAAAACTGAGGCACTTTGCAGCAACAAGTGGTTTTATATCTATGATAATCTCAAGAGAGATTCTTAAGTACATTGGACACACCATAACATGGTCATGAATGAAATAGAAGAAAAGAATTAAAAAAAAAAATAAAAAAAGATGCTTTCAATCTTACATAACCCATTTTACATACATATTATAATTTCATATGCCGAGTGCCCAATTAATACGTGAAAACTACCAGACTCATCATCATATTTTGGATGCTATGTACATAAGAAAGCTAAAAAAAAAAATGCATCATCAAGTAATAAACTTTTGGACACAGCATCTTGAGCATAGCCATTGAGAACTAGATATAAGATAGTTTCCATGGGTGCAGCGTTTGTGTAAAACAAAGGAAATAAATAAATAACATAAATACTAAACAGATCGATTGTTTCCAATATCCATTAATAAGGTAAATAACTGAAAAAAAAAAAAAACAAAAGAAAGAAGTAACGGATGCCAAAAGAAAGGGAAAAAAAAAAAAAAGAAATGAAATCATTGATTAGAGATTCAAAATAACGGATAGAAACCATCGATAAATCATTAATTTACACTTTTTTTAAAGTTATCTGTGCTCTCTCTCTCTCTCTCTCTCTCTCGTACTAAAAAGCTGGTGTTTATGGTTTCTGCATGAAATCAACAGTAAATGCAACCAAATAGACGCCGTCTGTTTTTGCTATACATGAACAGTCTTAGCTACTGACAAATCGAAAGCAAAGGCAAACAGACACAAAGCAATACTTCGGTTTTCCCTTCCTTCTTAATTACTGCACATCTTCGATTGCTCGTCAGACATTACCAAATAAGAAGCAAAAAAAAAAACGACACACACATAAATAACTGAGAAAACATACCAGGAGTCACTGGAGTATTCAAAGAGCTTCCCTTTACTGGAGAAGACAATCAAAGCAACCTCAGCATCACAAAGCACAGAGATCTCATGGGCTTTCTTCAACAAACCTGAACGTCTCTTTGAAAACGTCACTTGCCTGTTGATCTTGTTCTCGATTCTCTTTAGCTGAACCCTACCCCTCCCCATAGTTTTCAATTTTTTAGTTCTCTCTCCCTCTCTCTCTCTCTCTCTCTCTCTCTCTCTCTCTACTTTTTTGACTATGAATTCAGTACGAAAAGCGAGAAACGAAACATTAGAAAAAAAAAAAAAAGGGGAAACTGAGAAGGAAAACCCCACCAAGAATTTCTAAAACAGAAACTGGAAAAAAATCAACAAAGGAAGAAGCTTTATGTGTTGACTATTCAGAATTGAGGCCAGAAAGTCAGTTATCCATCTCTCTCTCTTCTCTGTTGCGTTTTGTGCAGCTTGATAGATACATGATATGATGTATAGCGGCTGAATTCTGGGGGAGATATATGGCATTGGATAATTTGAAAACTGCCTTAAGAGAGAATAGTGGTTTGATGCGAGGCAAAAGATGGTATTGGAAAACAGGGATGGTTTCGTCAAATGGGTTGTCGATCTCTGATTGGTTGGAGCCGGCCTCTTCTTGTCTTTTGTCTGCCTCCAAGTCCACAAGCTGCCAATCGTCCGTACACATTGATGTAGATTTGGGGGTCCATGGGATGGAATTAATTTAGCTCTGAAGCCTAATTACCGAACCAAAATTAATAAATTTAAGGGGGCATAAAAAAAATTTTTATAATATAAAAAATATTTTATATTCAGTATATATATATATATATATATATATTGATATCAATTTGAATTTATTATTTTTGTGTTCAATTAAAATTTTCTTTTATACCTCATATCTTTTTGTTTGTATTGTTCTGTTTTTTCCTTTTATTTTTATTTTTTCTTTTCTTTGCGTTTGTCTCCTCCTGAGTTCTGTTTCTCTCAGGTATGTTTGCCTTTTGCTGGTAAATAGTAACTTCACTGGGCTTGGATTGAGCCGGCGCAGCATCTGTCTGACGGCGCACGGCGCTTTTTTAACCTTTACATGCTTGCAGGTCTATCTGGGTTTTATAGGAACACGTGTAAAAAAACTAGATAGCGAAGGGCGATTACTTAAACCACCTTAATATAAAAAAGTGTTTTTGATAGATGATATGTACCTTATTTGTGATGTGATGCAGACGGCTATACATACAATTAATTTGCTTAGACCAAAAGTAAGAAATTCATAAAATATAAGATTAGCATTCAAATTTTTTGTTAGACCATATAAGCTTACAAGCGACTGCATAGGACCCTTCATTAAGTTTAGAGGTAGGAGATGAGTGAATTAGGTTAAAATTTAAGTTGACCCGTTACGAGTTTTGGGTTATTTGGATATTTTGGGTCTCCGAATTTTTATGAATTTTGAGTTACTTAAATATTTAAAATTTTAGGTACATGAAAATATATATTAAATTATAAATTAATCAGATTATTATGATTATATTATATTTCAAGTTAGTTAAATTTTAAATTATTTTTCATTCAAATTATTTGAATTTTTCGTTATTTTAATATTAAATTTATTATATATCTTATGAATTTTTTAAATTTAAATGTAAATTATTTAAATTTTTATAGTTATACAAAACTTTTTATCAATAGATTATATCAAATTTGGGTTATTTAAATTTATTCTTATTTTGGGTGTTTTTAATTATGAGTTATTGACTTTCTTTAATCAAAATAAATTGGGGTTGAATGGAATTATAACTGTTTAAATCTTCTCAACTCTTATCGCCTTTCAACTCAACTTCAAGGAATAGACAAAACATCATTTATCCAACTTCTCACTCACACTAATGAACATCAGCCCCAAAGTTCACTCGGTCAGTCCCGCGGACATCTGGTTTGCAGACTTCTTCTACAGTGTGGAAGCCCGGCGCATGCCCATCCCCCCTTATCTCAGACGTTTGATCCAATAGATGTAAAAACTATTCCTCGTACGTGAATATAAAGTCAAAAAGGAAAGGGGAAGATCAATAAAATATTTCTTTGTTCGAGGACAAACATGTATTTTTATTCTCATAATGAGTGCATGTTTGCTGTCGAGTATGTTTGGGACAGTCAAAGTTAGACTTGTTTTACACATCTCTCGATTCGTCGATGAGAATCAAAATTAAATACTAAAAGAGCTCTACATCTAAAAATTCACTTTTCATTAACTTTCTCAATTTAATTAATCGGCTTAGCATCATCTCAAATCTATTTATTTGATCACGTTCGTAAAATTGAATCTTAGGCTTCGCTTGTTCTATGAAGCCTGTTGTTCAAAACAATATTCATTTTAGTTTTTAGTGTTTATATGCATTTTTAGCAATCGATATACATATACATATCCTAATATTAAAGGAAAATTAACCTATTTTGGAAGAAAACGGCTTATGATTTTTATTTTCATTTTCCTAAAACAAGAGTCAGTTTTTAGAACACGTATTATCATACATCAATGATAAAATACAATAAGCTTTCAATACTAATCATTTTTTGAAATCAGCTGCAAGTCTCTATAACCATCTCGACCAACTAACTATTTATTGGCCAGAAGCCGATTATTCCATGTTAGTCAAGCGTCTGGCCACAAGTAAAGTGTTGGAAATCGACTAACCAGCCGCCCGTCGGTAAGTATCACCATCGATTGGCCATCTTATTGTCGCTCAAGTAATGCAACCGTATGCCATGTGGCCGTTCCCTGACAACTAGCGTAATGCTTTGTTTTTCGGTAAGTAAGCATCAACTAGCATATATAATAATAGTAACGGTACATGCGCGTGTACCACAATAGGATGAACATTCTATATATTAGCAATTTCTTGGTTTTAAGTCTAATTGTGTGTGTGTGTGTTAAGAGAAATAAACTAGCATATTATCGATTGATGGATTTTTTGCCGCCTTAACTGGCACGAATTCCACTGCCGGAAACTCTCGCTTATTTAATGACACGCGCTTAGTGCAATTAGAACCCTACACCTAACCTACACATTTTCTTAGTTGGTTCTTATAGCTAATAAGGCGAATATCCATCTCGGAAGTTCGGCACAATCCAGCTAGCTAGTTGGTTTAAGATTTATTAGGAACCTAGACCCGAAAGGGATCCACATTTCTAGTGGGCGTGATGCTTCTTCTTCTTCTTCTTCTTCTTCTTCATAATTATCCGAAATCCGGTTTAGGACCATTTGGTTCTTTACACGACGTTATCCGAAGTAGACGCGATTTTTGGATTCGGTAGAGCAGCACTTGTCATTGTCAGTACCAACGCACGGCAAGTGCAGGCCCGCGGGGCATTGGCTGTCAAAAGCTAGTCCATACGCGAGATCTGATTGGAAATCAGCTACGGAGATGTTCAATATATGTGGTAGCAGAAAATGTTCTTTTATATATATATATATATATATATAAGAGAATGTGTCCTCAGTTTTTGAATTGTGTTGGATTCACGCACAATGGATTTGACCAATCTCGAGAGATGGATTGTTGATTCCTAGACATCAGTGAGAGACGCTGACGCAGAGAAAGAAGTGTCAAGAGACCTCTTGGAAATTTCCAAGTTATTCCTGCCTCCAGCCTTCAGCTACATTATAGGGTGGCCACCACGTCTGTGCCCAAACGAAAAGTCTGTCTTAATTTTCTCTATTTTCCTAGTATATCCAACTGTCCTTTTGTCACAAAAGTCGTAACTAAACACTTGGACTTGTATTTCCATCTAAAAACACAGAATTGAAAAAAAGAAAAAGAAGGAAAAAAAAAAAAAAGGGAAGAAGAGGGAAAAATAAAGGCGAAAACTTGAAGCAAAACATTAAGAACAATAGTCCGGCGGGTGCAGATAATATTGCTCGTTCTAATTCGAGCAACATATATCGTAGCACATGACCGAACATTGCAAAGCAAAACAGCGATGGCATTAATGTAGAAGTGTTGCACTGTTTCGTGTATCCACCAACTGTGTTCATGGGCTCATCATATAACATTCTGGTTAGGAGCTTTAACTTGCGTTGTGGCCAACCCAAAAGGGCTAAGTTGCCTCGTCCTTTTCTCTTAGAACTGGACCATAATTGATTGGCCGAAGTTAGGAATGAGAGGGCGGATGTATGAAAAAGAGTGCTTGCCTTGAACTTGGAAGCAATGTTCCTGTCTCTCCTCTGTGGGAGCAGAGATTGTCTTTTCTCTATCTAGTGATAATTTATTTATTTATTTATTAAAAAAAAAAAACTTGTGAGGTATCTAGACTCAACTTGTTATTGGTCTTATTATGTTCTTTCTATATTTGAGAAAGATGGGAAAACAATGGAGCCGTTCAAAGAAGAAGATTATAATATTATTAGTCATGTGCCTGTACATTAAATTATACTTTTTCAGTCCATTCGTCTATATATATCCATCGAGGCCATGGTTTTCAAGATAGGTAAAAATTTATGGTAAAAAGAGATTAAGAGACTCCTGTGGTTTCATACCTTTTTCGTTCATGTCTCTCGTAGTTGCAATTAAATTTTCTAGATTCTAATAGTTATTTATTTATTTATTTTCAGTCATCTCCACCCATTACACCTTTACTTAATATCAATTGTAAAAGAGAATATCCAAGAGATTATTTTAAAATTAAAATCCGTCGTTTAGTTGCTTCCACCAAAAAAGAAACACCGGAAGTTTTAGAGTCTGCGGAGAACCCCCCCCCCCAAAAAAAGAAAGGCTTTTTAATAAAACGGAAGAAGTTTACAATAACAGACTGCAATTCTTTTTAATTTCTTTTAGCTTTCTCGTGCAAAATGTCCACTTTGTTCTTTAAAAACGACGCAGTACGATATTGCAAATTTTTTAAAAACTCATTTAATTTGTTACGGAGAGGGACGTTTTCGGAAAATAAAAAATGAAAAAGCATATGGGGTAGGAATCAAGGCGAATATTTGAGGAAGTGGTTCGGGCAGTAGATGTCTCTTGGGATAACGTGGTTTGGAATCAAAAGCGAGTGTGTTGCTTGAGGAGACACACCAATGGTTCTAATCATAATCGCATTTGCGGAAGAGAAAAACACAAACAAGTATCGCTTGAATAAAGATGTCCTGTACTGGAAGCCATCGCGTGTACGAAGCTCAGTAATTTTACTGTAAGAATGCGAAAGAGGGAAAAGCGGATAAGACAAAAGACAATGATATAACCTCCTCCTTTTATAAGTAACATAACTAAGTTTGCGTTTTTATTTATTTATTTATTTTATATATTTTTAATATATAAATATTAAAATTTAAATATAAAATTAGGAATTCAGATAATCTTACCGTCAGTGATATACATATAATAATTTTTATAAGTACATGTTTTGGTCCCCTGTTTCGCCTTGCTTAGTTTAAACAGGTTTTTGCTTTTATGAAAACAAAGCACGGACTACCTTTTCGTTTGTGTAGATACGCATTGCCGTAATGGGAATATATGAATAAATCGGGCCTGGCTTGCCAGACAATAAGAACAAAGCTCTTTGGAAAAGAAAAGGAATCAAATTTCAACTTCTTCAATTGATAATGGCACTAGTGGTCACACTGGTCATGATTTATGATGGATTCGATGGCTTCGCTGAGTGGAAAAAGTAATTAGATTTTTTCGATGCGATGACATGTTTAAGCAAATACGGTAACGTCTAGCTCATTCTCTCTTCCAGGCACGCACTCTACTTTCTTGTGCCCACATTCCTAGACGCCCACTCGTTCTAGTATTTCACCTTGTTCTAAGGTCTACGAGACTTCGAAACCATGCTCAATTTTCAAACAATCATCAAATAGTTCAAATGGTATATTTTTTGATGTTTTTTGTTTTTTGTTTTTTTGGTACACACAACACGGGGGAAATCCAGTTTGTCAAAAGCTTTTGTCCTGCAAACTTGATCCTGGCAGATTTATTATTATAAATTCACAATATCAATCGGTTCCAACTAAGATTCAAACACAAAAAAATAAAAATAAATAAATAAATAAATATATATATATATATATATATATATATATATAGTACTAAGCTAAAAATTCATTATCCACAATATAAGATGATTTTACCAGAAATTATATCTGTTCAAAGTGCCTTCTGGGCTGGGTTATAGCCAGGGCGAAAGGGGGTTGAATTTTTTGGACGATCAGTCCAATCTTAACCAGAGTATTCAACCAATGGTGAAACTGCTCAATGTTTACCCTCCACCCCAGTTGGACTCCCCCCCCCAAACTACAATTCCACAGTTCTTCCTATTTATGTAGATAAATAACATAAAAATTATTGCCTTGGTAGATTTCAAACTCTTTGCTGAAGTCTCCAAATTTAGCCACATTACCGGATTACAATTATTTGTCAGGAAAAATGACACTGCGTCTAAGTGTAGCAGGTCGGGCAGTGCTCGGTACGATCGGCCCAAGCCCAACCCAGATGTAGGAGAGCTATTCGACAGGTCGAAAAGGGCCAGAACAACTGTACGAAGAATTTACCGTATACCTAATCCAAAGGCCTCAGAATTCAATATTTAGTCAGAATTAATTGACTTGAAAAAAAAGAAAAAAAAAGCTCACATACCGATGGAATCCACCTGTATGTATTAGAGGACGTCCACGGGAGAATTTACCCCCTTAAATCTATAATAGTCCTCACTTATTTCGCAATGTAATTAAATACCCCATTTTTTTATATATATATATATATTACTTTGTTAGTAAAATGGAAAAGTAAGTGTAGTATTTTACTTAGAAAGAAGTGTGATCAAAAGAATAACTTATATAACTATATATTTAGTCTTATTAAATATTTTAATAAATACTTAAATTTACAATTTTTAACATAATTGTTAACCCACAAGAAGCGACATATTGGATTCCCTCCAACAATTTTCCTGCAGTTATTGAAAAATATTTTGTTCATCACAATTTTGCCGCATCGCAATCCATGTGTCGGTTAAATGGATTCAACACCTCCTTGCTTTCTCTCCGTAGAAAAAAGAACTATATATATATATATATAATGCAGGCAAAACAATTACCTATTGCCATTAAAAAAAACTTCGTATTTTTATCAGATTTTTTTTTAATGGATAACTGAAAGGCATATTTTACAGTAACCTTGATACCAAAAGAGAAAAAAAAAAAACAGAGAGAGAGAGAGAGAGAGAGAGAGAGAAACACCAAACTCAAACTTAAATAAATGGAGACTACTCTTCGAATAATTCTGGATATATAATTGATAGATCTACACTTAGGTGAGGCCAAAAATTGTGAGGGCCCTCGGTAGCAAAAAGAAAATTTTTTGAGGACCCTTACCTCTTCTTCTATATCCATCATTCCTCCTGTGCACGACAGTTCAACAGTAACTGGACCAACAAATTTCAACCATTTCAATAAAGATAATGCGAGTAATTAGTTAGGAACATTAATATTTATCTTTAAGTTCTCGTTTTCAAATCCCTGAAAAGGAAATATATGAGATTTAAGGAAAAAAAAAAAGTTAAATGTTGGTTTAGTATTCCATCAAAAACTCAGGAAACAATGGGACAAAGCGTCCTCTCTCTCTCTCTCTCTCTCTCTCTCTCTCTCCAGCTCTCGTACCGCCGTGTCACATGAATGCAAGAAAGATCAAAAACTGAGAGAGCCCAAAGTCAAAGTGCAATAGCTACATTTGGCTTGGCATCATGGACACTAATTGTTGTGGTCCACTCTTAAAAGAGAGGCTTCTTCCCTAGCCACCCTCACTGCTTATCCTTGTCTTTCCTTCCCCACAAGGTGTGGTTACACTTTTGAGAGGGACGAATGCATGAATGGTGGGCATGGGGCATCACTTTCATGCAATAGGAACCTAGTGGAAATTGAGTTGTCAATTTCCTCGTATTATTAGTGAAGAGAGAGTCTAAACTTCCTGGTTGGTGGCATTCACATTGTTTGCTCCCTCCTCACCCATCAAACCCTATTTTAGGTTTTCTAAACTGCACAGCAATTAAAAGATTATTGTGTTTTGGTTCAACATGATTTTTTTTTTTTTTATGGAATTTGTGGGTATCAAATATAAACTATCATTATTGAGACGAAAACAAGCAATTAAATAGTTGCTTAATCATTTGGGATTGACAATAGCATCCCTAGAAAGTACACCAAGCGATGATTGATGATGGTTTGAGTTTTGATTAATGTTACGATAAAACAAATATAACCCAATCATTGGACCATACAAGCCCCACCATATATAACATGTTCTCTCCCTTCATAAGGATAATTAAATTAGGGTTAAAGCTTTTGTCTAATAGTTAAAGTTGAAACTAAAAACTAAGAGATTTTGAGATGAAGTCTCACCCTTCACGTGTATATCAGAAAAAAACAAAAAGATGAAAACTCGAAACACATTAAAACATGGATGCGTACTTGGCAACGCGAAGTCACGATGTGGAGCCAACACGTTGCAAAACATATGTTCGGCAAGGCTTGCCCTTTCCTTCTTTTGCGTACGCTTCACCGAAGGACTAGATACAGGGAATGTAAGTGAATTTTTTGACCGTTTAGTCAAAAAGTATTTCCTCCTATAGGATAAAGGTTTAAAAAAAGACAGAAAGAAAGAAAGAAAGAAAGAAAGATTTAAAGCATAAAAAATTGCAATGGGTTGTATTGATTTGATTGGCTTCAAGGTCACAATTAAAGTTCCCCTTTTTAACCTCTTGGATCCAATTGTGACCTGAATTGAGATCCCTGGGATTATCCATGAAAATGAAACTCATTGACAGGCACACAAATTTCATCTCCTCTTAACTTCCACTCTTTTAATACAATTCTTTAAACCATACTTTGCATGTCAAATGTTAAGCAATTATCCTTTCTTGTTTGTCCATTGGAGGTCCTGATACGTCCTCCCATTTCAGGAGTAGGTAAGATTTGATAAGCGAATTTTGGAAATTACGCTGAGAGCCTCGGCTAAGCTAGTTGACACACCTCTCCGTGTTAAGCAATCATGGTGTGAATTATGCACGTTAGATTTGGGACCAATACTAACTGCCAGGCCCCCACATGCGCCTAGATTGAATTAATATCTAGGCCTCCAAACTATTAGTGGCCACAACTGCGTTAGGTCCCACACCTTCGGGTCTCATTAATGGTCGCATGTGAATTGTGTCATCCTTCAAGTTACAAAACGTCGGGGAAAAAGAAGCAAAGAGCGTACGAGTTCAAAACTATTCCTTTTCCCTTGACGAGAGATTTGATCTTCGATATATATATATATTACTATGACATCAGACTCTTCCTAACATCGATGCTATTTTAGTTGGGGGACCATTCATCCAGGCACAGTGTGCCCTATTGCTACCAATAGTTGCGTCGAGTAATAATTGAGAATTTTGACTGGTGCATTGATGCCTATCGGCATCGGGCTTATCAAATAATTGCTCACAATTTCGTTTTTTTCTATGGTTTCCCCCATGTCCGGTATTGTTCTATATATATATATATATTTTTTATTTATTTATTTATTTATTTATTTTTTAAATTTTTTTTCCTACATGTTTTTAGTGCTCCCCAAGAGCATGCTTCATACTATTTTACATGCCTTGGTGGCGGCTGATGCTCAACATTTGCAACCCATCATTGGTGACCGAGGAACCCAACGAACTCCTGAGTTTTTAGTAGCACCATAATGCGTCGAGATTATTCGAGCTAAACTTTGAAATAATTAAACTCAAGATTAATATCATTTAATTCATGAGCCCACTTAATCCTAAAATCATTTAAATATGATTAATTTACTAAATCTGTGTTAATAACTGAAACTTATAACAACTCAAACGTCTTATTATTATTTATTTCACGAAGAACTTATTTTACTTTTAACATTAGAAAACAATATAAATAAAATTAGACACACAAGTAGTTATTTTTATTAAAACAAGCAATTAAATTGAAAAGCATTTAATTTTAGTTTGTAACTGTAAATATATAGTATGTATTCTAATTTGTACATGAGTCCAGTTGATGAGCCGAACCCACGGAGAGAGTTATTGAGGCAGCCTCGGCTTCACCTCAAAGCACTCAAAGAACTCTTAGCTGAACCACCCAAATTGTTAGCGAACGGCTCGGCTCGGCTCATCTTCTCTGTCAAAAAATTATTTAGCTGAAAATTTTATGATTTGGGATCACCTGAAGCTATAACTTTATATTAAATTCTACCGAACATTAAAATTTAATAATAAAAAATTATTTATTATTATATCAAAATTATAATTTTAATTTTTTATTATAAAGTGCTCGGTGAGTGTCAATGTAAATTCATAAAATTTATTCTTTCAATATACTTAATATTTTTTACGAGACAAAATTTTTAATGCATTATCTCATACACAAACTTAATAAATTGAAAGCATATATATATATATATATATAGTATGTCAAATTAAACATTTCTTTGACTTTTTTGCTCGATTCTTAAATTACTAACTTCTTATTACTTATTAACTTTCTTTTATTTTAAATTTCAACCTGTATAGGCTTATTACCAACTAACCCTCTTTGAATCGTTCTTTCGTTTCCAAACTCTCAACACATCACAAGAGTTAAAATAATTCCAATCTAAATCAAGTGTAGAGTTAGTTGCGAAATTTTGTATTTTTTATTAATTACAAAAATATTGTATTGTTATAGTTTTATTTAATTTCATAATTTTTATGATATTTATATTAAGTAATTCAAGAAATATTTTTATAATTATTTTAAATAAATTAATAAAAATTAAAATAAAATTTGTGCATAGCACATAGCACAGACAACTAACTAGATTAGATATGAGTAGTGCAAGACCTGTCGAACCCAAGAAGAACTATAGAAACTGGAAATCTCTCCCATCCGTCACACACTCTCTCTCTCTCTCTCTCTCTCACCCAGCGACCGGCTCCTTCCCATGATGTTTGGGACAGCTAAACCATTTTCAGTGAGTTGGGTCTGTCTCACACCTCATTCATAACTCCACTACTCCACTACCGTAAACTAGTAATATAGACTACCAATCATCGATTTTCTATTTGTTAGTGAAGCAGACGTCTCTCTCTCTTTCGTGTCCATTAGTGAACCTTTGGCTTTTTGGGACAACTAGATGCCTTTCTTCTTCAGTTGTCTGAACTGTTGAGGTCTTGTTCTTCTTCTTCTTATTTTTGTTGTTTCTCTTCCACTTTTCACATTTTTCTTTGTTTCTTCCTCTTGCTTATGCCCATTCTTGTTACCTTGAGCTTTCTTCAGTTGTGATGTACTATTCCCCGATTTGATACCCATGAGAGCCCGTGCTCTCTCCGATTATTTATGTGATTTGCTGCAACTTTACTTTCTGGTTTTTGCAGATTTTTTTTTTTTTTTTACTTTTTAAAGCATTTTTTTGTCCCATGCAATGTGCTTTCCGCGAATTAATAACTTGAGAGAAAATTATTTGAGGGGTTTTCCTTCTATAACTTGGGGTCGTCTTTTTTGGGTAATTTGTTCAGTGATTAACAAAATACTTCACAGTTTCTAGCAAGTGGCTTTGAGTTCATATCTGGGCTAAGAGACAGAATTCAACTTGGATTTCGCCGGTGTTGTGAGAGGGAGAGACATTGCCTTAAGGGGAGAAAGAATTCAACTTCGCTATGAGAAAGGCATGTAATAGTTGGGAACAAAATGTTTATGTCAAGTCAAGAATCTGTTGGGAATGAAGGCTTTGGAAATTGGGGTATCCAGAATTTATAGGAAAACACCTGGAAGTTGATTCTACAATGAATAGTTTTAAGTGGTAAATTTGATAGTGGAAAAATCATGAATTCTTTTGCAGCTACTCCAAGTGCATTTTCTTTGGAAGATGACTCTATTTCGAGGTTTTCTAGCTCTGTAGGGGACTCTCACATTAGGGACTGTTCCTTCATTGATTTGAATCTGGGCAGGTTTGGTAATCTTAAAGCTGCCCGGAATTCTAGAACTCTAAAAGGGACTGCCATTGCTTCACCTTCTGTGTCATCCATGCCTCTAGAACCTCCAAAGAAAGCACGAATAGGAATAAACCCCCAAACTGCCTACTGTCAAGTTTATGGCTGCAACAAGGATCTCAGTTCCTCAAAAGAGTATCACAAGAGGCACAAAGTTTGTGAAACTCACACTAAGACAGCCAAGGTCATAGTAAGTGGAATCGAGCAGAGGTTTTGTCAACAATGCAGCAGGTTTGTTTGTTTCCAGTTGGAATTTACCTTTAACTGCTAATAGACCGGAAGCCATTTGCATGCATAGAAAACCTTCTTTTATAAAACAGCTCAGCAAAGTCATGATAATTTAAGTTTTTAGTTCCTTTGTCACTAAAGCTAGGGTGAATAATTTCAGAGTTTTTTGTTTTTATGTTTAACTTAACCATTTCTTTTTTTTTTTGTCCTCCTCCTTGCCTTGGAAGTTAATTTAATCACAATTTTTATTGTTTATTTCACCATGATATTAGCTAATAGAATCATTGGATAAGAGCTGCTTCAGTATACATGGAGATAGACATCTTCTACCTTGTACTTGGTGGATTACCCTTGTCTAGGTTTCTTCAGATAGTGTATGGAAAACAAACATTTTCTCGATATTTTTCCAATTGGGGTCCATTAATGGGCACATCAGAGTGTCCAAGTGTTATTCGTGTAAAGAGTACTAGTTTTTTGTTCGTCCAGGTTTCATTTGCTGGCTGAATTCGACAATGGTAAGCGCAGTTGTCGTAAACGACTTGCAGGCCATAATGAACGTAGGAGAAAGCCTCAAGTTGGTAGTCACTCTGGAAAGACAGGGAGGCTGCTACATTCAAACAATGGTAAAACATTCACATTAATAAAGTCTCGTTAATTTTCTGATAAGAAGTTTGATTATCCACATGGATGCAACAAGCTTCTATGCATTGATAAAATTGTGAACCATATTTAGTTCTTGCAAACATTGTGCAGGATTTGCTGGAGGAAAATTCCATAGGACTGCATTAACAGCATCATCTTTTATCTGCCAAGAGCTACTTCCTGGTGGCCTATTGCATCCTGAGAAAAATGGAACAAATGATTGGTGCCAGGGCATAAAGGTTGAAAATGGGATTGATTTTAGCTCACCATCAGCAATTACCGTCACAAATGAGCATTTGCGTTCAAAGTCCCTCTTCCCTCCTAATAAATTAGATAAATTCTTTCGGACTTTTGATGACAATATAGCTAATACTGCAGCAGGAAGCATTTTCAGTGAGAACACTAATCATTGTCCTCAATATTTTGGGGGCCAAAATTCCTTTTCAAATCCTTTGGTCCAGAGTTCCTCACTTGGAAATGAAGACTTAAGTGGTTTTGACGCAGCATCAGCCATCCATGGGTTCTCAGGGATCGTGGAATCTGGCTGCGCTCTCTCTCTTCTGTCATCTCAATCAAGGAAGTCCTCAGGCCATTCATCAGTAATTCCTATGACCCACCCACTACTTGTGCCAAACGGTATTACCTCTGATATCGCACACCAAGTGCATGTCAAGCCTCTGGGAGTTAGCTCAGAGGCTTCAACAACTGGTCTGTCTAGAGGCTTCTCCTCATCAGCAATAAGTCCTGTGGAAGGGAGTCACTCAGTTCCTACACTACTATCTGACAGGAATTTTTCTGTGAACTTTGGCATCACAGGTGGTATTTACCAAGGATCAAATTTTGCTAATGCAAAGGGTCATCTTTACTGTGAAGATGGTTCCACCATTGACTTGTTCCAGCTATCATCACAGCTTCGGCGAGTGGAGCATCAAAGGCAATCCATGCATGCAAAGCAGGAAAATGCTTTTGGCTGGCCTCACATCAATTAAGTGCTCTTGGAAGGTACAAAAAAATCCCTTGCAAAATGGAAAATTCATATTCTCAATCAGCATGTTGTTTGGAAAGCAAATGCAGATGTTTCTTGTGATTGCTTTTATTTTGATATTTTAACCTAAGGTACATCTCGTGGATTACCATGTTGAGCAAGCATTCGTACGTAAATAGGAAAGAATGTATTTTCCGTCTAAATGAATATCATTCACATGTTGGTCTTGGAGACTAAAGTGTTGCTCTTGTACAGACACCAAAAGCAGGTGCCAGGGCATGTGGTTGCAGTATTGGCATCCATACTGGATCTTTTCAAGCAACATAACAACAAATGCAAGGAAGCCATACTGGATCTTTTCAAGCAACATAACAACAAATGCAAGGAAGCAAGGAAGCCCTTCTCAGATGCTGCTAACAGCTTGGTTTCTAAGCTTGATCGTGCTGGTTTTATTATAGCATTATTTCTTCCCTGATGGTGAATAATCAGTGGCCTGAAGTATTTAGTTGTGTGATACTCTGATAATAATGATCATTTTTATTCAATTTAACTAATTCCATCAAATTCGGCCCCCTTGCTTCTGTCAATATCCATCAGAATTATGGCCTAAACTTATCATCTATGTGTTTTGTGCCCATTACATAGATGCAGCAGATAATTTTGAATCATCAACTTTTGAGTCAGCAGTGTTTTTCTACCCCACAAACGAGCTATATCATGACCCTGTAATCATGTACCATAATCTTCATCTCACTTCAAATGCACCAGTTCCTAGATTTCAACAATTGTAGTTCCTGTCTACCACGTGGTGACTACTTTGGAGCTTTTTGTCAATAGGGTCCCGAAAAGCATAGAAATTTTTGGTCTTCCAACATCCTTAACTTGATCATTCAAGGCAAGTCTTTCCCATTTTACTTCAAATTGTCCCAGTTCGAAGTAGATGGTTCAAGTTTCACGTTAGTCATTTGTTTATTATATATCATGCCCCTGCTAGATCGTGTCAACACCCTATCATTATCGTTATTTACGAGGAAACCAAGGGATACGGACCATTTCATCATTAGAAGTCACAGAACAAGGAGAGCGATATTTCCAAGGCATGCTTTACTGGAAATCTGGCCTTTACCGTCTGGTTGGATTCAGGTAACGCATCCCGTTTTGGAAAGGCAAGTCAGACATTCACATGGAAACATACGAACATCTCTGATATTATCGAGCAAAAACAAGAACCAAATGGACTTGTAAGACGGTCAGAACAAATCTTGGCCAAATAATCCATCAAAAGCCCTCTGTTGTCTTCATGAAATCAATATCATCGGCTCAGCGCTAGTGGAAAGAACAACTCCGCCGGTAGTCTATTAGAAGGATTGGCAATTAAAAATGTCAAAACTTCCATCTGGTACAATCAGATGTACAGTTTCATTGCCAACAAAGCCCTTTCCGGGATCTGACTTCTAAAAACATTAAACATTGGGAAAATTCACATTCTTTCCTCGGCCATTGAACCCAATAAAGGTTTGGATATTTTTGCCAAATCGATGCATATGACCAACAAAACAGTCGGGTGCATGGAGGAGAGCTTAACTTTCTCCAGAAAAGTGATTCAGGTTTGATCACCTTGAAAAGGATACCAATTTGTACTTACGGCTTGCGTTTCACACCATATCAATGAAAACATAACGTGTGCAATTCAATATTGTACCAAGATTGTTATACCAAGTGTTGATTGGATTGTGCACCACAAATGGTAGACCAGGTGGACAAGCCTAGTCTACCATTGAAAAGTCAATCAAGTTTGGAACACTTATTGACAGGGAATTCCTACATTACGTTGAGTCCCTTTTCAGAAATTAAGTTTTGGGAGTCTTATCGTTTCACATTTCAACCAAAGCAAGACGAAAATTTTAAACAATCCATGTGATTTAAATAGCTAATGATGAAATATATTTGAATACAAAAATACTTCATCTCTTATGTTCTACACTCATAAGTAACAAGATAAATAGAATCATATTCCCGCCTAAAACTACATCAAGAACGAGCCCAGGACTATTTGGAGGATCATAGCCTCTCTAACCTCATTACTACCAGTGCCTCCCTGCAGCCTGGATAAGCCTATTTTGCAGCTCCATTTGGAAGTTCACCCGAAGATGCGTTCAGCTCATCCCACAATTCAATCCATGTGAGCATGGAATCTGCTAGCTTGATGAAGTATTCGTCGAGCTTACCAAGTTTTGCCCTAACTTGCTTGGAGAGTTCAATATAGCACTTTTGGGCTGTAGTGCACTCCTTCGGAAGAATGACAGACTGGAAAAATGGGATCAGCTCTTCTTGCCAGTAGAGTCCCTTGTATTCCTTCTTAAGATTCACAAATGGGTTGCTCGCTTTGCTATGCCAGATGTAAGGCAATCCTGTTTTCACTCCCAAACCCAAGTGATCACAAATAACCTACAAATTCAATAGAACAGATTTGTTTTTTTTTTCATTGGAATAGACAATATAGAAGTTCACCAGCACATACATACATACATATATATTTCAAATCAAGAAGAGCATCTGAGAGGAAAATGAAACAGGGGCTAAATAAGACGGATATAAACCTTGCTGCACCAGCCAGCCCACATATCATCGTAGCGTCCAATTGGCTGACCATCGCCCATGAGGCCAAAGTACAAAGCAGGACCAATCAATTCACGGTTGAAAGCTAGATTCATAGCACACATAGGAAACAGGGTTCCCTTCGGTATGGTCATAGTGGCATCCACATATCTAGACAAGAGAGAGATAAAATGTTACTTCATCTGAGAATTACAAATATGCACTACCAGGAGGTGCATTTCTTATATTTCTACCTAGTGTTCCTATCAAGAGGCTTGACAAGCTGGGTGGGGGCATCATAATCCGGGATGTTGAGCCAGAGGCCATGGGATACAGCTGTTGGAACACCCTCACGAAGGCTGAATGGATACCCACGGACAAAATCTGCACCCTCTCGGTATGGGTCATAAAGTGTGTTGAAGAAAAAAGGGGTGGATGGGGTCAGAAGGTTCCTGATATGCTGCTCAATTGCATTAATCTTTTTTCCAGATGGATCATTAGCAACCTGAAATCAAACAGGGGATTCCCGAGTTGAGATCACACAGCCAAACACAAATTGATTGCAAGATTCAAAACAAATATGGCAACTGTAGATTTTTGAAACAGGTAAAAAATAAGAAGGCTAGAAGCAGCAACAAGCCTTCTTGAGCTCAAAAACACAAGAGAACTAAGTAACAAATAAGCATCAGCAGTGTTGAATTCTACAGGAAACTGATAACCATTTGCATGAAATAAAGTAAAACAATCCAAAATCAACATAAAGGTAGTTTGCTCGCTAAGAATCAAAGCGATCATATGTGGAATCTGTGAAATTAAAAGAGAATGGCTTTTTAACAATAAAATGCAAGGTATCACCAACTCTTAACCAAGAAATCAGCCTACCAGAACAACATCAGGCTGACATGGCAGCATAGATCAAAGCATGCAATAACTAAAACCCCATGACAGGGAGATAGACCAACACCTAAAACGTAGAACAAGAATTGGAAACAACATACAACTGATTCAGATCCAAATAATGATATCAAGAAAGCCAAGTGCTACCAGATCATATAAAATGAAGATTCATTCTTTTCGTATAGAGGAAATAATAGATCACAAATTAGCAAGGTCCCAGAATATCAACCCCAAACAAGCTTCAAAGCTTTCACCAAACTATAAACAAAAAAAAGCACCCAGATCTTCCTATCCCAGATTCAAGCGTTCCCAAGTTCCAATTTTGTGCACCCAAATTGCCATAATTCCCAAGAAAAAAAAAATCAAAACCAACATAACAAAAAACGAAGAGGTGAAAGAAAAAGATAGATTGAATCCTCCAAAAAAAAAAAAAAAAACTCCCAAATCTTTCGGAGGATTCACTTACAAAGCAGTCATCATCAATGGTGAAGATATACTTCTTCTTGGAAACGAGGAAGCCAAAGCACCTACAAGCGGAGTCCTTGAAGGAAATGCAATAAGCCTTAGGACCCAGAATCCTGTTGATATCGTTCCTGTTGTAGAACTCGTAGTCAAAGCCTTCGGGGACCTCGATGGTCTTGGAAGGGTCGCCGTCCTGGATTATGATGAGATGGTACGGCTGGAAGAATGGCCTCCACATCTCCAAGAAGTCCAGGTTTCTGATCGTCGGAATCACTATATCCAGCTCGTCCTTGTGCAGCGGCGCCGGTGAGACCCCTCGTGTCTCCGCCATTTCTTGCAATATAGGGAGAGTGAGACTGAGTCGAGTATTTGAGAAGGTTGTGTTTTGTCAGGTGTGTGTAACTTGCCTGCGGAGCGTTTGTATTTATAGGAATGTAAGAAGGTGGATGAGTTAAAAAGTTTCAGACAAGGCAGGCAAACCGCGGGGAACTAGGAAGATACGCAGCCGCACACACATTCTAGGACAACTGAAATTTCTTGCCCGTTTTATTTAGACTTTCTTTCTGTTTTTTGTTCTTCGCGCCAGATTGATGTAATTAAGAAGCACAATCTCAAATTTATCTCTACCGAATCCCAAATTATTATTTATTTTCCATAATATTAACTATTAACATGTCTTTTAATTATTAGGAATAAAATTGTAATCAAGTCATATCAATATTTATTTTAAGTGATTTATTTAATATTATTTTTAAGACAAAATTTATATTGATAATAGTATAATTATGTTGTTATAAAATACAATAAAATATGTTTAATTGTAATTTATATTATTAAAATTAAAATTTTTAAAAAATTATATATTATTAAGAATTATTTCTTTACTTTTTTTGATTAAAAGATAATTACCATATACATTTAAAAATTATCTGGTAAAAATATATATTTAATTTTTATTTTAAAAATATTGTAACAATAATCTTAAAATTTCTTATTAATATTTTCATTAAAAATTTTAAGAACAAAATTTGCTTAGAAAACAAAAAATAAAAATAAACTATTAACTATATCTTAATAATTATTAAATATAAAATTTAAATATAAAAAATTATACTCAAGTAATATTATTATAAGGTAATATCATAAGCTAGATAGATTATGAATACGTGAAAAGAGAATAAACATTTAATTAGCTTTTTTCCCACAGAAAAAAAAAAAAACCAAGATGTTTATTTTAATTATTCCTTAGAACCACATGTCGAGTTCATTTAGTTTTTATTCAAGTACTCAGTCTCAATATTTCCAGTATCCTCAAATTTTCTCGGCTACCCCCAAGTTCTCCAAATGATAGTATTTATTTATTTATTTACTTATTTTCCGTTGCATGACGACGAACCACTCTTGGACGGCTTAATCCAGAGCTAAGACTTGAACAGGTCGTAGAAATATGAATGTTTGCATTCGCAATACAAAACTTAAATTCTTTATGCGCTAACGACTCGAATTCTTGTGAACACAAATATTATAAATGACAAATATGATTAGATTTAAACTTTATTATTTTGATTTTCTAATTATGCGAGTTTTAAATATATTGACTATATTTAATTTCAAATTTATGAGTTCTAAATACAATTGTGATCGTCTAATTTTTGTATGTTGTGTTTCTTTATCTATCTTGGTTCATTTACTTACCACTTTGTACCAGATGGCAAGATGTGACGTACAAGATGTTGTAAACTTTCGATCGTTTCTTTTTTCTCTACGATCAAAGTAAACTTTAATCTTTATTATTATTATTATTATTATTATTATTATAAATGTTACCCTTCACATTGACGAAACAGCGTTAACGAAGAAGCTTAGGCTGGAGAGAGACAAATTTTGACAACTGAAAAGATGCTACAAGAAAAAAGGATGGATCCCCATTAACGAAAGTTGGGAAGAATGTTTTATTATGTGACTACTGGAAGAAGGAGGAAAAAAAAAAAAAAAACAGAAAAGAAAAGGATTCTTTCGCTTAGTTGAAGTTTTCTTGGTGCCTCGCCGGCACATAATGCAATGCTTTCGTCATTTAATCAGTTTACCGAGGAAGATGGGGGATCTGAAAACGACAGAAAAAATCTCAGATGAACTAACAGACGAAGCTTCGGATTACTTTATATGGTATGCGTAGTTTTGGTCTGTTTGTCTCGCACTTAGTCACTAGCATTTGCGTATTTGTACCTTCCAACTGAAACGGGCTGCGTTTTAATCAAGAGGGCCAGAAGCACGTGGCTTTTTCGAGGCAAAAATGGTTATTGTGACAGCTACTTTCCATCTCACTACAGTTTTGCTTGGAGGTGAGCTTCTTGCTCCGCCCCAGGCCTATTATAATCAAGGATTTGGATTGCCATTTTTCTGCTAACTTACTTGCTTTTACCGTGTGTTGCATTCTTATTCTTTGATGTTTGCAGTCTCTTACGAGCCGCTGGATCCATATGGCAGCATAAATATCAAATGCGATGTTATGTCTTGGGACGGGACACCTGATGGATATGTGGCGAGCGTCCACCGTTTTACTTTTGTTTACCCGCTGAATTTTAGGGCCTCCAGGAAAATCATTTTGGTGATTGAGCTTGTTTACGGCTTGGCAGGGCCGATTGATGCCCGAAAAAGGGTTGAAATTGCTGGATCGTGTGCGAATGTTGCGTCCCTGAGATATTCTAATAGACTTAAGACACATGAGTTCGGCCGAAAACGCATTAGTTAACTTGGGTGTCTGGAGTAAAATTTCAGTGCAACTATGTATTGGGCACACTGATATTGGGCTCCCAATCTAACCACAGCTGCACAAGGCCCAAGCTTCGGCCAATTCTAGGCATTGAATTTAAATCTTTACTTTTAAAGTTTTGGGTTCCAATTTAAAAATTAAAATATAAAATTTATATTATTATATAACATATGATTCATCGACCTTACAATTAGACGAATGATTTTATATATAGTCAATAAAAAATGTTTATTTGTTCAATAAAAAGAAGATTTTAAACGAATGATTCTTGTTTCTAAAGCCCAAGAGAGATGAAAGAGAAGAAAAAGAAGAGAGAATGGTGAGAAAAAGAGAGGAGAGAGAAGAGAAAAAAAATGCAAGTCAACGAAAAAAATGAAAAAGACAAAAGAGAGAGATAACCGATTGTTTATTAAAAGAGAAGAAAATGTTTTTTATAAGTGCATCTAATATGAAAAAAAATGTTTCTTTGTAAAACCAAGGCATCCCAAAGTGAAAAGCATACCTCTTGGTCCTATGTTTAAAATTTGAATTTTAGTGACACTGATTTACTTCATTAATGTTTCAGTCTCCCTCGTTAAAGAAAAAAAAAATAAAACCAAAAAAAAAAAAAAGAAAAAAGAAGTGTAACTAGTTTGCACCTTTCAGGCATTGGTCACCATAAATAAGCATCAAATGTATCGGCACATAACGAGCCCGGGCTGGACCACAGGCTGGACATGGGCTAAGAAAGAAGTGATCCGGTCAATGGTTGGAGCTCAAGCCAGTGATCAGGGAGACTGCTCGCAGTTCAAAGGAAACATCCCACACTGTTGTAGGAGAAATCCTCGGGTGATTGACTTGCTCCCTGGAGCCCCCTACGATCAACAATTTACAGATTGCTGCAAGGCTGGTGTCTTGGCGTTAGCCCCCTAAGTCCAGTTGGCCCTGTGACACTCGGCATCTTGGGGACAGGACCCCAAGGCTGCAGTCTCATCATTCCAGCTCAGTGTAGGCCTTTGTGGTACATCAAACAGAACATTGAAACTGCCCAGGACTTTCTTTCTGCTCGGCCCCGGACCGGGCTATACGTGCAGTCATGCAACGATTGTGTCGCCTTCAAAGTCTGTCTCCAAGGATGGCCGGCGAAGAACGCAAGCAATGAGTGAGTTGGTCTTTCTTTCCTTTCTAGCAATAGCCATGAACTGATTAGATAAACATTGAATTTGGGATATTGCTATATCCAGCTGTTCTTGTTTTCTTCTTCTTCTTCTTCTTTTTTTTTTGTCTTTTTTCATAACAAGGAAGTCGAAAGCCGAAAAGAGGAGAACAGAATCACTAAAACTCTGAATTGTGAGGAGAGACATATCTCGTTGTGATTAATTGCTATTCTCTTTTGATTAGCTTCTAATGAATTCATTGCAGTGACATGGACCGTGGAGTGCACTTACTCGCAGATGCTTGCATCTGAGAAGCCGACCTGTTGCGTCTCCTTGTCATCCTTCGTGCTTGTGGCCGCCAAGACGAGACTGGCTGTGTGAGGTGAGCACACACGATATGAAACCACAAAATGCATTGCGACTTAATTTTGTGAGAAGAGAAACGATCATTGGGTTTCGATTTCTACTATTTTGGCTCTAGAATTAAATAATTAGTTTCATGTTTAGGACTAATCTTCGTACTAAAATTAATTACAAAAATTTTGATACATGTATTAAATTAACTAGATAACTTAATTTTAAATTATTATGAATAAAAATATGTAATTTAATATAAATTTTTTATTAATTTTGAAAAGAAATATAAAAATAATATATATATATATATATATATATTTATATATTTATTTATTTATTTATTTATTTATACAAAAGAAAATAATATTTTATAAGTATATTAGTTATTTGTATTTATAAATCTAATTTAGAAATTCTCTACTATTGTTGTTTTTATTCTAACTTTTTCTAATAAAATAATTTAACACCCAAATATTATTAAATCTAAACAAATATTTATTATAAATAATTTTAATATTAATAAATTTTAAATTTAATATTGTGTAATTTAGTAATAATTTTTATTATTAAAAAATAACAGTGAGAATTAGAATATTAATTAATACAAAAAAAATTTAAAAAAATCAAATCAATAACTCAACTATAATTCCTATTGTTGAGGACAGGTAACAGTGAAAACTCAAATACAGATTGATAAAAAATATATGTGTGTGTCAAATCAACAAGAATATCAACTCAATAGTAAAAAAAATTTTTTTTTTTTAAAAAAAAGGTTGTTCAGAAGATTATCCAATTCATTTTCGTATGGAAACAGATGAGACTGGCATGTTTTATGGCGTCGAGTATTACAATGGCATGCTGCTTGAGGCCGGCCCGGATGGAAATGTTCGATCGGGAAGGACATGAAGGGGTTCGCACTGGACCATGGTTGGGCTTTCGCAAAGAAAATTTACTTCAACGGTGATGAATGCATGATGCCTCTTCCTGACTCGTGTCCAGCTTTGCCCAACTCTGCTCCTTTCGTCGCAGTTGCTTCCTCTGTGGTACCGGCCGCCTTTCTGCTCTTGACGGTGCTGGCATTTTGGCTTCAAAAACCAGGTGGCAAGATGGTAGTGGTGGACGGTGAATACCGTAGGAAATGAAACGCACGTAAATCTCTTTAGAGTTCGAAAAACAAACAATACCAATATGAACGGTCAGCTTATCAGCCACCCTGCCGTGTATATAAAAACTTGGGTTGAAAAACAGAGGAATGCCAACCAACTTCTCGGTGCTCCACGTGGCGGCAGAGTCCCATGAAAAAAAATAAATTTATAGCTGAACACAAGTAAATTTATTATAATTATTAATTATTATATATAAATAAATAAATATATATATATATTATAACTAGTTGAAATAAATAATAATAATAATAATAATTAAATTCAGTCCACTTTTCAACCATTCTGCTTCCTTGCAATAGAGCTCGAATACTCTGTAGTGGGAAGACTCGCATTTAATGTGGCAAATATTGATGACTCAAGGTTATACCGGGTCATATTCTTAAAAAAAAAAAAAAAAAAAAGTTATACTGGTTCATACCGAATTGTTTCCATAATTCCACTGGCGACCGGAAATCTGGATCCAGATTTTTATTTTTTATTTTTAAATTTTATATCAAAATATGTTATGACTAAAAATACTTAAATTTAAAGTTACAATATTTAAAAATATCAAATAAATTTTTAGTACAATCAAAAAGCATTTTTAATGACTCGCTATATATATTTTGGTATTTACTCAGAGTCTATAAATTTATTTATGTCTGTTGTCAAAAAATTGTATAATATACATATATATAATATCATTGACCGGTCAATTTAACCACTAATCTGATAAGTTGGAACATGCACATGCCAGTAGGGGTGAAAGATTTTATCGTAATGTGTGACATTTGATGTGAATGGGAAAGCTGATTTAATTTCCTTGGACGCAAATTTTTGGCTGCCATTGGTCAAGCAATTAGATCGGAGGCAAGTAGCTACCAGTTTGGTAAAAGTTCAATTTCTGGTGCATTGAACTAAATAATTAAAGTATTGTCTTTGCAGGGATGGTGCAACTTTGTCTACTCTATGCAAGTGAAGTAGGCCTTACTCAACAAGGCGCAGACCAGAAACAACACCAAAAGTATGAGCGCCAGACGTACATAGAATGGTGATACGAGGAAATGGAAAAGATCAAGTCTTGTTTGCAAAGCAATCCAATGCTTGCTGCACGGCTTGTCAACCTTGCGCAGGTGAGCATCCAATGCACCAGGGTAATCATGGTGATGTGGACCGTTGGGCTGTTGTGTTCCAAGGCGTCAAAATCTCCCGCCTCATCATTTCTCATCAAAGTTTTGCTTCGAGATGCATAAAGGTACATCAGAAAGATTTAACATATTTGGTGGGTCATCCAACAACCATTAGGTGAGATATCTTCAGGCATTCGTTTTCACCATAATTATTTTTTTTCCCTACTTTGATCTTGGACACCATGCCTCTACATCGTGCATCCTACGAGTCCTTGCTCGCAAGCCGGTCATTTGGTGAACCTCAGGGAATGGAATTCGACATGTCTGCAGACTCTTCTTGCCAAGATATTCCTTTCAGGGAGAAAGACTGTCACCAATGGCAGCGACGTGCAGTATATTCTGAAGTGAAGTTCATATTATTGAGTGCTCTGGTTCTCATGATGCTTCAACGTTCTGGTAAATTTCTTAACCACAATATCAACCGGGAAATTAGAATCCATTTGTTGCTCATTGGCAAGATATTCCTTTTCACGATTGCAGCTGCATATGATCCATTGGATCCAAACGGGAACGTAACTATCAAATGGGATGTAATGTCTTGGACACCAGACGGTTATGTGGTGAGTTACCATCCTAACATGGTTTTTCTTTTTTCTTCTTGAACATTACTTCACAGAGGCTGCATTTCAGGAACTTAGCATATGTGGTCATGCTCAATTCAGGAACTTAGCATATGTGGTCATGTTCAATTAGATGTAGGCAAAACCACTTTCTCCCTCATTTTAAGCTTCTTTCACTTCCGGAATTTATAATTCCAACAACTCCACAATCCAAAGCTTCATTCAAACAAACGAAAGACTAAATCTATATAGCTTGAAATCCCGTAGGGCGCACCTTAATTGAAATAAGTCTGCCTTCTTAGCTGGTAGACTCTTGTCAGCTTAAGAAAGATGCGGTGCATCACCATCATTGAAGACCTGCTTAAATTTAGAATATCATAGACAGCCTATCCTTCGGAAACTTAACCAGAAGGACGACAAAGATTCATTGCGAAGCACCTAAGCTTATCTGAATCTGCTCCTGCAGTTTTCAGGCAATTTTCTGTGTCCCATGATCTTGAACTTTTGTTACCTTTTTCGGTCCCTTCATCACCTTTTATTAGCACCCGAGGCATGCTTAGTCTTTCCTAGTTCATCATTTAAGTACCAAAAATGTCATTCCAAACCAGGGCATAGCCAAATGGTACAAGTTTGTGAAGAGTTAAAAAGAACCTTACGTAAATAAAAGAATCATTTTTCAATACACGAACTCTTCCAGGCTACAGTAACCATGACCAATTTTCAATTGTACCGGCACATCATGAGCCCTGGCTGGACTCTAGGATGGTCATGGGCTAAGAAAGAAGTGATATGGTCAATGGTGGGGGCTCAAACCACAGAGCAAGGGGACTGTTCCAAGTTCAAGGGAAATACACCACATTGCTGCAAGAAGACCCCCACAGTTGTCGACTTGCTCCCCGGAGTCCCTTACAATCAGCAATATACCAATTGTTGCAAGGGAGGTGTTGTGGCAGCATGGGGCCAGGACCCTACAGCTGCAATCTCAGCCTTTCAGGTTAGTGTTGGACAAGCTGGCACCTCAAATAAGACGGTGAAACTGCCCAAGAATTTCACTCTGCTTGGTCCAGGACCTGGGTACACTTGTGGCCCTGCAAAGATAGTGCCATCCACCCTCTTCTTCACACCTGACCATAGGCGAAAAACTCAAGCACTCAGTACGTTTTTTTTTTTTTTTAAATCTTTTCCCGAAGCTTTTCTGGATGGATCATATTACAAAATGTGGTAAGACATTCATATGATGTTTATTCCTTCTTATGCAGTGACATGGAATGTAACATGCACCTATTCACAATTTCTTGTCTCCAAACATCCTAGCTGCTGTGTTTCCATCTCAACTTTTTACAATGAGACCATCACTCCTTGTCCATCTTGTGCTTGCGGTTGCCGGAACAAAAACAACTGCATTAGGTAAGCCAAAGTTTTGATTCTGTATCCTAGCTTACCTCGGTAACTGAAATTTCCGCAATGCAATGCATTGCACAAAATGCCATCGCTGTTTTATGAGCCAATTCATGGACATGAGATTAACTAATTTGCAAAAAAAACGCAGGAGTAACTCAAAGGAAGCACATAGAAAGGGAATAAATACTCCAAAGAAGGACAACACCCCATTGCTGCAATGCACCCATCATATGTGCCCAGTTAGGGTGCACTGGCATGTGAAGGTAAATTACAAAGACTACTGGCGTGCCAAGATTGCTGTCACCAATTTCAACTATAGGCTGAACTACACTCAGTGGACCCTAGTTGTTCAGCATCCCAATCTCAACAACGTCACCCAGGTCTTCAGCTTCGATTACAAGCCTCTTGTACCCTACGAGTCTGTTAGTGAGTACCTCAAAGCTCGAAGCTTTTTGCAGTTTAATCAAAGAACTCGCCTGGAAACCTACCGGTTATGACGGTCTGTGTTGAACATTATAGGATGAAGTTATAATAATATTCGATGCTATTGACTGATACTTGCAGACGACACCGGAATGTTTTATGGCATGAAGTATTACAACGACCTTTTGATGGAAGCTGGTCCTTTTGGAAATGTGCAGTCTGAGGTGCTTCTTCGAAAGGACAAGAACACATTCACGCTGAAGCAAGGATGGGCATTTCCCAGAAAAGTCTACTTTAATGGCGATGAATGCATGCTGCCACCACCAGACACATACCCATATCTGCCAAACTCTGCTCATGCAAATCCAGTGGCACTTTCCATAACAGCAGCTTCATTGTTGCTTATTTTACTGTCAATGCGATAATCCACTTTCTATGGAGGATATTGGCAATCTATTGATATTCATGCAACAGATACTGCAGTGGTTTGGCAAGGTCAGGCCATTTTTCGTGACAAATATACGGGTTATCATTAGCTCTCATATCAGATGAGTTGATAATCCAACTGTAGAAATCCGCGAGTCAGAGAGATTCATTTGAGGTATAAATTTTGTTCAAATCCCAATCCATCGTGAACGTTTAAGGTGTTTCCATACCGCGAGCATTGTAAATTAAATTGTTTCATTACCGTGAGTCTGACATTTCCAGTACATCTGTTTTCATTTTGATCTCGCATATCTAGATTATGTGTAACTATGAATTGAATGAGTATAAATCTTCAACAAGCAAACATTAGTAGGAAAAACTCCGTGAATTAATTTCTAAATTCTTCTGAGTGCCTTATTACAATAGTGAGAACATTAAATGCTATGGATATTCCACAGATAATTGCCAAACATTCAAGCATATACCACACACATGAGTACAGATGGAACAATAAAAAAAAAAAAAAAAAAGGCAAAGCAAATGAATCTTAATTTCTAAATCATAAACTGAAAAACGTACATGTCTGGTACAATGTAGTGCAACTGATCCCATCGCGTCCCTTTCACTTGCTGCACTTTCTCCTTCAACCCCATACAATGGATTGGCTTTTACTCTCGGATGTTTTTCAAAACAAGATGGCCTGGGTTTTCCAGATTCTTAAAACAACAGATGGCTTTAGCGGTTTGTGTAAGCCTTGATTCATCACATTTAAGCAAAGAAGAAGATGATAGAAACTACCAATGTAACCATGGGATAAATTTGAGAGAGAAATGTTCTAGAACTGCCATTTGGCAGCCATGGGTAGGCATCTGGAGGTGGCATCACACAATTATCACCATTAAAATAAATCCTTCGAGGAAAAGCCCATCCCTTGTCAAATGTGAAAGTTGATGCATCCTTTCGGAAAAGCAGCTCTGACTGTACATTCCCAAGAGGGCCAGCTTGAAATAGCAAATCATTGTAGAACTTGACTCCCCATAACATGGCAGTATCATCTGCAAGTAGAAATTTGTTTTCAGTGAGACACGCCAAACACTACAAGTAAATGTTACAAAACTTTCAAGGAAAATGATGGAGATGGAGAGACATTTCAGTTAATATAGTACTTACTTAAACCGTCATAAGGAGTTAACGACTTGTAATTAAAGCTGAAAATCTGTGTTAGGTTATCAAAGTTAGGGTGTTGCACGGCTAGATTCCACTGTGTATAGTTCATTCGGAAATTGAAATTCGTGATTGTGACCTTCACCCGCCAGTACTCCTTGTAATTGAGTTTAACATGCCAATGGACTCGAATTGGACACATATGGCTGGTACACTGGAGCAAAGGTGTATTGTCAGACTTGCTTGGACTTGAGACAACTGAGGCTAAATGTGGAGTGTCTGGACTGTTATACACCATCAAGGAAAAAGAATCACAAACATGCATATGACCCGGAGAGGAAAAAAATTTTAAGGCACATGATGTGCAATCAGGTAAGAGAGAAAACTTACTTCACGCAAGTCCTAGGTCCTGTTTTGTTGCTTTGACACCCACAAGCACAATTTGGGCAACCGACTATGGTGTCATTATAAAAGGAGGAGAGCGAAACACAGCAGGTGGGTGTCTTCTGAGCCAGAAATTGTGAATATGTGCATGTAACGTTCCAGGTCACTGACATGACATGCAGGCAATAATAGGTAAACTTATGATGTTTCATCAATCTGTGTACATAATAAATAGCCAAGAACATTACTTAGCAGTAATGATTACACCTTAGTTTGATTGGTCTGAATGGACCACACTTTTCATTATAATGGTGCGGAAGTATTCCTATTCAACTACTACCTTTGCATTGAGTGCATCCATTTTGAAATTGTACCAATGCAAACTGACACTTCTTGTTCTGCATACTAATGCTACAAGCTAAAAATCGACACATGCAGGTTACGGCTTTGTATACAGGTCCAGTAATTAAGTGGACAAATTTCCATACCAGACAGTGAGTAACTTACTTAAAGCTTGAGTGACTCTCCTTTTATCAGCTGATATAAATTTAGATGGATGCCCAACCTTTCCTGGCCCACAAGTGTATCCAGGCCCAGGTGTTCTCAAAGTGAAATTCTTTGGCACCCTGACAGTTTTATTAGAGGTCCCAGCTCGTCCCACACTAACTTGAAAAGAGGCAACTGCAGTGGCTGGATCCTGTGTCCAAGAGTTTATCACACCTCCTCTGCAGCAATTTGCAATCTGCTGTTTGTAAGGAGTTCCCGGCAACAAATCAACAATAGTGGGATCCTTTTTACAGCAATGTGGGATGTTTCCCTTGAATTTTGAACAATCCCCTTGCTCTGTTGTTTGGCCTCCCATCATGCTCCAGATTACTTCCTTTTTTGCCCATGTCCAGCTCAATGTCCAACCTGGGGCTTGAATGTGGCGGTATTGCTGGAAGTTGTACATTGTAACAACTGCCTGCCAAGCACAAATAAAGAGAGTACAGCATAATTTAGGAAAAATCCAGAAAGCTTCCCAGAAAGACTTTTTGACATTGCAAGCAACAATCTTTGAAATGCTAGACTGACTACTCCAAAAAGATATTGGATCTCCAATACTTTGAGCTAGCATCCATAGACTCCCCCAAATCCATCATCTTACAGAAAGTTAGATACACCGGTGCTTACTGAATTCCTTTGAAGCAAAAATGCCATTCATACTGAGGATTAAATAAAAAGGAGACAAAGAACCCACAGATTTAATTAGGTTCTTCCTTCACTTGATCCAAAGAAACAGGAACTTATGACATTTAGAGGCGCTAAATTTAGTGGGAAATCAAAGGAGAAAACAGAAGGGATAATTGAGGTTTTGTGACATGTTAATACTCTGTAGTATACATTGCATATTGAATCCATGTAACAGTTAGACACAAAGATAGTAACTTACAACATAGCCATCTGGTGTCCAGCTCATTATGTCCCATTTGATAGTTATATTCCCGGTTGGATCAAGAGCATCATAGGCTTCTGCAAATAAAATCAGAACTTTAGTTTCCAAGATTTACAGAATTCATAGCTTCATATGGTGCAAAGGACACCAAAGAATGTATGGTTGGAAGATTCATGGAAGAAGAACCGTTGACATAAATTCAACACAAAGCATTAGGAAAAGTACTCTAAAAGTCCCTGACATTCAATTTTGTGCTCGTTTTGAACAACCACGAAGCATGCATCAATGGACAAGTGACTATCAGCCACATATGATAGATCGATTCAATGAACATTCCATGAAGAAATTTATCAAGATTGCAACTTTAAACTGTTAAAAGAATAGTTACTATCAGCCACATCTGATAGATCAATACAACGAACATTCTCAATATTGCAACTTTAAACTGTTAAAAGAAAAGTATCTGTAGATCAAAAAATGAACATTCCATGAAGAAATGCTTCAAGATTGCAACTTTAAACTGTTAAAAAAAAACCCAAGGTTTTTTTTTTTTTTTGTCGTTGAATTTTCACCAAAGCTTGGACACAAAATTGCCACGATCCCAGATTCTACCAATAGCAATCACTTGTCCTACCAAAAGACCACACCTCAATCGGTTGAGTTCATTGAGAGTGAGTCAATTAGGCAATACCCAAGTCTCAGACAAGCAAAGAGTGTTAAAGATGCAATATTGAAAAGCGTCGGAAAGCAAGAAACTGACCTGTAGCGCTGAAAGTGAAGCAAGAGAGCAAGAACAGAAGTAAAATGGTGAAAGTGCTAAGCTTGGAAATGGATCCAGTGATTGATGAGAAGTGATACTCCATTTCTTGAAGCAGACTTCTTTCCTTTTTTTTTCTCTTTTTAGTGAATGTGATGCTTATGCTTCTTGGGTAAACTCAAGACCGGCTTCAGAAACACAGAGAGGAAATGGGTTCTCACTTAGCACGTGCCAGGAGAGCTTCCTTGTGTTATAAATGCCAGTGTGAGTGTCCAGTTACTGGGAAATGAGCACTCACTGTTGGTTGCAGGGGTTAACGTTGAATTACCACAATGCCCTTCAATTCAACCGGAAATGATTGGCAAACTACCTTGAAATGGATGGCGGAAATGAGGGTGCTTGCGTTAGAAGTGGTTTTTTGTAGAGAAGTCGCAGACAATGCACTTGTAATCGTTACAATGATTGTGCACTCCTTATTTAGGGGGGAGGGATATTTTCATCGCTAATCAGGTGGGGTTTTGCTAGCTACTCATTCAGCAAGGTCAATGCTTTTACTAAGAAATTGGGAGTTTGGTGAATCTTACTTTAGCACCACTTCAGGCAACGTAGGTGGCCAAGAAGAGGCTAATGGTAAAGAAACAGTTGTTTTGTTGGTTTCATTACTTGTTTCCGAAGCTTGGTAGCCATTTATCGTCAGCCCAGAGACGTTTTTTTAAGAGAATCTTGGTAAATACATAGATTCTGGATCACGGCAATTGCAAACAGTTCGTGCCTGGAAAGTCTTGCCCCCACTTTATCTAGTCCACTGGCACGAATCCAAAAATAGGATTTATTTGTTTTATTTATTTATTTAGTATTTGTATAAATTACCTAGATTTTTAACAGAGTTCACTGCAGTCAGGGACAAGGTTGGAATCTGAGGATTTCGCCCATGTGGGTCACTTTCGGTAGAAATATAATATTAAGGACAATAAAATTTAAAACTCAATGCAGTAGAACAAGAGGGCAATGGGTGACAGCAACGGCAAAAATTAAAAAATGGTTTCAGCAAACAGCAAGTGGCGGGAGACCACGATGCATTCTCCAACTGCCAGCCTCTGGCTGTCGGTGGGCATTAAAATCAAAGACCCGGCTGGCTGGCTTTGTGCACTAGGCAAGGGGGATGGTTTTGGGGTTTTCTTGAACATCCGACTCTCAAACCACCACATTAGAATAAATTGGTTTTTTCTTTGAAGTCAATTATTGCCGATGCTTCCACTTTATTAAATTCTCTGTTATTTTCTTTGATAATTGGCCTTTGCCAATACTTCTATCGTTAGGCAATCACCTTCTTGCAAGTTACCAAATAACTTGTCCCCGCATGCAGTTGCCTTAATAAATTAATAGAGAGATTATAATTAAAGTTTCTGGTGCCGCCCATCTAATTAAAGAATTGTTGTGATGGACTCGAGACCTGCAACCACCACCAGTGAAAGCCCTCCGCGCAGTATTCGGGACACCTTCTCTAAAAAATATCAACCCCATTTCTTATTGTTGTCAATTGCCATCCACAAGCACGGGTACCCCCAACCATTTTTTAACTTCTTAATGAAAGAGAGACGTTTATAAAGTCACCATTTTGTTTCACTTAAGAGAGAATCAGAGGGATTGTACTTTCAATTAATTACGGCCAAATATCTCAGGTGGTGTGTTTTATACTAAAATTTTAGGCTTTCTTGTCTTATACTGCTAAAATTGTTGTTTAGATTACGATTAAAAGTACTAAACTATGAAAAATATAATTGATATTTAAAAAAAAAAATTGTGCTTTGGTCCGAATGTGTTTTATTATTATTATTATTATTATTTATAAATATCTGGACATTAATTCTTAAACTCTAGTTTTCTCTGAAATTTTGGCTTTAAAGGGAATATACAATTTAAAATTAAGTCAGCTAAATTATTTTTATTATTATAATTTTAATGCCACCAAATATAAAATTTTGAGAATGTAATTATATCTCACATCTCATTTATATAGTTAATTAATTGTTTTTAAATTTAATTGAATTAAAAAGAAGGCAAAAACTAAGGATTTTGAATGCCTAATGTGTCAAGAAGAATCAAAAGAAACGGAAAAAATGACAACAATTTGCACATAAAAAAAAAGAAGCCGACCAAATCAATTAACCAAACCATCTTATGAACTAAAGCCATCACATTCCCACCAAGTCCCAACAATTTGAGAATAAATAAATTTTCTTGGGTCCATCGGGCTAGTAGGCCCAAATAAAAGAAAGTTCATTTCAATTGTCTTCTACGAGTACAAAGCAGTGAAGCGCTAAACCCACAAGGCGTTTGCTACGGAGGTTTGATTGAGATTTTAGTGGGTGCAGAAAAAAGGGGTGATTTTCTTCTATTTCTCTTTTTCTTTGAATAATGGAAAATAGCAGCTTGGAGCAGAAACTGCAAGACGGGAAGCTACGCAGAGAGCTAAACATTCTCATCGTTGCTCATCTCCGCGACAATAATCTCACCCAGGTACAACAACCCCAATTTTCTGACACAACAAAACACCAACGTGTGGTCGCGTTTCTATTTTCTAGCTCGTGGGTTAGGCTTTAAAGTTGTCTTTTATTTTTTTTTTTTATTGTCTTCACATTCATTTTTCCTCAAATTTTATGTCTTTTTGTTAGTGTAGGCTGCAAGTGCAGTTGCTTCAGCCACAATGACCCCTTTGAATATGGAGACCCCTCCTAATAAGCTTCTTGAACTGGTTGCTAAGGTGATTCTAATGAATTTCCTTGGAATTTTAGGACAAGATTTCTTTTTTATCCCTTTTGTTTTGGTGGGCTGGAACTGAGGTAACAACAGGGCATGGCAGTGGAGAAAGATGAGATGGCAAGAGGGGTTACTTCCACTGCATTGTATGATGGAGCATTGATGCCTCCAGCAGCCTACGGCTCAATCCCTGCTTCACGCGCTGCTTCCATTGATTTCAGGTTCATTTTCATCTCTCTTTAGCTATTTGATTTGGTCGAATTTTTCTACTATGATAATACAAAGAGATGATCTTGTGAGATGGGTTCAAAAGAGGGATGGGAAAAAAGAAAAGCGCCTGGCTCATGAGGCATGCCTTTTGTTGTGAACTCAGTGCTGTGCAGGATACAAAAAGCTTGTCAAAAGGTTTTCCAAAACATGAGACAAGACATCTTTCTGAGCACAAGGTATCTTCTTTATCTTCAATTCAGTAGTCTGTTGCAGCCATGTGATTATTATTGGTATCATCATCTATGGACTGATGGGTTGGATTTCTAGAACATTGCTAGATGTGCAAGGTTTAGTCCTGATGGAAGGTTTGTTGCAACTGGAAGCGCTGACACATCAATTAAGCTTTTTGAGGTATTGTGCTTTTCTGAGCAGGAAGTAATAGAATCAGTTATGCATTAGAAGTTGTTGTATTTCCCTCTTATGTTGTAATTTCTGTGATGTAGATTTCAAAAATTAAGCAGATGATGCTGCCAGATTCAAGGGATGTTCCTGTTAGAGCTGTGATACGAACCTTTTATGATCATATACAAGTATGTCCACCTTTTTTGAATTACTATTCTGTTGCATTACGTAAATGTGGTATATAATTGCATTATAGTGGGCATAGTTTAGTGGTAAAAGTGTGATTCGTTTGACTAATCCTAATAGTCAGGGGATCCCTTGACACATGTTCAGATCAAAAACTTTTTTACTTAGCAGGATTAAATCCTTTACCTCTCAATGAAAAATTCAAGGAAGGATATATAACCTTGCGATTATTATTGCCTTTATTGATTGGAGCAAAACAGACCAATTTAATTTGGATATGTTTGTTTTCCAAAGGGTTTACGTTTGGAAGTATTTGCATATTGAACGATAAAGCTACCACAGAAAGATTGGACATCATTGTTGTTATTGTTATGTTTGGTCATTCAGAATTGAAATCTTCAATCAGGTCTTAGCCACAATATGTTTTTTGTGTTTCTTTATTTCTCATGTTGATTAGAAGCTTAACAGGAATTTCTTATTACATAATCTAAGATTGGCGGACTTAACTGCAGGCAATAAATGACTTGGATTTTCATCCTCAAAATCCTGTTCTCATATCTGGCGCCAAGGATCACACAATAAAGTACATTTTCTTCTACTCTTCCCAAATCTCAAGTGGGGTCCCTTCATTTATCTTCATTGCCACATAGTTTGTTAGGCATGCGCTAAAAGAAGTATTGCCCTATCCCTAGAGCACAAATAGAAATTTGGATCAAAGTCTGCATTGTTATGTGATGGCTATTAATTCTTTTCAGGTTTTTTGATTTTTCCAAAGCTACTGCAAAGAGAGCATTCCGAGTTATCCAGGTCTTTCTATTACTTTATATATCACTTGAGCTTTTTCCTTGAAAGCAGGCATTTGAATAATGTCCAGAACATATTACTGTAAGCTTGTACATATCATGTGACACAGGATACTCATAATGTGCGTACTGTGTCTTTTCATCCTTCGGGGGATTTTATTCTTGCAGGTGATAATTGTTTCTGTCATTCGCTTTCTATGCTTTTTTAACCTAGTTGATATATGAAATGATGTTCCATTCTCTGTTTATTAGAGCATGAATTATAATTGTGTAGATTTTTCTGCTATTAATTTAACTTCAGCTCTGTTAAAAGGGTTGACTATGCTGCTATAGAATAACATGTTCTGTTATATCAGTATTATTTTTCACCACACATTGTGGTTCAATTTTCATCGAAGATTTTTTCAGTGAAGTTTAGTGTGATTTCTAGTTTCCTTCTGGAATGTCTACCTTTTGCCATCCTATTAGGGATTGCGTTTCTGACATAGATGAAACAAAACTGACAGGAACTGATCATCCAGTTGCACACCTGTATGATGTCAATACTTTTCAATGTTATTTGTCTGCTAATGTCTCGGATATCAGTGCTACTGGAGCCATTAATCAGGTAAAGGATTTAGCAGCCACATATAGATGGACTCTGGGATATTAACATTATCCATTACTTTAACCTGCTACTCGGCGTTGCAGGTGAGGTATTCCAGTACAGGTGGCATGTATGTGACAGCATCTAAAGATGGTGCTGTACGGCTGTGGGATGGCATAAGTGCCAATTGTGTGCGGAACATAGTTGCACATGGTACAACAGAGGCAACCAGTGCAACATTCACAAGGGATCAAAGGTAAAGCTTCCATGTGCATGTATAAACATGTATATATATGAAAGTATCATGTCTTTATAAATAGAAAGTAGGGCTTCTTTTGAGAATCTCTTTCATTTAGGAAATTTGCTAAATTGTCAATAAAACAATGGGTTGTAAGATTTGTATTATGTTGAATTTGTGGCTTTAAGATTTTCAAAGCAATTGTAAGCTTGTGGGAAGTTTATTATTTTTGTAGTAACTTGCAATTGATGAAACATTTGGAAAAGGGGAAAATAGGGAACCGTTGGAAATAGGGAGATGCATCGTCTGCAACACTATTGCATTGAAGATAAATGCAGTGTGATTTACAATTAATCACAACATATGTAAATACAGAAATAAAGAGAGCACCCACTTTTCTATCGCAACTTACTAAGGTTTTCTTTACTGTGCCCGGCATTGTTTCTGTGGGTGGAATATGAATACTAAAGACCAAAGTAATATATCTTGTTGGAGTGTTAAGGTGACTTATAGTTTGGCTTTCTAGGTTTGTCCTCTCCTGTGGGAAGGACTCTTCAGTTAAGCTCTGGGAGGTTGGCAGTGGAAGATTAGTCAAACAGTATCTTGGAGCTACACATGTTCAACTGCGGTGCCAGGTCTGCTAAGAAACTACCTTTCAGAGGCATTTTCCATGCTTTCTTGCTTGGCACAACGAAAATTTTTGCTTATGTTCCAGAAGAATGTCATAGGCTATGCACTTTGGATTATAGCTATTATTATTTTTCAATTGGGATGATGAATGGATGACTGAGGGCCAAAAGTTAATGTCATCAATTTGATGGTTGTAAATTTGGCCTTTTCAGGTGAATAATATATGGTAAACTTTTACTTGCTATCAATTTCATGGTTCCATGTTACCAACAATTTACTTCAACTACATGAGAATTAAATGTGATGCTTCATGAGGGTAAGCAATGAAGTATTAACATGTAAGCCTGAAAATGTCCTTTTTTTTTTTTTTTTGACATCTCTGGTTTTCATTCTGTTAGAGATTGGAAGGGATGACGTACCTGGTTGCTTAGGGATTGCTTAATTGCACCGACAATTTCTGTCTGAAGAATAGTGTTTGCCCGTTGCTGCTGTTGGTAGGAAAGAACTGTATTGTTCTATGGCTACAAATGTAGCTAGAAGACAATTTAATTTAAAATAAATATTATTCCTTGAACCTTTGGCGTGCAGACAATGGGATGGGCAAAAATATCTGGGTTTTCTCTAATACTATTGGGGAAGGAACAGCCTATTCAACTTTGTTTTCCACTTGCATTATGATTTCTGCACAAAATTCGAGGAATATCATAGTTTCCTAAAGCTAGTTCCAGTTTTGATACTTGAGATTTCAACGGGTTTTTATGCTAAGTCAATGAATGCCTCAATTTGTTCTGTACAGGCGGTTTTCAATGATACAGAAGAATTTGTACTGTCCATAGATGACTTAAGCAATGAGGTTTGTGTTTGTACTGATTTGCTAGGAATGTAGTGTCAATCTTTCTCTTAAATTCTCATCTATTGCTGGTAAATGCAGATTGTCATCTGGGATGCTCTAACAGCAGAAAAAGTGGCAAGATGGCCATCTAACCATATCGGTGCGCCCCGTTGGATAGAGCACTCACCAACGGAGGCAGCATTCATTTCTTGCGGGACTGACAGGTCAGTCCGGTTCTGGAAGGAAACTATCTAGGAGAAGGGAAGGGATCTTAAACCACAGCTGGAAGAGATAATGCCAAAATTATAGAAACTCTATACTCTGACATTTGTCACTCTTGTCATGTTCATGCAGATTTTTCAGTCAGTTGTACCCATAGTGCTTGATCGTGACTTGATCACCAATAAACCTTGTTATATCAATCGAGGGTGTTGGTGTTTTATTAGTGAGCTTCTCTTTGGTTTTCACTTTTTTAACGCACAGGGGACTCCAGCAACAAACCAACGCATTCTTTTATTCCAAACAAAAAGCTATGTCCTTCCTTTACCTTTCATTTTGCACCTGAAATGAGAAGGCTAAAAGATTCAAGAGCACTACCTGTGTGGAACGTAGAAGGAAGTTTGCATGTATGCCAGTTCACTTGCCCCCTCTTGAGCTATGGCGTTATTTCTTTTCTTTGCATTTTTCCGTACAATTTCTAGGTGGGGGAGAAGGGAAAACCAAGCTGAACGGTCCACATGACCAGCCCCCAGGAGCGAGGGAAGGAGGGGGTAGGGGTGCAATAGATCATTGAACACAGTATCTGGCAAGCCAAACACACTTTTTAAAAGGAAAAAAGATGAGCCAAACAAGATGGTGAAAACAGTTGACGTAGCAAAGAGCATGAATTTTTGGTCTAGGCTGAACCATCCAACATGTAAGGAGGGAAGTAGACGAGTGCTTTAGTGGCTCTGTTTCAGAGACCATTTCTCGCACGGTTTGACAGGTTTTCAATTATGCTGCTCCCCGTAACTTCTACGTTTGATGCCAAAAAGGGAACATGGGTGAACCTCAGAAGTCAGAACCCATAACATGGATGGACGTTGAAGCCCCGCAACAAGTATGCTGTTTGAAGGAAATGCGAGCCTGATGCAAAATCTCGTAACATGTTTGTCAACAACTATGTTAACAAGATAGTACAAAAATGGCATCGACAGTTAAATTACAAGAATAGCATCCACAATTAAAAACATATCACTGAAGTTTAACACAGTAAATTCAAACAACGCTACTATACTCCCCAGTGACCTTCAATTGACGCAGAAAAAATTCAAATGTTGTCAAGAGACATTTCAAAGTGCGGTCATTAGGCTCAACGCATCATTCTCTTGGGTTTCTTCACAAAACTCAGTCTAATCTGCTTGAGGCGCCTCCTCTTCCTCGCCATTTTCTCAGGCAATGTCTCCCTCTTCTTTTCCTTCTTCACTGCCTTTGGCTTCTTCAAGCACTTTGAATCTACCTTATACTCTTTAGGGGTGACCGGCACCCCATTCCTCAATGCCTCATTATGTAACGCATTGGCTTTATCAAGACGGTTACAAGTACACCACTTCCTTATCAACAGATCGTAAGTCTTCAATCCTGGTTTGCACCCATCCATCTTCATCTTCTCAAACAAAGTCATAGCATGCTCAAGCCTCTCAATACCACACAAAATTTTCAAGAATCCATAATATGCTTTCTTATCAAGTTTATCCCCGTACCCAGAACTCTTCATTCTATCAATCATCTCATCCCCTTCTCCCACTCTCGCCGCCTGATACAGACTCCTAATCAGAACAAGGAAGGTAGTCTCATCAGGATAACAACCCCATTCTCCCATTCTAGAAAACAAGTCCACCGCGTCTTGAGTTCTTCTTATCTTGCAGAGATTTCCAATCAACACATTAAAAGTCTCAACATTTCGTGGAACACCACGAGTGTCCATTTCAATCAACACCATCTCCACCTCAGAATTAAGCCTAAACGGATCTTTTTCCCTACAGAGCCTACAAACACAATCAAGAATGGCGTTATATGCCATTGTCCCAACCTCAAAGCCACCCCTGTACATCTCACCAGCCAATCTTTTGGCCTCTTCAAGTTTCCCATCAACACACCAACCTTTAATCAGTAAATCACCAATCCCCTCATCAGGGAAAATCTCATTGGCCAAGTTTTTCACCATTTTCTCCGCATAACTTGCAAACCCTTCATCACACAACTTTTGAACTACCAATCTAAGAGATTCCCTATCTCGTTTAAACCCATAATCCCTCTCCATTCTCTCAAAAAACCCAACAACCTGCGAAGGCCTTCCAGCCTTCACAAGCCTATCAATCATCGACTCCATACTTTTGGACCCAACAACGCCCCTACCTTCAACAAGCAATTCATGGGTCGCCTTGAAATCCTTTCTCCGACCAAAGAAATCGATAAAGAACGACATGCTCTCATCAGTGTGCTTGAAATCAGCCGCAGAGACCAGCCACTGGTTAAACCCAAGAACGGTACGGCCAGCTTCCGCGGAGAGATTGAGTGTTTGCACGACCAGCGAAGGGGTTATCGTGTTGGCAATGTGGGAGAAGTGTAGGTTTAGCCTCTGGGAGATGGAGAGAGAGTCTGTGTCGGGGCTCTTGAGTAGCTCTGCAGAGATGGACTTGGCTATGGGATCTGGGTCACCACCACTGCTAGGGTTTAGCGTTTCTGACGAGGAGAAGGATTTTGAGAGAGAGAATGGTAGAAATGGGATTTTGAGGAGATGGGTATGAGCAAAATGGGAAGAAAAAGTGGACTGGGCTGATGTTGGAGAAGATGAGAGGCCAAGGGGAAGGAGTCTACGGAGCTGCAGGGAGGCTAAAGGAGGCATATTTTCTTCTTTCTGTTTTTCTTTCCCCCCCCCCCCTTTGTTATTGAAGAGAGAGAAGGCTGCTCTCACCCAATGATGTAGAGAGAGCCCTAAAACCCTGAAAATGGAGGAACTGAAAACCTAGCTAGCCTCACCGTCGAAGGGGTTCTGTGTGGGAGAGAACGTGAGAAGGATTGTGGACATCCGGGCCTGATGCCAGACAAGACTGGCGATAATTTGCTGTCACCCAGTATAAGGCTTTTGGGCCGAAGGCAAGAAGTTTATTTTATATAATAATGGCTGTTGGCAGACTATGTGGTCCATATGGACTTTTAGGAGACTCTTAAATAGAGACGAAACAGGAAAACATAAATGGACTTCAAGAAAACAGAAACCCTTTTTGATCCAATTTCCATACAAATGCAGCGCAGTCCGTCCTCAATCTTTTCTCGTCGGAATTATTGAATCTATGGATTAACAATAAGCTTTGGCCCCGTCACTCAGAAAAATCTTACAATTAAAAATTTAAATTTTTATTCTTAAAATTTCAAATTTTAGTCTTGTATAGAGTTTATAAAAATTATAAAAAAAATTATTTCGCTGTCTATAAGGCGCCACTCAATAGATTTCTTAATCAACAAAAAGAGAAAAAAAAAAGCAAAAAAAAAAAAAAACAAAACCTTTTGCAGTGAGAGTGGATGGTGTTTGGAGAACCGACATTGGTCCGTTGATGAAGAATGGAGGGGACGATTCATCTAGGAAGAGATGTTGAGTTCTGCTCAGCATATCAAACCAACTTACAACAATAAATTAGTTAAGTAACGGGACTTGTAACAAGGTGGCTCAAATATTCTCAACATGTTTAACATACCTTCGACAAAATATAACTCTTTCAAGGGCAAGTGTCGATCCTGACACCTCCTAGATCAATATGTAGCTCCCTTGGAAACAACAAAAGAGAAAAAAAAAAAAAAGTGGCATCTTAAGTCTAATGAAAGAAAAGAACTAGTGGAACCAAAGTCTTGTGAAGTAAAGGGCAAGCTGTTCTGTCTGTATTCTGTATTTGCTTGACCAACACAGAAAAGTTCTTTGAAGTTAATTAATGAGCCAATGTAGTTGGCTCGCAGCCATCATGAACGCAGGCTAAGACATCCCTGTAGGCCCTTGAGATAGTGAAGGCGTCATAAACGTTCCCATCTCTGCTCCTCTTGTATTCAAAGAGAAGCGAAGAGTGGTTAAATGCTGTTAGTCTTAACAAATCCACAGTCGACATCCCTGTAGAGACTCCAAAACGTTGGCAATGAACTGAAATCCAATAAGTGGCTTCCTCCGCCACCGTCCACGACGTGGATTGTCCCGTTCACTGTCCCGGAGTAATACGACTTTTTGTCATTCACACATTGGTTCTGCATCATCACGTGTAAAGTTTAGAAGGAAAGCTAAAAATGAGAGTGAGTTCGTATGATTATACATACAATGCAAATGAAATTCTGCTCAATTTTAGTCATTACCTGGTAAATGGGGCACGTTCTTTCATGGTTATGGACATGGCCAAAGAACGCAATATCCACCTTGTACTTTTGCCACAGCTTCTGCAAACTTTCCCTTCCCATGGGCTCCTCAAATGACCCTTCACTGCCATAAGAAGCAGATGAAGAGTACCCGAGAACCCGATGAGCCGCAAATATCAACCAAGGCTGCTTTTGCCTATCAGCCGATGCAAGGCACTTCTCAATGAATTTATACTGTTCAGTGCCCTCCCTCCAGTCATGTTCAATGTCAGCTATACAGAAGTGGAACATTCCATAATCTGTTGAATGCCTATTGCAGATAAGAAGGAAAATTTCGGATATAATTCTTCCCAAAACTAGCATGATCAATAAGCTATTAGCAAACTGTTCATCCCCATTTGATCCAGAAAAGAAGTTATAAATATAGCATCAGGCAGCGCCATTTTCCTGTTTTTCACGAAGGACCAGAATTGAAGGAATTTTTTTACTAACCAAAATTTAGCTCTGTTTTCAACTGGCACATAGAACAATGTCTCAGCCACCACTCCACATTCACCGCCTGAATCATCAGTTTCGTAAAAGGATCCCGAACCAGGGTGGTTGCGCTCATGGTTTCCACTGTACAGGAAATTCTTCGAAAGTGTCAGAGGAAAATGAAACATCACCACATGACAATAAAGGAAAAGGTACACAGCACTCGTAAACCTTGCAACCGTATATGGCACAGATGATGTTATAGGCTCCACCATTGATGTAAATTGGTCCCACTGTGAGATATATCCATTGGCATATGACAAATCACCAATATGAAAAATGACGTCAATGTTATCCAAGTCCTTGATGAGCTGATCAGTCTTATCAAGTGATCCGGGCTGGTAGTTGCTGTATTCATTGGAACCATCCCTCTCTCCCTGAAACAGGCCACAAAGATGTTAATTTCTTATTCATGTCTTGTACAGAACTTCATAGACACGCATACGATATAATTAGTTGTTTGACATCACCTTCCCCATGTCACCAAAAATCACAACACGCTGTAGCGAGTCTTGCCCCATAAAGGGACATGATCTGAAAGAGTACGTCCTGCACCAGACATTGGAGAACCCATTAAACAGCCTATGACCGAGCCTGTAAGTGTACTTGAAAAGATTTCCAACCCAACAGTCTTGAAAACAAATTTGCATCAATGTTGCATCAAGAAAGGTGATCTTATATAGAATCATACACTGAATTAGGCCACAAATCTTTCATGAAACTTGTATGTATGAAGCTAGGATCACGCCATCCAACTGTTCTTGCAGGTGGACCTATAACATAGGGAAACAGATAAATACATTGAAAAAGCGAACATCAAATATTTGGGGAAGCTATTTTTATTCTGAAATGCTTCGTTCTGACTCAATTGTGAATTACTTGTACTTAAAGTCAACAGTCCTTAAAAGCTTTTTCAGATTTAAAGGACTCAAATTTCTTTTCAGTACCAAAAAAAATCATTCTTTTTTTCTTTCATTTTCCATGCACCATTGATTGTCTTCTCCAGGTTCAGTCTCATTACTACATGATCAAGAAAATAGAAGTGCTAAATGACATTCACATCTTCTGGGGATGACATAGCACATACCGCACATGCTGTTTCTGTTAAACGTCAATGTTCCTGCCGGTGATTGATGAGTCTGAAGTTCTCCTTTCAGGCCCCATTCGACAAAAGCAACTGCTTCGTCGATGTTGTAGCCACTGGTCCAAGTGACTGCCATCTATGCCAGCAATAACTTCTCCAGTATGCAATCAAGCATATCTTACTCAGTTTCAAGGATTGATTGATCTTTAAGATACTTCTCAATCGTGTTTTATCCCGTAAAGCAATTGTGTTTTACACTTTGGGACGTCCATAAGAATTCTTAAGAGTCAAAAAAAGAAAAAAAAAAGTTATGGTCAAACTGAAAAAAAAAAAAAAAAAAAAGAAATCCTTAAGACTATTGTGTGAATTATTCCTCATAAAGGGACACATGCAAGCGGCAAATATTGATCAGTAAATGTGTGCCTCTGCTGCTTTTGTTAAAATGTTTCCAGGATTCTTTTTCATGGAGGAGGACATATATGAGCATCATTGTAAACATCTATCTGACATGAATTTAACAGTAAATAATTACTGTAACTTGTGCGTCATGTTTATATTTAAAATTCTAAGAATTAAAAAAGAAAAAAAAAAGATGGAGGTTATCAGCAGGGATGAAGGGACTCACTTCATTCCGAGACTTCCCTTGAGAAAGGCGTGGATAAAGGGGTGCCTTTGGATTTGAAAATCTCACAGCATTTGAGATTGCCACCAGTTTTGGCTACAATAGCAGACCAAATCGGTGTGCAGTTTAAGTTTCAGTAACAGCCACTGACAATCAAGAACTGAAGAAAATAAAATACTTCACCACCTTAGAGACCTCATGTGTTTATTTGAGGTCTACCCTCAAAGGAAACAGGATTTCAAGCAAGTTTAACATTTTTAGTGTGTACACCCACATATATATATAAAATGAAAAAAAGGGCCAGCAGGATGAAAAAGAAAAAGTAACATACGCTTGACAAACCGTCCGAAAACAATGCAAAAGAGAAATCTTCGCGCTGATTGATCAAAAGAAACTTCAAAGACCCTTTCCCTGTCTTTGTGTAGTTGGAGTTTGATTCATTGGCAAACTTGTACTGCAAATGCAAAACTCAAACCGATCGTTTGTCCAAACAAATCAGAAAAAAGTAGATGAATTTAAGAATTGAATACCTTTATTGGAGCTGAGCATATTAAAGGAACTTGTTGCCTCGGAACATCACTTGGTGGACAGGTTGATGAGCTGCCATGTTAGAATTCCCCTTTCAAATGCTAGAATATCAAGTAGAATGATGAAGAAACAAACCTAAACGCATCATTTATTGTTGATGGTTCTGATAAAGTAAAGTTGTACAAAATCTGTCTAGGCATAGCCAAGTAAAAAAGAGAGATTATATTACCTAAAGTTTGCAACCCAGTCATCCTGAGAAGGGTTAGACGATTGCAGCTCTACGTTTACCCATTCTGCATCTTTTCCCTGCATGATTTTTTTGGACAGAAAAAGCTAGTCATATCAAAATATCCCCCCTAATGTTACCCGTAAGTGATAGGTCTCAATTATTTTGCCAGATGACCTCACTAATAAAAGATTTTTTTTAAAAAAAATCATATATTATGAAGTCCCCAAAAAAAAACACCCAATTTTATTTTTATTTTTTTATTATAAACAATTTATTTTTGTAATTCAAATTGATGACCTCCAAACCACAATAAAAAATAAATAAAAAATAAAAAATTTTAGCCTTTTAACTCGCTGGTCAAAGACATGCTATGGAAATCAAAGCGAAGCGAAGTTTCGAAGTTGTTAGAAGAGCGGGAAAGAGGAGGAGCTGCTGACCTTGGAGCCAAGAAGCTGCGGGGATGCTTTAACTGAAGTGCATTTTCATGAAGTGCATAAATTGCATTCGGGATGGCAATCTTAGACAATGGTTGGACTCCGTGAGGATGCCCCCCGTGCCCATTGGCTTTAGCAACGCCTAGCAGTAGTATCACACAATGCAGTGACAGCGAGATCGTAATATTCCTCAGAAATGGTAAGCTGGCCATCTGTTTGACCATTTAGCAGGGTCTGGCACAGTTGTCAAGCCACTTGACAAATTGGATTGCAACAAAAGTATGCTGTAGGGTCCCAATTGCCCCCTGCGAAATTTTTTTAATTTGACTCAATTTAAATATAATTCAACTAAAATATAATAAATTATATTACGAGCTGCCTTTTGTCCTCTCTCTCTCATTCTTTTCCATGAAACTTTTTTATTAAAAAAAAAAAACCTGATACGGACACGGCCGAGAATTTGAGGGGGGGGAGGGGAAGTGATTTTCTGAGTTGACCATTGTCCATGCCAATCTCTTACACTGCGGATTCTGAGGAATTTCAATCTCGAAAGAAAAAAACAAAAAAGAAAGAGGTTACGAGGAATTTCCATTTGCCCCCAAACCTTTGACATTGCTCCATTGTTTCCCATCCCAAAAGAAGCTGCCTTCTGTGGTTTCTAAAAAACCACAGGTAAAACCATATCAGACGGGACGGAGAGTTTGAAAAAGTGAGGGAACAGGGCCGTACTTAGAGCGGAAGAGAGCATGGATTCTCTCTTTTTTTTTTCTTTCTTATGCAAAAACTAATAATAGGAATAATAATCATAATAATAAATAAATAGATCTATACCATATCCATACATACATACATATATATATATATATATATATCCGGCTTATCGGGTGAGATGGGCAATTTCATTGATTGGATGAACATAATTAAACCATCAGCTGCATGTATTGTCGATCAGTAATCCTTTGTCAATACCGTATATAGACGAAAATATTGGGAACTAATCCATAAAAGCGTGAAATCATTTCGCCAGCCCAAAAAGTCGGGTAAATAGAGAGTCTTGTGCATCGGGGGTGACCATAAAACCGTTCAATTCATTCAATCTGATTAAAATTAAATTAAATTATCAAAATTATTAAAAATATATCATTTATAATTTATAATTTAAATAAATTATATTCAATAATTTAGTTGCATTTTAAAAAATTTAAAATTATTAAATCAAATTGACCATATAATAATATTAAAATTTAAAATTATGTTTTATAAAATTACTTAAAAAATTATTATTTTTTAATTAAATTTAAAATTCTAATTTATTTAAATTTATATTTAAGTGTGATTAAGTTGTTTCTTAATAATTTATATAAAATATAATCCTATTTACATTACTTATGTCGTTTTTGTTGACTATTTAAATTTTTAAAATTTTATTTTTTTATAAATATAATTTAGATTATTAAATTGAGCGAATCAATCTATAGCTGTTAATGGATAGTTGCTACGTGTTAGTTAACAACCTGCACCTACACGGTACGCAGTTACAGGACCAGCAATGAACGTGCATAAGCTAATGTGATGGTTTTTGTCATTAATTATAAAATTTAATAAAATAATTATTTAAATTCTTAAATTTTAATTTTAAAATTCGATTTTCACTTCTTACAAACTAAAAAGCCCCACACGAGAAGAAAGATGACTTGCATTCAGACGAGGATGAACCTGTACAATTACGTGATAATGGCACATAAAGATAGAATCTTTTATGATCTACGCTGACTCTGACAGGATCAAGAAACAGACGAAGATGGAAGACTCGGAATCTTGCCAGATAATGATGTAAATTGAAACTAGATAGCGCCTGTGAACTGACGAGCATGGTGGCAGTTGCTTTCTCAATTTCTGACACCCAAAAGGCCGAAGTGCTTAGGAAGGCCCAACTAAAAGTCGGTCATAGCATAGCGTGCAAGTACAGCCTGTCCAAAACGATTGGCCATTTCTATCCAATTCGACCTGTTCAGGAACGCGGTCTACAGCATAGGGGTTTTGTTTGGGTCAATCTACTTTTACTGATAGCCGCATTCGGCAGTACAACTTACCAATCTCCAACAATTTGTACGGGAAAGCAGGCCCTTGGAAGGGATAGAGGCCTACCTACCAGCCCTGTTCTTAAAGAGGGTCTGTCTCGATAGATCACAACTGCTCTGTGTGTCACTTTTTTATTTCTTGCCTGCATGGTCCTAGAAAATCGATGCTGGGTTACAAAGAAATCATATACGTTAATAAAGGAATATGATTATAAAAGTTCACTCACCTTTTCACAGCTCATTTCAGTCGTTAATTCCAAATCCAAAATTTACGGAGAATAACTATTTGGGGTTATGACCAATTCAACATAAGATGCTGAACAATCTATGGTGATAACATTATGAAACAAATCATGTGGATCAACCAACCATGAATAATTTGCATGACATTTTCTTAATATCTAAAATGTAGGTGACTGGGTGCAAACTTTGATCAATCACATCGAGGGGTTGCTCAGTCAAATTTCTTTTCATTTAATTTTTTTATTAAAAAATATTATATTATAAATTATATAATATATTAAATTTTTATTTTTATAAAATTTTATATTTTTTTAATGAATTACATAATAAATATATATATTTTTTATTTTTATACTTTATACGGTACAATCACCATAAACCCCTCAATTGATTCCATTCCATCCATTGAGACAAAATCTCACTTTCTTGCACTTTCTCACTTAGTGAGAAAAAGAAAGAGGGCTATTTCCAGAAAATGAGATGGGAAAGGCTCCGGCTTTACCAAACCCAACAACAAAATCCGCAACAGGATATAAATGGGCCAGGGAACAGATGGGGACACACCTGCAATTCCATTAGAGGGGGCAGGTTCCTCTATGTTTTTGGTGGCTATGGCAAAGATAACTGCCAGACCAACCAAGTTCATGTCTTTGACACTGGTGGGTTGGCCTTCATTTTATTGTCTCTAACATTGGATTGCTATTTTTTGTCTTTTTGTTTGTGTTTGACTTGTCACTCTGTAACCTTGGCAATTGCAATTTTACTGTTTGCATTAGACGCTTGTGTCTGTTCTGAAGGAAAAGTTTGAATTTTTATTGGAATTGCCTGTTTTTGGAAGCCATTTAAATAAATTGTTTATTAGGGTTCTCATGGGACTGTTTCGTGGTGTATTCTTGTTTGGCATTAATTTGTGTGGGTTTAGTTTGGTGGTGAGACCAAACTGTATTTTCTTTTTCTTTTTTTTTTCCCTGTTATAAGCCGTGGATTGATGATTGAGTGCATCGTTCAGATTGTTTATTAAGGGTTGCGCATACTCTAAAGTTTGTGTGGCGGTTGATGTTTCTGCCAAGTCCTTTTTAAGCATTAATGTATGGCATCCATGGTCTTTTATAAACTCGTGGTTGAAGTGTTTATTAGGCGATCGTCTCCAGATTAATTTTGACACACACCAACCCCTTCAACTTGTGAAGGGCTACTTTCAGTATCCCATTTCAGTAGCATTGCATTGCGTGTGACTGTTGAAGTATTGGGCCACAAAATAAAGTTTATTAGCTTCTACATTGCCCCTTGACAGTGTTCTGCATTGTATGTTTATGATGGATTTATCTTTTATGCTGGAATGTTAATGGTTCCATTTACAATCATATTTCCTTGGTTTCATCACTTCAAGTTCACTTAGACTTTTCATTTGGTTATCGTAGAATCCTTGTTTGGAGTGTCTTTTCCTCAAAATACGCTTTATTCTCTCATGTGCTGGGTTGTTGACATGTAGCTAAGCAGGCTTGGAGCCAGCCAGTGATAAAAGGTATGCCCCCTACCCCAAGGGACAGCCACAGTTGTACAGCTGTTGGAGAGAATCTGTTTGTGTTTGGAGGTACTGATGGGAGGAATCCTCTTAAGGATCTGCATATATTAGACACTTGTGAGCAACAGCCATACTGGTTTCTTTCCTCTTTGGATTGACGATAGCCTGCTTTATGGGATAGAATATAAAATTGGTACCTGTTTGGTGCTTGTAGTTGCAAGAAGTAATATTGATTCCCTCATTTACACTATCTATTTATTTTCAAATTGTAGCATCACACACATGGGTATCCCCAAGTGTAAGAGGTGATGGACCAGAGGCACGGGAGGGCCATAGTGCAGCCCTTGTGGGGAAACGACTCTTTATATTTGGGGGCTGCGGAAAATCTCCAGAGAACAATAAGGAAGTTTACTACAATGACCTCTACATACTGAATACGGGTATTTCTGTGTGTTTTACCTCTATTTTGTGCATGGTTTCATCTACATAGGCTTGATTTCCTGAACACTTTGGTCACAACCAGCTGTGATCATTCTGATATGTTTTTCTCACACTGACTCCAACCAGCACTAAGAAGGTCAATTGTCCTCTCTTTGGGAAGGAGGAAAATGATGGGGTTGTAAAAGGGGTTGGATGGAATTTTGATAAATTCTATTTAAACTTTGGATGGACAAGGTTTATGGATGGCACTGTCAATTCTTAGTTCATTCTATACAGTTATTGCTGTTTTTGAGTTTTAGTTAGGTGCATGCTAGTAGATTGGTGGCTGGTTGACACATATGTTGAAGATGTTATACCAGTTTTCCCCTTTTCTTCTGCAGAGACATTTGTATGGAAGCATGCAACAACATCAGGCACTTTACCTTCTGCACGTGATAGCCATAGTTGCTCATCTTGGAAGAAGAACATCATTGTGATCGGGGGTGAAAATGACCATGATTGTTATTTGTCTGATGTGCACATTCTAGATGCAGGTTGTACTCATTCTTGTACAAAGTTATGTGCATGCCGTGCACATGCACATGCGCACATGCACACACAGATACATGTGCAGGTTCATTAGGCCCTCCACCCTCGGCATGTGATAGCTGTAGTAGCTCATCTTGGAAGAACAAAAGAATTGTGATTGGTGGTGAAAACAACCATAATAATTATTTGTCTATTGTGCACATTCTAGAGCAATTTTTTGTCAATGTCATATTTGTTCAAGCCTTAGTTATAACTCAGCCTACAGATTTCCTGTTGAACATTGCGTTTTCTTCTGTTTAAAGTTTTTCTTTTCCATGTATTTTGTTAGAAACTCTTGTTTGGAAGGAGCTAAGCACGTCAGGCCAAAAGTTGACTCCTCGTGCCGGCCATGCTACTGTTGCCTTTGGCAAAAATTTATTTGTTTTTGGTGGATTCACGTATGCTCAAAATCTCTATGACAACCTCTACATACTTGATATTGGTATGTATCATGGTCTTGTCTATACTGCCTCAAGGTCTGTCCAAAAATTCACCTCCTTGTTTCCTTTGACATTCCTGCAAGGCATAAGCTGAGTGTTGTGTTGCAAGGATCTTTGTTGCGGAAGACACTGGTTTGGCAGAAATATATTACCAATAAGACACAACTGCATAATGATGCAGATCCTTCATTGACTTTATCATGTGACAAATATGGATCTTGGCAACCCCTTGAAAATATCAAGTTCACCACATTTTTTTACTTGGTGTGAAAGTTGGGTAGACAATTTAGAAAGGGTGAGGAAAATGTATCTGCTATACATTCTTGTACATAGATCTATGAAATGAGTTTATGAAGCCTGTCAACTTGTTTTCAAAAGGAATTTGTGAGTGTGCGACATATGTGATGTTCAAAGTCGAACTTGCCAGCCTCTGTACTCACCTCTCCACCATTGGGAACTTGGAAAATTTGATGTTTATTTTTCTTCCCGGTGGCCTCTCAAATATGAGCTGTATACAACATTATGTGATCAGTCTATTGTTCTAATCATTTACATGCATAACTGCTGTAGATGGTGGTGTCTGGACCAAGGTGATGACAACAGGAAATGGGCCTTCTGCGAGGTTTTCCATGGCTGGGGACTGCTTGGATCCTTTAAAGGGTGGCACACTTGTGTTTATAGGTGGTTGCAATAAGAGTCTGGAGGCACTGGATGATATGTACTACTTGCACACAGGTTTGGTATAGTCATTTTAGTTTTTCTATGGGCAAAATTTCCTTACCTGGTTCTCATTTTGGATTCCCTGACTCCTTAAATGTTCAAATGAATCTAGGTCTCTGTACAGTTTTGATAGCCTGATATATTGTGTCATGACAGGACTTGCAAGTTTACATGGTGAAACACCTGTAGAAAAGTTATCCTTGAGGAAGCAATTGAAGCTAAAGTGCCAAGAGCAAAATCTTAATTTTCCTTTAAATGAAAAAGCTTTGATTACAATTGACATGATGACAAGTTATCCCCAACCAAGTAAGAATTGGATTCTTGCATGCTAATTCTGTAAAGTTGAAGTTTGGTGATTTTTCATGAAGCTGAACTGACCCTTAAAAGTTGGTCTCATGCTATAATTTGATGAAAACTTACTTGAGGATGCCTTAGACCTATCTTGATGGTTGCAATTATTTAAGATCGTTTGATTTTTTGGTTCCATTGCTTGTTCTTGAGATTTTTACATTTCTGTTAGAAATGTATTGAGACATATCAAAATCTTCCAGCCATCCTTTTGGTGGGATGCTTTCCTATTATGGCACAATTGGTTTTTGTGTTGCATTTCAATTTTTGGCATTCATGTTGGACTATGTGCAAGCCTGGTTATTTTCTGTTTCTGTTGTGGTCAATTATGTAGTGTCAAGTGTGCCTATGTACCAAAAAGTATGCTTATTTTGGGCTTCTGGTGGAGAAGTTGGGTGGGTAGGTGAGTGTTTATTACTTGTTGTTTAGTTAAGCAGATAGCTTTACATCATGTACTGATTTAGCTTAAGCTTTTTGGTTTGATGCCCATGCAACACAATCTTAACAGCTTTCCTTTTCCTGGATTTAAATGTCTGTACTCCTATTGGGTTTGGAGCCCTCTCCATTGGACCTGTAATGCTATTTCTGTTGTTCTTGGGTAGTTATTCTTGACTGGAGGGGTATTTGCAATTTCCTTGTGTCTGTTGTTTATGTCTGTCACATTGTTGGAGTGTATACCCCTTGGCTTCCACTCAAGGACTATTAGTAATTCATTTCCACCATGCACAATTTTCTTTTTCCATTTTTGGTAGATTTAAGCTTTCAAACTACTGAGTACTGCTTTGAAGAAAATCACATTTTGCAGGGTGATCAAAGTTCCTTAGATAAACTTGTATCAGGGAATAGACCTCAGTCATTTACTGGGAAATTTTGCTTTTTTGCTATTTGAATGAAGGCAGAAAGGTGGATCATTCAGGCTTCCACTCCTGAATCATGATGACCACTCAAAATCCTCTAATAATAGGTCAAGTGGCTGTAAAGATTTTTGTCAATTAAACTTTTAAAAGGCTCCAAAAGTTCTACTTGGAAGTGTTCTTCTATTTCTGTATTCTTGCTTTAACTTCTTGAAGACTTGGGCATGTGAAGCCTGTTGAAATTATTTGTAAAGCTATGGTTGAGTAATAATGTGTTGTCGAAACTTCAATAATATTAAACTAAAAAATGTGAATAATTTGCTGAGCCTGATGGCAGGATTGCCACTGCTGCGGTGAGCATAACGGCACGATTCACATGATTGCCACCAGGGCCAAATTTCCTTAAAGCACTAATGCTTTTCTTTGCAGGAGGGGAGAATTTCATATTGAATCAAGTGCAGCTTCATCAGGGAAAGAAGGCGTTTCTAGCCAGAGTTACAGAAAGTTTCCCTCATGGATATACCCTTGAGACTGTCATAGATGGAAAGCCTTTACGTGGATTATTGTTTGCTAACAAGCCAATCTCTCCCGGGATCTTTAATCATAATAACAGTAGGTGAGAAAATATGATTTTTGTGTGCTCCTTGTTCTGCAGCCATCACACAGTCTGAAGCATTTCCTTTGAAAATCATGGTTAACGCTATATGCATATGCCAGGAAAAGAACCGGCCAGGAAGTTGGTGTAATTTTGAATGGTGACTACAGTGGCAAATCTAAAACTTCTAGAACTATCAAGAAGGATGTAGTAGATCATGTGTTACCAGACAGTTTCCATGTGGAGGATTCAACCAAACACAAGACAGAAGTTGCTGCTGCTCCTTGTTCAAAGAATCTAGCTTCTTCTAACGTTTTTCAAGCCCATGAGGTCCGAGCCTGTTTTCCTTTCTTGTTATTTCATTGTTAGGTCATCTCTTCATCTTTGAGAGAGTATTTGTTTGTTTTTTGGCTAAAGTTTGCTTCAAATTTCTTATTCAGGACTCGTTAGAACTTGTATAGGTGCATTATCCCGAATATTGTTTCCTTTAATAATGAGAGCTGCAAATTATGTTGTTTTGCTTTTGTATTGCTCATAATGTTAAAAGAGGGATAAATGGCTCCATTTATGTTCTTTGACTCTTATTACAGGATGGATAAATTTTTCTTGAATTTACGACCCAATCTACCGTACAAAGCTATTACCAGCAGCGTAGTTTCCTTTATCGAGTAACTTTGGCCCCTTTTCTCTTATGTTTATTTTCTCCCCCCAAATTGTTCTGCCTCTTAATTGCAACTTTTTCCTCTTTGTCTTGAATTGTACTAAAAAAATTTTCACACTTCTATCTGGTATCAGAAACTGTCTCATTTTTATTCCCTTCTAATTGCAACTTTTTCCCCTTTATCTTGAATTGTACTAAAAATTTCTTGAAATATTCTTCTTTTTTTATTTTAGCCACATTAGGTCCTCTTCCAATCACATTATTCTCTCATTTGATCACAATCACATGTGCATAATCTTATGTGGTGCCACTTTTCTTCTTTCAATTCTTTTTGTTTTTTGTTTTTTTGGTATTTTTTAATCATGCTCTATTTTTACTTAACTTACCGTACTCATGCTTCCCTAATATCCATGAATTTATCTGTCTCTTTGGTTATAATACAAATGAGCACTTACAATTGAATAAGATTTGTCAGGTAATTTTAGTGGCTTCCATTAGTTTGTGGGAAAATATATACATGTTTTGTGTTTCCTTCAAGATTTGAATGGTTCATTATTGACTACTTTTGAGGTAATGGTTGAACCATGTAAAGGCTGGGATCCAGTTTTAATAGCTACATGTTTTTGTGATTTTTCTGCGTTATTTTTTCAAAAAGAATATTGTGGTTGTGTGCTGATTAATAAGACAAGGGATTTTGCCTCTAAGTCTGTTCTGTGTTGTGAATTTTTTTTTTTTTTTCTCTACGAAGGAACTTAAATATGTTGTTCTGTATATTTGCAAGAAAATGCTGTTCCATTTTTTGTCACCTTTCTTCAATATTTGCTATGATAGCTCTATCTTCTTATTCCCACGCTGCTTTAAAAAGCCATAAAGGAAGAAGAAATTTGGAGTCATAACAGCACAGATATATACATACATATATCTGTACATGCACACACACATACATATATGACTATTGTGTACATGGGTAATGAAATACAAAAATGATGCCGCGTCATTGACTTTGTCAAATTTAGTCATGGACATCAGTCATGTGCACAAAAATTTATGTTTGTGGCATAAAATTAGCATGGCCTAAGCTTTTCTAAATCGTTGTCCTTGCATGGAACTAGGACTTAAATGCATAGGAGGGGAATGTAGGTTATAGTGAATGAAGATGTCATGCAAACCAAAGTATCATTCACCATTGTTTCCATGTTCTGCTGTTCTAATTATTCTTGCTCACTGCTTAAAGTCCTTTATTCATACTCACTTCACCTCATGACTTGATAAATTGAGGTGGGAAACCTGTAACAGCGGCTACCGCAAAAACTGTCCCAAGGGTGGCTTTACGAAGACCTTAGCACATTGCGTGGCCACTACATTTGTAATTGGTTGCTTTCGAGTGGCTCATCATTTGACAAGCTGCTGAAATATCATTAACCTCTTACAAACTTCTGGCATTAGATTTCCACAAGCAGAAGAGGGTCTCCTTATGGGACAGTTGAGTGCTGCTAGATTCTAAACTAGGATGTCAAGGCAGGTTGCATCCATTAGCTTTTTGGAGGCAGCTGTGATGCCAAAAAAATCCCAGTGTTCTGGGTGAAAGAAATACTGTTTTTGGACCTTGTTATACAGAATGACATCAAAAGGATTAATTAAAGGCTGATTCTGCATGTTTGAACTAGTCCGAAGATGGAAATCGATTGATCATTATGATTTGAATTTGTTGCAGGTCCCTGCAAACCACAAACCATCAGTGGCTCCGTCCCTGAATTTAAATGATGATATAAAAAATGATGCTCCAATATCTGATACGGAATCTCAGAGAGAAAATTCTACTGCGGCCAATGATTCTATAACCTTGTCCCTAAATCAAGGCATGAATGCATGATACAAAACGGTTTGTGGCCAGAGACTGGTGGCAAATTAGAGGTAATATTATCTGTGCAATTCCATTTAAATCCATTGTATTCTTGGGTGGAGTAAGGCCTGGAAAGCTAAGAAGTCGGACAAAGTGCTCATAAGCGAAGGAAAATGCCATTTTTTTCTTTTGAAGCTAGGGAAGATCCTATGCATGTCGAAGATTGTCAAATTAACAATGGATCTCCCTCGTGGAACCAACCATATGTTGTCCGCTTTGTCCTTGTTTTAACGTGATGAATTTGTGTTGACAGATGGCAGGAACCCAACTGCTGTGGTGCTAAATGGTCCAGGGAAATCAGTTTGACTGGTGAACCACCAATCTTTCGCAATGACTCGATAGAAGCTGCCTGCCTGTGTACATTCCCGAATTTCAAGGTGGTCGTGGATGCCTTTTGACTGGTGATGTACAGAATCTGCTCTCTAACTCTAACCGGTGTAATGTGCAATTTACTACTACATTTTCCCTTCGCCGCAAACTAATGCTCTCTACTTAATGGTTCGCAAACCGTATGATCTGATCGACCGCAGTTATATGTGGTAGTGCTTTTTTTTTTTTTTTTTTTTCTGGTTTTAAAACCGTCGGTTTCTTGGTTAGTTGTTACTGCTTCAAATCCGACTGCTTCCAAATATGGACAAAGCTCACTCCATCCGGATCCATAATCTATTTTCAATTCTCAACCCCTAAGAAACAAGCTATTTTTAATTCATTATTATTATTTCTTCTTCTTCTTTAAAAAAAAAAAAAAAAAAAAAAAGCGAGCACCGACCTATATGGGTTAGTGCTCTTTCGTAAATATTCTCTAGGATTTTAATTTAACCAGAAATATAGAATGAGTCCAGTGAGCCAGAATTAAATTCGTATATTGTTAAAAATAGACAAAATTCAAAACCTGCAATAAGAAAAAAAAAATGAGTCTGACAAAAATTACGATGACAAAATTATAGTTACAATAAAATTTATTTTGAATGAGAAGTGGAATTACAGAGACGGTTGCAAGGAACTCAACAGGCTTCCTCTTCGTAGACTTTCAGACGCAACAAAACCAGAGCTCAATCCAATGCAGTCCTTCCTCCGCCTCCGGGGGTCGGTCTCCGACGACGGTAGCTTCTCGCTCCGAAAGGAAGCCGTGAGCGAGTCCACTGGGGAGGCGTGGAAGGAAATTGTGGCGGGCGGGGAGCAGAGCCGAGCTGGCCGCAGCCAGAATCCTGGGGATGACTCTGGAGGATCTCTTGACCAAGGCTGACGCCGTTGGAGTGGAGGACGTGAATCACGTGAGAGACGTCGGGGAAAAAGGAGGCTCCGTTAGAAAAATAACGAGACTTCAAAATATTATAAATAAATAAATAAATAAATAAAATTCAAGTAAATAAATAATATATTTATAAATTTAATATTATATTTTAATTTATAATTTTTAAATATTAAGTTTATAAATTTTCTTTGTATACAAATTATTTATTTTTCAATTATGTAATTTTATGAATTTTTATTGAATGATCTGGTGGTAGAGTTATATATATATATATATACAAAGATTATAAAATATTATTTTTATATTTTATTTTAAATAAAGAGTTTTAATAGTTTAAAAATAAAAGTTTAAAGTTTTAATCAATAAATTAAAGGAAGTGTGGAACGTCGTATGGGCGTCAAGTTAACTCAAACAATAAACGTGGGTGACACTTCAGGATTCACAGTTGCACGAACGCCCGACACAATTTCACTAACGCGCGGACACGCTCGACTACGTTGGCTGTCTTTTCGGCCGTCCGTTTTCTTTTCTCAATAAACCCAGGTACAGATCCACGCGGTCTCCGATTGTAGTGCCGCTCTGCTGTGAGTTCGTGTGCGTGACAATATCCTGCAAATCTTCATTCTCTCTCTAAGGTCCTCTCTCTCTCTCCGGCCTTCGCTAATTTCTGTGTTTTTTTTTTCTTCAGAATTTATTGAGCTTTCAAGTGAAAGTAGAGAATTCGGATTTCATTGGGTGCTTCTGTTTTTTTTTTTTTGGATCTTTTTGGATTGGTGGTTTCTGTCTGCAACTCTGCTAATGTCCACTGTTTCTCTTTCACTCTAAATCTCCTGATTTATTTTGAGTTTCTTCAAGTCTCTGTCTTTCCTTTGGCAAACTCAATAGTGGGTGCAGTTATAATTGTTATGTGAACATGGTTGTTTAGCCAATATCAGGGTTACCAAAAAGAAGAGAACTTTGTTTTTCAGTTTTACTCCTTTTCTTTTTTGGTGAATTCTGTGTGGGTGACATAATTATCTATCTGTGATTTTACTGCTAGTAGTTATTTGTTTTTATTAGGTCAAAAGTTTAAGACCCTTTTCCCCTGGCTTATGAGGGACAAGATGATGACTGTTTTTGTGGGGTTGTGCTTTCGTCTTCTTTTTTGAATTGTAACTTAAAGAGATATTTCTGCCTTTTTTATTTTTTATTTTTTATTGTGGACAACATTAAAATAGGGTTGGGTAACTTTTATTTGCAGTACAAGGTGCAAATAGAGAATTGTCGCGGTATCAGAGAGCGTTACTAGGGTTTTGGGGTTCAAGTTAACTCTCCTGGAATTTGGGAGCGAGAGTACTAAGGAGAACTTATTTTTGTGTTTTGATTACATGAAACTGAAGAATAAGAAAGTGTAGGCGCTAAGAGGGAGAAGCTATCATTTGCTTGTTTCATCGAGAAAGGATCCCAATGAGGATACTATGTCTTTGATGGCTGGTTAGCATTAAAAATGGCATCATGTAACGTAGAGGAAACATCATGCCGGAATAAGAAGAAAGGAGAAAAGTCGAGAAAGAGGCATAGCACTCCTTTGGATCCAGATTCTGTTGATGGGACTTCTTTAATGACAAATACATTGGTAGAAAGTGATGCATGCTTAGAGCATGGAATTAATAGTGGTTCCACATTATATGTCACAATGGCACCGTGTAATGAGGAACTTAGGTGTTCAAAAACTGTAAGGGAAGAGAAAGGGAGAAGACAGGATAGGAAGAAAAATGCCCAGATGGTTGCTGAAGGGGACATGTTTGTTAAAAATAGTAATTCCCTTCAAAGAGAGATTGGCCTTAGGCCTGAAGTTGATTTAAACCCAATGGCAGACTTAGAAAGAGCTCAGTTACAGGACTCTGCACAAAACAGCACAGACTTTGATAAAGTATGTTCTGTCATACTTTTAGAGAATAAGCTGGAAAGAGCGGAAGTTAAGGAGCATGCTGCTTCCACAAAAATTGCTGATGATGTTTCAAAGGAGAAGACCTCTGACAATCATCAAAATGGTACCCCTTCATGCGAGGAAAGAAGGATTACAGCTGAAATTAAGAATACAATTGATCTTCCTGTCAACAAAGAAAATGATGCTCAAGAATCACTTTTTTCACTGGAACGACCTCACCTCGGACTTGCCAATAAGAAGCTTCTTGTCCTTGATGTTAATGGGATTCTAGCTGATGTTGTTACGAATGCTCCCTGGCGGTCAAAACCTGACATAATTGTCTCCCAAAAATCAGGTGGAACTTGAATGTTTAATGCTTTTATTTCTCATTCAATAGTTCTAAGCCTAACTTAAATTGTAACTTCTCCTTTTCAGTTTTCAAGAGGCCGTTCTGTGATGATTTTCTACAGTTTTGTTTTGAGAAATTTAATGTTGGCATTTGGTCATCGAGAACAAGGTCTGATCCTCCATGAGCTATGTTGCCCTAACTTTATACTTTACCGTCTGCATATCTTGGTAAATATTAGAGTTACTTGGCCACCTGCATTTTTCCTTCACCTTAATAATTGCTTATTGTCTCCAGGAGGAATGTAAGCACATTGGTTGATTTTCTCTTCAGAGATTCTAGAGAGAAGCTGCTTTTTTGCTGGGTAAGTTCCACTTTATGTTAACTGTGCTTCTCCTTTAGTGCACAATCCATGTCATTATCTATCTTATGTTGATATGAGGGCGAATCACATTGGGTTTCCAATAGTGGCAAATCTATGAATAAGTTTTGCCTCCATTAAACAAAAAGGTTGTCCTGGTGTACAAGGCTCCCACACTGTGTGGTCTAGTGAAAGGTCAGATTCACATAGCCTTACCTCTGTTTTTCACAAAGAAGTTGATTTGTTAACTTGAACTGGTAACTTTCAGGTCGCAATGTTGTAACCTTACTAGTACAATAAGGCTCACTTTTCTTTTGCTCCCACTAAAATGAAGAAAATATTACTGTTAAAAGTGTTTTATGTCCCCACCAACTTATTTAATTGGGAAAAAAAAAGTACTTTTTGTTACTTTACGAAAATTTTTATATAATTGGGGAAATTTTTTTTTATTGTGTCAACTCTTTGATGTAGACATTTCACAATCTCTTTTGTTCTTTCATTTCATTTTTGAGAAATCTAATTTGTTTATACTTTGTTTGGACGCTTGAAAGTTAAAAAAAAAGAAAAAAAAAACTACTCATGAAAGTGGAGTTTTTTTTAGATCTTATCTTTTAGCTATAATTATGACCATGGTATTCTCCTCAGATTTCTTGTGCATAAATTTTTTTTCTTGAGTTTATATATAAGTTAAAAATGTTTAATCCATATTCTGAATCGGAAATGTGGCTTGTTAAGGTGTACTGACAGTTGCATGCACTCTTATGTTAAGTTAATGTTTTAGCATATGTTTTTATCTCTAATCAGCTTTTTCTTGGTAAAGAAAGTTTAAAGTCTTTGTGTTCTCTTATGTCTATCATAAATTCCATTTGTCATTATACTTTGCTGCCATTGGTAAAAGTTTCTGGCTTTGTCAAATTCTGCACGTTATGGAAATGTGCAGGTAGCTTGTTGCAATACTCAGTTTGTGGATGATCTGCACAAATTAATGTTTTGGACTGTTTCTAAACGATGGACTTATATATTTTTTAGTAAAACTATGTGATTGTAAAAAGATGTACCAAAAATACATGATTATTTACATAGGAATCATGCTTCTCTATGCTCGAGGTTACATTGTTGCTGAAAGGTCATTATAACTGATGATAATAAGAGATTTAAATTGGAAATTCTCTTTAAGTATGACCTGGTGTCTCCCCCCCTCCTCTCCTTTTCTTGGTGGTATGTTTAGTTGTTTATGACTGTAAAAGAAGATTTGAAGTCAATCTGAGTAGAATTCTGGTTACCAACAATGACTTATGGTTTCAATTTTGGTGGAGTTTCACCTTAACTGCAGTTAAATGCTTCAAGGCCCAAATGTTAAGTTGAAAAACTTCGAACTTAATTCTTGTTTATGCTGTTGTGGTGCTGTGATTTTTGTTGAATGGATTGACCAGTTAGTTTTCCTAGCCATCTGATTATTACACTGTGTCTTTTTGGTATTTCATTATTTACTTCAAGAGCATTGTCTTGATGCAGGATCAATCCCACTGTACGTATACAGGATTCACCACTGTCGAGAACAGGGACAAGCCCCTGGTTTTGAAGGAACTGAAAAAATTATGGGAAAAGCTTGAACCTGATCTTCCATGGAAAAAGGGAGATTATGACAAAACAAATACGTTACTATTGGATGATTCACCGTACAAGGCCCTACGCAATCCGGTATGTTCTACTGTTGTCTCAATCATCATTATTAACTGGTCTATATGACTGATTTTATGGTTTCGGCACTGTTTGGGTGTCATTAGTAGACATCTTATGTCAAGTTTTTTGTTTTTTTAATTTTCAGCCGCACACTGCTATATTTCCTCATTCATACCAATACAAGGAGATCAAAGATTCTTCATTAGGTGAGACACTCCCTAGATAAATGGGGGTTTTCTGTTTTTGAAGGTTTTTGCAGTCTTTAATAGGCTACTTCAAGAAATGCATTCTTGGAAGGCTTTTCAGTTGCTTGGCTGATCTGGCCTGTATATGCTAGGTCAAAGTTTGAGCCTGTGAATATCATTCCTTTTATTTGCCATGTTCTGCTGGTGGTTAATATGATGTATTGGGAGCTGGACTCTCTGTATGTTGCCACTCTGTCTAATCATTATGAACTGTTTGTCAAAGTTCAGGTTTCTCCTCCTTAATTTATAGAACTCAATAAATCCTTTAAAGTCATAAATTCACAAAACTTTTACATCGAAGAAATTAATTACTAGCTTTTTTGTTTCAGCTGAATAATGATCTCAGCATGCTTTCCATTTCCAGATACCCTCAATATAACAAAGAACGTCAACAAAATTTTGTTTCTTCGGCTGCTTTTTATTTTCTTTTTTTTTTTTGTGGGGGATAGGATTGTGATGTCTTAATTATTCACTGGTTCAAATGTCATAATGAATGGTGGAACACATTCACCAATTATAATTTTGCTGCTAGATTCTGAACCAGCAGACATTGCTAGTTCAATTCCTAACCTGCACATAATTTCAGTTGTCTGAGGCCTTCGTTATCCAAATTACCATCCTGCTGTTGCTTTCTGTTGTGTGGTCCTAAAATGGCACGTCATGTCATTTTCTGTGCAATTGTTCACCGGTGATTCTTTTTAAATGTGTTTTTAAGTATTTTGGTTATGTTTATGGTTCTGGACAGGGCCGGGAGGTGATCTTCAAGTATATTTGGAGAGATTAGCTGAGGCTCCCAATGTTCAAGATTTTGTTTTGCAAAATCCATATGGTCAACGAGCCATTTCAGAATCAAACCCTTCTTGGGGTTTTTATTGTAGAATTTTGAGTGCTGACTGAGGCCACTCCCATGGTACACTCAGTAGTTCTGTAACTTGTAGCGATTGACATCAAAGAACGATCTGTAGCATACCTCATTTATTTTTTCCCTGGAGTGATGTGCTTTTGCTGCCTTGGAGTGCTCAGTGATACTACAGTGCACCCTGGTCGATGGGCATTTCGTGGGCCAATTTTGTCCAAATCCTGCAAGGATGCTCCTTGCTGCTTAGTAAAATTTGCACATTGTACCATCCTCATTTATACCAGCTGAGTTGTGCCTGGGTTTGCTTTAAACTTCTGGTTATAATGGCCGTTTCTGTTGTCCAGGCCATTGGTTCCTTTTTCTTTGTCTATGGGATTTTGCTTTGTTTTAACAATTTTGGCTCTGTACTACATGTTATTTATCTGAATTTGCCACCGCAAGGTTTCAAAGCACGAAAGCAGCCACCGAGCAGCCAGTTTTGATTACAGGGAGTTGCTGTTCCTTGAGCCTAAAATGTTGGAATAACAGATGTCAGGAATCCCAACGTGAACAAGACTTTGTTTTGCAAGTTTGCTGTCTTTGTTTTCTTTTTTGACTTTCAGTTTGATAATCAATGCTTCGGTGAAAGTTTCAAAGGGCTGCAATTTGTTTGTTGTGAGGTGGCAGTGCTTCAAAATGTTCCAATGTGAAGTGTGCCCACTGGAGTCTTCATATTTCAAGAGCACTAGTCTCAGCCAGGTCTATTCAACCAATGCTGATTGCTACAATATATATATATATATATATACATATATGACAGTAACTATCAACTTTGTAGCAATCATCCCATGTAATTCAGTCATGTTAGCGGACTGACTATAGGAGTCTCCTAATTTTTAGCAAATTTCAAATTTCTATATGAATGAATAGCAGTTTGTTGATTTATCACGTACATTTCCTACGCGTCGAGCATCTTATAGACCCTCGAGCCGCTTGAGTTATGCGGTCTTGAATAAGCTGCAACAATGGAGGACACCGTGGGTGACCAATTGTTCGATGGAATCCGCTTAATTGCTTTTTCTTCTTTGTCACCCTCTTCGTCATGGTCACCGTCGTCCCCGTCAAGCAGGTGGTTGGTATTTGACTATTTATGATTATGATCATCCCTTTGTGAAGGAACCATCCTGATTTGAAATACTTGAAAGAGTTTGAGGAAGGCCCCCGCTTAATCTATTGTATCGATATAGCAAGGTGCAGAACCCAAATGATACAATCCATGCGCTCTTCTTTTTAATATTATTATTTCATTAAAAATTTCATTACTATAAGCTAAAGCTAAACAATAATAGTAATAATTCTTTTCACTTCTATAAATTTTAATTTTTTTTTCAAAATAAAAATATGAAAATTTAAAAATAAAAATTCAAAATTTTAATTATTAAAATATTTTCTAAAACCCTGCTCTATCTAATTTTAGAGGCAGTTAATTATAGGCATGCTCTTGACATTAAATTATACATGCATCTATTGGGCCCGCCGTAGGTTTAATTTTGGGCCGCCTAGATAGTGGTCCCCGGGCTAAATTTTGGGTCCAGTAGACAGCTAGGAGAAGCCCATAGAATCCAATTTTAGTAAAAATAAAATCTAATTTTGCCAATGGGTGATTCTTCTTGGACTGCTATTTAAAGGTCTTCAAACTAAATGATATTAATATGGTTGGTGAATCTCTATTTATCGTGATCAACTTGGCATGTGCATTGGATGGCTATCTATGCATGTGGTTGGATTTCAAATCCTTCAAGTGGGCTTTAGTTATCATGAATTAAAGTAAATATCATTCAATTATAATAAAATATATTATCAAAAGTTAAAAATAGTCATTTTTGAAACGAATAACACTATTACTATTACTTTTCATAGTAATTTGATGATTTATATTTGACATGAATAACACTATTACCATTACTTTTCATTAATTTTTTTTTTAACTGGAAAAGAAAAACAACTCTATACATTTGTGAAAAATAATGATTTTGATTTAATTTCGTTTTGCTAAACTCAATTTCTCATAATTAACAAAATCATAATCAAATTCAAAATAGACTACTTGAGGGCCAATTCAATTAATTAGTATCTGGGATTTTAACTAGTAGAATCTCGCAATAAGAAAATGAAAGAAAGCAATAAGAAAATGGTGACGAGGGACCCCAACACATTCTTGTTCTTCATGTTCACCATTCCAACATACATTTTGGAAACTATGAATTTTGCTCTCTCCCTCCCTCTCACATATCACGACCTTTATTATTGATGAGATAAACTTGGTGGGTTTGATCCCACTTTGTGGGCGGTGATTTTCCGCTCAATGGCGTGCCATTGATCTCGGGATGATTTTTGGGCATGCACATGAATAGGCAAATGTTGCTCGGAGCACGGGGAGAAGGGTGGGGGAGATGGGTTAGGTTAGGCGGTGCTGCTCTAATGGGCTTCGCGCACAACAAAGGCCAGGCCATTTTCACCTCACGCGCGTGCAACATCTCGAATCAAATCCTTGTCCATCTCCCTCCGCAAGTCATCATTGTCCCCTTTCCAAAGTTCTCGTGGTGGTGAAGCACGCATTTGTGTGTCGTTTATGCAACTACGCGTCCATGTCTTGAGAGACGTGGAAGATTCGCTGCTCAACGTCCAATTTATCATTATCATTTTGGTTTTCAATTTCAATATCAATAAAATCCATAATAACTTGGCCTGCTCGTAACTCCATATCAGTACGACCCTAAACCTCCTAGGAAGTGCTTCGAATTTATTAGTACTGTACGTTTGTTGCACGTGTGTAAGGATTGAATGTACACAATTACCACCGTTAAATACGTATTGCACATCGAATAATATGTCTCCATCTAACGTTGTGGGTTTCCTTAAACATGCTCTTCGCACGTGCAAACACATTTTCTCCGACACAGAGAGAGAGAGAGAGAGAGAGAGAGAGAGAGAGAGAGTGCAGAAGGGGTGGCAGCCATTTGCATGCGTAGGAAATCTGACACTGCAGTTTTCAGTTCCTGGATTTGTGCCTTTCTCTTCCATTATTATTGTTATTTTTGTCGGTCGTTTCAGAATGCAATGTAATCTTGCAAGTTGCAACGAGAAGGTCAAAATCCAATGTTAGCGTCTTCTTTGTGAATTTATCGATCACCAACTTGCCCATTCATTAAAATTTCTCCCTCTCTCTCTCTCTCTCTGTTTTTTTTTTTTTTTTTTTAAAAATTTCTTGGGCGAAGGCATATGATCAGATCGAGTCAATCGTATATACATAACAGCAGCATTTGAGAAAACATCGATATAAACGAAGAACCACATGGAGGATGCCTCAGCCGTAGTGGTCTCCCTATCTTTGGAATTGTGCATATTGTATCATCGATGTTTTATATAGTCTTTTTTTATGATAACTTTTAATATAAAAAACACTATACGAGCTTTGATGATAGAGTAGTCAACAAAAACAATTAGAAAGGTAGAAGGACTTATATTGATTGCAACCATTAATTTGTACGAATTTCGTCTCCAAGCAATGCTTACATAGTTTCCTATTTCTCTTAGAATACGGTTTCATCGCAATAAAATATCCTAGGGCTGGCATGCACCGGCCTAACACTCCAATTAATTTGTTTTTATCACGGTATTCTAGATCATTAGCTTAAAAAAAAAAAAAAAGAGAAAGAAAAAGACATGGGAGCACTTTCACGATAACTTGATCTTTACAACGGAATCGACCAGTAAGGTCAATTTTTTGTTAGCTCGATATTTTTCCTCGACGGGGCATCACTTTCTCTGCCATGAAAACAAAAGCCAGTGGGGACGTAAGTTGAACCGTGACGAAGAAAGGGTGCCAATATAATAATCTGAGAAAATGTGCAATCATTATCCCATATTTTTCCATCCGCTCTCTTCTTTTAACCACCCGTATCATCAGATAATCAAAATGCTTTGTAATTGGTTAATCATGTGCTTAACAACTGGAATTTTATAGAGGCAAGTAGCAGCTTGGTGGTAAGTGGCAAAGGTGGTTGTGGGAGGGAGGGAGGGAGGGAGAGGCGAATATTATAGAGCATAACATGCTGGTGGGTGATTATGGATATTGGTGGCTTTGCCAAGTTTTTTGAGAAAGGTTAGACTGGACTTTGGGTGGTGGTGGTGGTGGGATGAGTGAAAATGCTATTTTTCTTCTTCCTGTTCCATTCCATTCATCCATCCTCTCACTGACAAATCACATGTCCATGCAGATAAGTCTTGACCCACCCACATATTCGTCTCACATGAATGCGTGAGTTGCAGCCCAGAGGAAACCTGCCCCACACACATGTACGCACGCCCAGACACTCACAGTCTCTCTCTCTCTCTCTCTCTCTCTCTCCACCCCACAATGTGTCACACAAAAAAACGAATATATCCCGGCTTATTTTTCACTTCGTCCAGATTAGTTTGCAGAGTATGATATTACATTCCTATCACTTCAGGCTGTCTCTCGATTTTTTTCTCTCGGGAAGCACTAGAACATAGGGCATACATATTCCCTTTCTCTTCTTGGATCTGGAAAGAATCTCTTGCAGTTCTGCATTGGCATTAGCATCTAATGGACAGCTGCAGGAGTTGTTGCTGATTACTGTCGTGCGCATTCTGCATGTGCATATTGCAGGAAGTGTCGGGTATTGAGGCCCTCCTACTCTCTATTTTGGTTTCTCTTAAATGGCAGTCTGGTATGTCATGTAAAAAAGCATATTAGTGTATTATTTAGTTTCATGTTCTGATAAAGATCGATTCTTGTTTTGTTGTTGGGTGTGTCTCTTTTTCTTGATTGTTGCAAAAGTTTGAGACTTCTGGCGGAATTTGGGGAAATCCGAGATGGGCAATTATTTCTTTACAGGAAAAGTTGTGGGATTGTGATTTTGATTGCTAGAGGACAATTTTGGATGTTGTGGGACACTAGTAGAAGCCAGGGGATTCTTTGTTTTTGAGGCTAATTACTGGAAATGGCTGGGTTTTTATAAGAGATACCTTGAATATCCGCTTCTCATTTGGTTCCTTGGATTGATGACATCCTAGAGGCAGAAGAAGAACCTATAAAGTGGGCTAGAAAAACCTAAAGGACAAATCAAGTTCGTCTTTGAACCATAAATTGGAGTTTTGACCTATAAAGATTTCTTGATTTGGTTAAGCAAAGAATTGTTCTGACATCTGATCAAAACCCACCGTTGAAGAGACACAAATTCAGATTTTGATGGAGATGGTGGCCTGAAAGGTCACTGTTGTCTTGTCTGGACTTCCATTAATTGAATAGGAAAGGAGATGGCTGCAAAGCTTTTTCATTCTCTAGCAGATGATAATCCAGATTTGCAAAAGCAAATAGGATGCATGACAGGGATTTTTCAACTCTTTGATCGCCACCAGGTCCTCGCAAGTAGGCGACTCAGCCAATGGAGGCTTCCCCAAGGTAATTCCAATATCTGATTATTGCCTTTTTTTTTTTCAGGTGAATCCTGATGGTGTCATGACTTGTTAGTGTCTATTATGTGTTGGGTATTCCATTCTTCGTTAACTGATTATTCCCAAAACCAAATTCGCTCTGTTAGAAGTCACTACCATTGGTCTTTTGGCTGTTGTTGGAAACAATTTAAATGGTTTATCCTCTTGAAAAAAGAAACCATCTTTTGGTTGTTAAGTCCAAAAGATATACTCAATGTGCTATCTCCTTCAGCTATGATTTATTCGTTTGTGTGTATGCTAATAGATGAAGATATTGCTGTATATATAAGCTTTTACATGTATGAGGATTCTTGAGACACGGCCAATGGTTGCTGTATATATACGCTTCTACATGTACGGGGATTCTTGAGATACGGCCAACGGTCCAGTTGAGCTGTCTATCATTGCTTACTGTTAAAATCGTCACATTGCTGGTGACATCAAAAAGTTGCATTTACAAAGCAGTTCTAAATTCTTGATGGTTTTCCCAGTTAGTGTTTCAAGCACCCAAACTGTAGCTGCAGTTGTCTAATTTTATGTTTATCTCATTCTATAGCCATTATTTTGGTTTGTTTGCGACCTCAATCATCCGTTTATCATTATCATGCTGCTGATGCATCAAAATTAATGTAGGTGATTTGCACTTTAGCAATGGCAGCCCAGAAATGGAATCTGGTAGTGGACACCACCGACATACAGCAGTTGTAAGCATTCTGGATCATGTATTCCCTTTTTCCTCACTAGTTTTTGAATTCTAATACTGTTAAAATTCCTCAGCAGTTACGTTTAGACAAGTCCCAGCCTTAGCCTTTTTTTTTCTCACTCCTGATAAACTATGGTTAACGCTTGTACATTAGACCATTCCTGGCATTCAACATCATGAATCCGTCAATGATTCTAAATATTTATTTCCTTTCGCCTTAAAAAGTCCTGACTGATATGCCGTGGCTTTTGCATCTAGTTTCTGTGCTTTCTTCAGGCATAATAAGGAGGTTTTGAACCAATCTTGCCTTTTGGTTGCAGGAAATGAATGTAAACTGGTATTTGAATAAGAAGCATAGAATTTTGACAGAGTCATCAAGAGCATCTTTTTCATCGTCTTGTTCATCCTTGTCCTCTCTGGACTATAACAGAACATCTCTGCAAGAGCTGTCTGCTGTTGATGGGATAGCTTTCACTGAAACTACCTCAAGTGACACCGGCGTTTCTCAGCCAATCGCATCTCCATGTTTAGGGCGGGAATCCCTTGATCTTCGAGATTTTGTCACGGACTCTATGTACAGAGATGCTAAGGGCCTGTCTGTCAAAACTACAGGAAAAGAGGAAGTAATTGGCCATGCAGTGAAGCATAAAGATTCTCCTAGGCCATTGCAGCTGTCCAATCCTGTGGATGGATCTTATGGAGCTGGAAGCACTGGGAAGAAAAATGTTTCTGTTGATCTCAATGAGTCTCTTAAAGTTCTTGCTAAACTTAGAGAAGCACCTTGGTATTATATTGAAACTAGAAAAAGCCCAACGTCGTCATATGATTCTAAAGATGAATGGCATGCAATTTCAAGAGACGCTCCTTGCTTGTCTTATGATGGGAGGGAGATAAATCACTTTTCTTTTGAATCACGAGATACCATCAAATCCACTCTTAAGCTGAAAGAATTGCCCAGAGTTTCACTAGACAGTAGAGAAATTTCAATGCAAAGTGACAGCTCTAGTTCAAAATTAAATTATCATGCAAAAGATTTGCAGGAAAGTGGGAAATCAAATGAAGAAGTCTATGATCTACAGCAAAAGCGACCTCCTAGCGTGGTTGCCAAGTTGATGGGCTTGGAAGCGTTGCCAGATTTTGCATCTACTAGTAATGGTCAACTTGGCTGGACCAAAATCTCTGTGGGTGAACATGATGATCACTTCACAAGCTCACCAAGGACAAATGATTTAGACAGGCCAATATGGATTCCCAACTCAAGTGGAAGAACATCGAAAGAGCCTATATCATCACGGTGGAGAAAGCGTGATCTGGTTATGAAACCACAGTTGCCAATTGAGGCAGCACCATGGAAGCAGCTGGATAATAGTCAAGGTTCTCAAAAACCAGCACTGAAGCCACCGAAAACAGCTGCAAAGGCACCAAGCTCTTTTCCTTCTGTGTACAGTGAGATTGAAAAAAGATTGAAAGATCTTGAGTTCAAACGATCTGGAAGGGATCTTAGAGCTCTTAAACAGATTCCCGAAGCAATGAAGGCTAAGGGGCTCTTAGAGACTGCAAAAGAAGAACAAGGATCAAACTTTGAGACTTCAAGAGATTATGAACCAAAATGTACTACTCCCAGTAACAAAATGAGATTGCCTAGCCAACAAAGCCAACCTAGCAATCTGGTTAGTGCTTCCACAACTAGGGGCTCTGATTCTGTCAGGACCTATGAATCTCCAATTGTGATCATGAAGCCAGTAAAACCGGTTGAGAAATCTGTCATTACTTCTTGCTCTCTAGTTCCACTCGATGGCCTTCCTGGTCCGCATGAGATTACCAGTAGAAAGGGATTACTAAGTAAACAGACTACAAAATATCAAGCTCCTAGAAGCAGCCAAAGGGATTCTAAAATCCACTCCAATGACAAGAAAACTACTGTCAGGAGTGTGAAACCTACTCAATCATCTACAAGTTCTCAACAATTGCCAAAAGAAATCTCAGCAGGGTCTGTCAAAAGCTCTGGATCTGTGAGCCTGGGACTGATACAGAAGAAGCTTGAGTTAGAGAAGCAATCTCGTCCACCTATACCTCCATCTGATTTGAGGAAACCTAGGAGACAACCTAGCAGAAATGACCAGTCAAGTCAGACAAGTAATGAATCAAGAAGAAATGACCAGTCAAGTCAGACAAGTTGCCAAGGGGATGACATATCCCTGCATTCTGAAAGCAACATTATCTTCAATGTAAAGATAGACACAGAAGAAACCAGCAGTGAACACTCCTCTTTAAACTGTGGTGGCCAGCATTCGTCCTTGAAGGTTTTTAACCTGGTCTCTGGATCAATGCAAGAAGTCTGCATTTTACAATTTCTTTTTCTTTTCTTTTTTTTTTTTTTCAATCTTCTCATTCAATCATTTTGGATAATATAGTTAAGGTAATTTTCCTGGTTTCAGGGCACAACTTCTAGGCTGGAAGAGGACGGAACTTTGGCAGAACTTGATGTTGTTGCTCCAGAGCATCCTAGTCCTGTATCTGTTCTTGATATGTCCCTTTACAGAGATGATGCGTTGTCTCCTGTAAAGCAGATACCAAATGCATCTGCGGGTAAGGCATTGCTATTGCAAAAACTATCTGTTGGATGTGGTACAGCATAATATGTGCAGAGATCATATACATATAATGACCATAACATGGAAAAGGGGCTGAGAATACTTTTATGGTAAGCGATTAAACTTCTGGCTAGCATGATAGAAAGAAGACATTAAATGTTGTTGTCCATAGATGCTGGGCATTCTGCTGCGATCATGTGGCAAAACAATAAAGCTCTTCTTCATCATCCCGTGGCGTTGCCATGAAATGTTTATAGTGTTTGTTGGTTTTGTCAGTAGCTCTTGGAATGTGTACCATGCATATCAGGATTTTTATATGAAAAGAGCACCCAAGATGTAACATCAACCTGCACAACAGTGTTCTAATGTTTAAGTAATTTGCCTTTTCTTGTTCAAGCCAGTCCAGGCTAAATTTGTAGAAAGCACACCCCTCATTATTCTATTGCTGAATTTGAAGACAGAATACATGAATGGTTGTTAACCTATAACCTTGAGGTGTTGGTTAAAGTTGCAAACTAGGCTTTATTTTAATCTTTTAACACTTTGCAGCAAATTCAGTTCACAGAAGAATGTTAAAATCATAAATTCATGTTTTTTTTAATTTGGGTTGAGATTGTAGGACAACTAAATGGCAGCATCTATGGTGTTATGCTCGATACATGTTTGTTGTAAATATGATTCATTGACCTACAAGTAGAAGTAAAGTTTAAAAGGGGAGGGAGGGGCAGGGGAGAGAGAGTAGCACTGGTATTTTCTCTATCGGTCATCCTGCTTTTCAATTACTTATCGACCAACTAGCATACAGAATAGTTTCTATACAAAAGCACTATACCTATACTTGTGAACTGAAGATTACAAGTTTGAGTCGCAGAAATAGTTTTTTTTGTGAGAACATAGTTATCTAAATATTTCCAATAGCCCACAACATGATAGTCCCGTGGCCTATATTTTTCCTATGATGAATGTGTTCATTTGGAATAGGCAGCATAAATTATCTTGTAATATGAGTCCTTTGTGTGGTCAGAAGTCCTTGTCATAACGTAATTGTTATTGGGTGCATACATGGCCAAATGGCAAAAAGCTCACTTGATAATGTTACCCATTGCAGAGGACAGTGCTGAAGATTCCAAGAATCAACGGAGTGAAGAAATGTGGAGTCCTGCTGATAACAAGTTTTCTGACAGTGTTGCATCTGGTCTAACAACCTCAGAGATCAATCGCAGGAAATTACAAAGGGTTGAAAATTTAGTACAAAAGCTCAGACGACTAAACTCCACTCATGATGAGTCCAGCACAGATTACATAGCTTCACTTTGCAAGAGCACGAATCCAGACCACAGATACATCTCAGAGATACTGTTAGCTTCAGGTCTTCTACTTAGAGACCTCGGCTCTGGCCTCACAACACCGCAGCTTCACCCATCAGGCCACCCCATCAACCCAGAGTTGTTCTTTGTATTAGAGCAAACCAAGGCCAGCACGTTGCTCTCAAAGGAAGGATGCAACCTTGGAAAGTCTGCTCCTTCAAAGAAAAAGTTGGAAAAGTTTCACCGGAAGCTCCTATTCGATGCCGTGAAAGAGATTCTCCTCAAAAAGTTTACTCTACTGGGGCCATCTCTCGAGCCATGGCTGAAGTCTGAGAAGTTGGCAAAGAAGACACTCAATGCTCAAAAGCTTCTTAAAGAGATGTGCTCGGAGATAGATCAGCTTCAGGCCAGAAAATCTCAATGCAGACTAGAGGATGAGGAAGATTGCCTGAGAGGTGTTTTGTGGGATGATGTGATGCGCTGTTCAGGGAGTTGGCCAGATTTTCAAGGTGAAAAATATGGTGTAGCCTTAGACGTTGAGCGGTTGATATTTAAAGATTTAGTTGATGAGATTGTGAAAGGCTAGGTGGGCTGTTGTTGGAAATTTTTAAAAACAGGAAATAGATATATTTTTTAATTTATTTAACAATTATAGAAAGATGTTCTTCAATTAAATAATCTATTATTATTATTATTATTATATATAATAATCATTTTTTAAAAAAGAAAAAAAATATGAGAATATATTATTTTTTAATAAAATAATTTTAAATAATGCATAAATTTTTTAAAAATTAATTTTAATAATACAAATTATAATTAAATAAATTAATTTTATTCTGTAAAAAAATTATTATAATTTTATTATATTATTATAAAAACAAATTTTATTTTAAATAGAATAACATTAAATATATAACTTAAAATAATTTTTTAAATTTTAAATATAAGCAAATTTTCCTTTTAACGCCCATTTGCAGAGTAGCAACATGTCAGAAAATTACATATTATGATCTCGTTATAAACTTTTTGGCTTTCCTCTTCCAAGTGTGATTTGCATTCTTTTTGTTTCTACATCCAATAATGTGTTGGTACTGAATTTCCGCTGGAAAAACTTAATTTCTTGGATCGTTAACACAATACAGATGTTAGAAATCAATGGTGACATTTATATAGAACATAATTTTCTCAGTTTTTTTTTTTTCTTTTGTTTCAAATTTTTATGGTCATTTATAAATAGAGGGTTCACTTGGTTTTGCTCTGATAAAATTTGACTCTTTTTTTTTTTTTTTTTTTATTTGTTCTCAGTAGAGTGAGTAAGAGAAACCAGTTACAAGACCTTTCACTACACCACAAACTCCACCACCATAAAACCAGTATTGCCACTGCCGCTCTTTCCTCCATAACCGGATACAAAGGGCCTTGTCGCCACCACAAAGCCCAGCTCTTCCATTAAAAGACATCACCACCCACAGGCCACAACCTGGCCCAGAATGATTGTCCAATAGTTCTGTCCTTTGAAATTTTTGATGCTTCACGACCATATGCCTTCATAGCATAGTGGTAGTGCGTTCGCTTCGTAAGCGAAAGGTCGCGAGTTCGATCCTCGCTGGGGGCTCCTGCCTTCAATAATACTTTATCCCTCCCCATTAACAACAACAAATATACCATATTTATTTTTGTTTTATTCATGCCGACGGTTAGCAATGAAATTGTCGGCAGCATTGACTGTCATATTATAGACTAGAGTGACTTTACCAGAGAAAATGTCCTCGACGGTATTGATTTTAACAACCGCACAAGCACAAAAGTTAGCACCATAGAAATTGTCAGACATGCACCGAGATCACTAAGTCTTGCTGAGTGATTACTGCAAAATTTAGCTTCTCACAAGCAGAAAGCAATCCGACAATTCTAAGCTCTATGATTTAGAGCTCAACAATCTACTAGAAGTACACTATGAGGATGAGCGACTTAGTTTTCCAGTTCCAGCAGGGTAAGCGCAACTTGAGAGTTGCACTAAAACCCTTTTAGAGCTCAAGTTCCACCATGACGAGGGTTCCTCCTTTAGACCACCGTAATAATCCATTCCTTCAGAGAGCATTTGGTACGGGATACATAATAGGATGCAATATAAGATAAACTAGCCTTACATTATTGCTTTTTATTATAATTATTAATTAACTCCGATTGAAATCTCGATTAGAGAGATTGCAGTGCTATTTTTAAGACTCATTGGTAGTGTTATCCTATTGTGTACTTCAATCTCAGTAACTGGGGTTTTTGATAAGTCTGTATCTTTTGGCTTAAACTTCTTCTATAATGAATACACAGGCCTTGACTTACAAAAAAATAAAAAAATAAAAAATAAGCAGGAAAAAGTGGCTTTAAAGACATGCATGGTCCCTGCACTAAATTAATCAACACAGAGAGATAAGAGGAACACGAGTTTTATGTTCAATGGGGGCCACTGGTGCAAGGCAAAAACCAAGTTAAAATCTGGCATGTTTTATTTTTCGTCAGTATGTGGACTCCTTGGTCTGTGAGAAACAAACTTGTCTTTAATGGCGATGCCCCTAAGTGGTTGCTCTTGGTTGTGTTGTTCTTCCTTAATGGAGATTTTGGATTAGCAATCTGATTTCTGATCTGCCTTGCTTTGGCTAAGACATGAGGCTTAAGGCTATCTGGCCACCTGGATGCGCTAAAAGCTTTGTGCCCCTGCCAGGACAACTATGCTTAAGGCTATCTGGTCACCTCCAGCTCATCCGGTTGTAAGATGGAACGTAAGTGGTTCTTCAACTGGCAACTCCGGTCCTGCAGGCATCGTGAAGTCCTTCGGGACCATAAGGGTACTTTCTTGCGGGTCTTCTCTTGTCCTGTGGGTTCTCAAGACTCCAACGACACACAAGTTTTGGCGATTTCAAAAGCTCTTGAGATATTAGCATCAAACCAAGCTGTTAAGGATTGCAGTCTAGTTGTTGAGTCTGATCCTTCCAATGTTATCTCTTGGATGACTAATGCAAAATCACTTCCATGGAGGTTAAGGGCACATTCTTTACGATTAAGAGATTCCTTTGTTCTTTCCCGGATTTTAGGTTTTTGTATATTAACAGAGCAGCCAACTCCCTTGCTAAGCAATTTGTTTCTCCGCATTCTGATTTCATTGCTTGGTTACGAGGCTTTTGTTTGCATTCTTCTTTGCATTGAGGGCTCTCTTTTATGGCTCTCTTTGTATCTTTTTATTCTGCTGTAATTGCTCTCCCTGATAAAATTACAACATCTGATTTATCAGAAAGAAGAAAAAAAAAAAAAAAAGGACCACAAGTCGCTTAATTCTCACTCACTGGTACCTACATGCAAGCACGCCTTTATACAGACAGGAGCCAGTGAGACCCATCCTACAGGAAAAAGGATTCTCATCCTCCGGGCTTATCCCGTGCATGCATTGGGGCCAAAGTATTTTTTAGGGTGCATGGATTGATTTTTTTTTTTTTTTTAAATTTCTTTTCCTTTAATGATTGTGAAGGGCATTTATTTGTAAGTGGCCCGCTAATTAACATTAGTCACTTTTTTTTTTTTTGTTAATGTATAGTTTCAACTAGATTCCTTAAATATTTGTTCTCTTATTGTATTAACTTGGCCCCTATAAAAAAGGTAGTTAATTGGAAAATCCAACAATAATAAAATGAGTTTTATTACATAAAAAAGATAATTTGGACGCAGTCTCATATCATTCAATTTTATTTTGTTAACTATAATTAGTTTATTATTCATTCAAAAACATACTAATTATAATTAACTGTTAACATTAATTAATGCTAGTTTAGGTTCAATTTATGTATTCAATTATCACGCATTCATCTAATTTTTTTTTTAGAATATAATGGCATTGCCATTCAACAAGACCCAAAAGATTTCGACCATGGTATACATACCAGACATAATGTTAAATAGCGGGCCCCTATCACTCATTTTCTTAATCAATTAGTCATTTGAGCAGGCAAACGATGACGCAATTTATTTTCTTCCCTTTTTTTTTTTTTTTTTGGGTACTCGAGAAACTCGGTTCATTTATTTTGAGGCGTACGCGAAATTGCATATTGACTAAATCTCTCACACTACAATAGTCGTGCTTTTAATCGAGTGTGAACTTTTTGCAACTTATTCAACTGAACTCACAAATATTATAAACAAGTTCAAGGTCTTGTGTTTTAGGATACTAGGCTTTGTAATCTTTAATAGAAAATAAACATGTATATGCATTTTAAATCAACTTTTTCTCAATTTTGTCTATCTATATGTGTAGAGGACCACCATATATGGACCTGATTCAACACTTATGCCGGTCTAATTCATTGGTATCTATACCTTTTTCAAGGGAAGACCTAATTCTTAATTTAATTCCGGATAGTTAACTAATAGATAAATGAGAGAGTCCTAATAACTCAGAAATTGATTTAGTGGGTCTAATCCCATGAGAGATAGACAAATGGACAATCGTGCCTATAAATGAGAAAGTGATTTATGGTTCTTAAAATTAAAAATTGTAATTAATTTAGATTTTGAATAAATCAGACTTTATTCTTGCATAGGACAGAACTTAGTAATTAAGCAATTAAGTCAGTGAAATTGCCTCATATTATAGATTTTCTAAACAATGAGAAATAGTAATACCACTTAACGGCAAAATAGATTGTCCATCAGGTCCTGCTACCCGCGTCTACTAAGGCATTGAGGGTAATGGGATCAAGAGACTTGGTGGCAACAACCATGACGAAATACTGTTTAATCATGGCACCTCATTTCTGGTGTTATGTTTGATTATCAAAATTTTGTTGTTGCGGAATACAAAGGCTTGGCACAAAATAGAAGAACAATCTTTAAAAGGTAGAGGTAAAATAACATTTTATAGGATTTTAGCAGTACTTCTTTGCCTAAAACTTTAAACTATTGAGTTGTGAGTTTTATTCCACTTAAATGTTGTTTGCTCTTTTCTTTTTTCTTCTTCAACGTAAGGCTTTTTTAGTTTGTTAACTCATCGCTTAATTCTAACAATTTTTGCATTTTTTTTTTTACTTGCTCGTAAGTTGTTTATATATATATGTATAACGTACCTTTAATCAGGAATTGGAAAGCATCAAAGAGGCTGCGACCCTGTCATTATTTTAGTTAATAGATATGGTTAATTATGTATGCAATCTGTAGCCTTCTTCCCGGATATATACCTTGATGCAGTACATACTAGCGTAATTATTAGGAAAATAAGCGTGGTCTAAGAACATAGGAAAGGATGATAGAGCCAGCATGCAGTCAAGTGCACACGTCGTCTGTGCTACATTTGTACTAATTTTAGACTTTTATTACCGCCATTCCGTCTCAGAACGAGGGATAATTGGAAGCAAAAATTAGACAAGTGCTAGTATTGAAAAAGAAAAATATTAACAAGAGATTGAGCTCAAATGAGTAGACCAACTAAGATGGTTAGCATAAATTAATGATCGGCGAGTTACTTGCAAAAACTCTGTGAAAATGGGTTTGGCATGCGTAACATAATTGACGACGAAGTCGTCTAAAAGCGACTTAACCGTATGCACCAAGAAAATGATTTTAACCATGTCTTATAACACATGAAAGTTCTCAAAATGTTCGGGGAATTGTGATGGAGCATGTTGAAATGTAATGACTTATTTGGAATGATAAGAATCTGCAAAATTCAATTTTTCCACGTTTTTTCTTTCGGACTCACATCTTTAAAGGCACACAAGTTCATTTAATTTCTCACACCTTGAAAAAATATACTAATTCGATAAAAACTGGTAACTCTCTCACTAAAATCAGGACAAATTTGCTCACATCTTATATGTTCCCCAGACCTCCGCCCTTTAAAAAGAGGTTAGCTTTTATTACTGTGCATAAACCGTTTCACACTAAAAATGCAGGCTATAAGCATCATATAATAGATTGTCATATTAACTAATTACAAACTTTAGTTCATATTTGTACCCCATCCACATCATTGTCTGCTAATACTACAAACTAATGCTGGAGAAGTACGATGCGTCTTACCTGTATGTGAGAACCCAAGGTGAAGAAACAATTTGTTGTGAACATAGACCTCTATGCCAGTCCATTGCGTTGTGGTTGACTTTGGTTTTTGCCGTACCGGGCTCATTGTTCTTTTATCTCTTCACGTTCCCATAAGGCATGCAGAAACCGGCCATGGAAGTCTTCACAAGTTAGCTTCGTTGACTTTACCATGATGACTTTCTTCATTCCTTCGCAAGTGAACAAGCCCTGGACTTACACTCAGTGAATCGGTTCTCATTGATAAGCTCATTGCACGAGAGCTTGGCAAGGTGTGATGTGATGAACTCGGGACGCCCGCAGGGCTATTACCATAAGGATTATAAAAGGGTGGAAAGAGTGAAGACACTGTTGGAGGTGGACACAAAAATAATTGGGAGCCAGTGGAGAGAGCCAGCGATGATGGCATTGGAAATGAGACAGGAACAGCATTGTTGTTGATGGGATTTTCTGCCTGCTGGGATAGAAATCCATGGCTTCCAAATTGAGATAGAGACAAATTGGATGCATCTAAATGATAGTAGGAGTTAAAGGGCATGGAATTGTTTAGTAGGCTATAACCAGGTAACAAAGAATTACTGGCTAATGGAAATAACTGTTGAGCCGAGAGTTGTCCAGTGCTATTTCCACTGTAATTGCAAGCCCCATCATGATATCCTTGTTCAATATTTGCTTTGACCCACTTGCCTTTCTCGGTTAGAGGTTCAACCAGCTCCTTACTTTTTGCTCTCAATGAAGCTTCTTCGTCCCAGTATTTTGATTTGGCCTTGCCACTTTGACCCTCCTCTAAAGAATGAAGCCCTACGGGTCCATGCTTGATAAGCGTACAGTTTGCACCAGGGACGGGAGCAAGAGAAGAGTGCAGAGATTGATTTAATTCATGAGAAACTAGCATCTGCTGATAAAATGGATCGAACGCTTGGGCCAGCTGGAGTGATGGAAGCTTGTCAATATCATCTTTAGAGGCATCAAGCAACCAATCTATAACCTTGCTGGGCTGACTAAGTCCAAGTCTGTCTTGAAGATCATATAACTGAATGGCTGTAGGCACAGAAAGCCGAATTCTCCTGTCTCTCAGTCCCCTTATGGTACATACCTTGCTATGCCTGTCTTTTCCCCCGAAGGTGCGTGACACACGTACAATTCTTGGATTTCTAAATGCTGACCATGGCCTTGAAGTGGATGCAGCCGCCTTGAGGAGCTTGCCGTCATCAGCATCTCCCTCTTGCTTTGCTGCAACTCCTTTTTTATCCCTAAAACTTGGAATCATCTTAGTGCTCTCTCTATTGGGCTCCAAGTTTCATAGATCAACTGAAACTCCGTCAAAATTAGCTAGCTTTTAGCTGACAAGTGGAGCAACAACTTGAATTCATGGTTTAGATTGCAATGAAAGTGTTAACCATCAATTGTCACTGTATTATGAAAATATGCATTGCAAGAAATTCATAGATAATGAAATCTTCCTACAATCAATCATATGTAAACTGTAGTGAATACCCATCTGAGTAGCTCAATTAAAATAAAGAATCAAACATGGGAAAATCAGGTGTTCATCTTTTGTATTGCAGTTTTTTTTTATGAATTGAAGCTTAAAAAAAAAAATTGTAAAAGAAATGTAAGATGTACCTGCTAAATTAATTAAGCTGAATTTAGGGTTAGGCTAGATCTAGATTCTAGAGTCAGTCAATGAGAAATCTAAATTCTCCCGGCCTAATTCAGGGAAAATAAAGCAAACCAAACTAAAATTTTCTTTGAAACGGCCTTTAACTTCCGTATATCATATCCTCTATTTTTGTTTCAATAAAAAGGCGAGATCATATATGTATATGTCAGTTTAACTTACATGAGGCAGAAACAGAACATTGTAAGCTTCTTTGCAAACAAGTGATCGATTTCTATACTCGAATGCACGGTGCGGCCAGAGAGGAAGAGGAGTAGCAGTCGGAATTCAGGAGAGGTAGAAAGAAGACCCTAAAGAAGACCTTCTTAATTGCAGCCTTCGCTTCAGCTGAATTGCTTGTGTAGAAAGAGAACAACATCCTTCTAAAGTTAACATCATATTTATCGGTGAAGGGCAACCATTAATAATACTTAATTTTGGAAAGAAAAGATGCCGGAATTTATTTGCACGGCGTTGCTTCCAATAAAAAGGAAAAGGAATGGCAAATGGTTGACCATCTGTTCCTCATGTACGGTGACACATCGAACGGACGAGCTACTGGGACTTTTCAAGGAAATTTTGTTCATTATCTCATATACCCATTGCACATATTTACTGAACATTCACTGACTTAATAGTTGAGTCTTGTATACGTTTTCATTTGTCAACATATGCAATACACTAGGTAGATGCCTGGATGATTTAATTTCCATGGGGACCATTCAGCTCATAAGAAAAAGAAAGGGCTTATGCTTTATGTGACAACTACAAATAGCTTTATAACGCATGCCTAGCATAATAGCACGAATGAAAGAAAAGTATGCTTTTGAAAACATTGTGTTGAACAATCTTTTTCTTTCTGCTATTGAAAACATTATGTAGAACAGTTTGCGTTGTACTTATAGTTACGAGGTATAAGGCAAGGTAATTATAGTTGTTGTGATGGAAAGAGGAAGGACTGGCTGGTTTCCATATCAAATAAGATTTACTAGGATGTGAAGAATTATTAATCCAAAAAAAAAAGAAACAAAAAACAAAAAAGTTATGAGGAATTAAATCAGATAAGTTATAGTCAAGTGGCTCAAAAAGTTGTGGTGCACATGCTGCAGAAGTTTCGTAAGTTGGATTAGATGCTAGATAGGCAGCTGCTTGGTGGAGTCAGGACCATGTTCTTTAAAGAACCTACAGTTAGTAGAGAACCTAAGGACCACAACGCATATGGCAGAGAGATTTTGCACAGCAGATATTGGACCTAAGCAACCCCATAAAGAATATTTTAGTAAATTATATGGACTTCCATAGTTTTTATACACGTTACTTCTTCATGATCTCATGAATCTACTATTGGCCATGGAGCACATGAATTGATGTCTTTTAGCATGCCAATCCATAATGTAGAGAAGTTTTTATGCCAGTTTTTGTAGCTTTGGACTACATTTTAAATCCCTCCATAACAAGAGGTTGAATTTCAAAATTAGCATTGCCCACTCCCCTTGAGCTGTTCAAAGGGAAGGTTCTCCGGCCATAGAAGCCAGACCATGTGTATACCATCCAGTATTCATAGCTAACAAGTCTCAGAAAGATTTAGACCCTAGACCTTGATGAATTGCTTTTGACATTGCAAGGAAAACCTAAATTTGGCAAATCAAAGATCAGACACAAAGACAGAGGGAGAGAGGATTACTGATTGGCAAACCCCAAGAACTGGAAACATGTGTGTGAGGCCACGCATGCGTTAGAGGGAGAGGGACATAAAATGGTAAGAGAGGGCCTGCAACTTATATGCCTCAATCTGGTTACCTTAAAACAATCTAGAGAGAATGGAATCTTCACCAAAACTATCTTGGTCTAACAGGGAGTTTTTTCGTTGCAGTTGCACCAGTAAAAAGCTCAAAACCTACTTTAGATCTTCGCAGTTGGAAAAATAAGATCTAGCAGTCTGAACCACCATGACCCCAAAAACTAAATTTGCCTCTAATTTTTGAGTAGAAATCCCAACACACAGAGATGCGACAAAGAAAACCCATATGGCTGATGTGCCCTTCTCCGTTTACCTTAAGCAAACAAACCCATATCTCCATCTCCATCTGCGTGCGTGGCTCCACTGTGTGTTTGCAGCACTTTTTGAGAATTTTAAGCCTTAAGTTATTGCGATTAAACTTTCTAGGCTGAGGCTTCTCTTTTTGTCTTATATTATATATATATATATTATATTTTTTATAAACTGAACTCCATTCATAACGAGGACTTCTGATTACCTTAATATTGGGATGTAATTTCTATCTTTTGCACATCTAAGACGCAGCCAAGTCTCATAACTAATGAGATTCCAGGTATAGGAGAGGTAACATATGCATTCGAAACTTAAACCCTAACCAGGTGTATAATGCACTCACAAAGTTTGCCACTTGGATTTTCACCCCACATCTCTAGGTTTACACTCCTCTATTGTTGAAAATGTTTTTACTCTTTTTTTTTCTTTTATTTTTTTTAATTAGAAGTACTTGCACATAGGGTATACCCATTGCTCTATAAACTTTTACTTTACCAATACAATTTATGCCAATTTATCTTAAAAAGCTTGCACTTAATTAAGTTTTCAGTTCGGTGCAAAGAAACATATGATGTATACTATACACTATACATATTCTCCTAAAGAAAGACCAATAATAATGATTTGTATTGGTGAGTTGTCGTCTTCCCAGTTTTAGGGTTTTCACTTTTAAGCCATATATCTCATCTGCACGTTTCAGTGGAGAGACAGAGTGGGGGGGGGAATTTTTATTTTTTATTTTTTATTTTTGGACGAATGAAAATTGTTTGTTACATATATAAACTGAAGAAGTAATGTGAAACATATATATTTTCTTGAGTTATATATCTATGACGATGAGCTCGTCTTTGTGACTGTGAACAGCCAGAAAAATTGGTGGGCTTCACGAGAAAGTAATTCACAGTTCTGTTCTGTTTGCCGTCATAAATTGCAAAAATGAATGGTCCCCATGATCCAAGGGACGACGACCTCTTTTCTTTGTTCTTCTCTGCTCCAACTGTCGGCTTAAATCAAAATTGTTGCTTTCTTCCTATATACCAGTAATATATCACTTCAATACCGGAGATTTTATAAGATTTCTAATTAATTACATTACAATAATTTCTATTTTAACTCCTTTTTTCTTTATAATAAATATAACTCATTTATAAACGTTGTACTATATAATAAATAAAAATTTATTTAAAATAATAAAATAATTTAAATAATATAAAATAATAAATAAATTATACTAAAAAAAAAAAACTTATCTTTGAGAACTAAAACTTTTGTGCTAGATTACGTGGCATGTGATAGAGATGATTTTTATTTTTTATTTTTTATTTTTGACAGGAAAAGAAAATAGACCCGTGAATTCAGGCAAGTGAACCTCATAGCAAAAATGAAAAATAGAAAAGAAAAGAAAATGATTAGTTCACATCATGTCAGTATTTCACGTTACTTAGTAAATATTTTAGTGAATTACGCTCTGAAAAATATAAATAGATAAATGAATAAATAATAGGATATCCAAATACACGAGCATGCGTGTATGCAGTGAGAAAGAACAATGGACGCAGAACAGAGCTCATTAGAACATTCAAAACTTCAAGATATCTGGACCAGCCATCTCACAGAACAAACGACGAATGAAAGAAAAATGACAAGTGAATGTATAATCCATTTGGCCGCAGTGTTTAATGGCAACAAAAGCGTGGCCAACAAAAGATAAGGATTTCAGGAACTCAGTACTACGTACTCCTATAGAAGGAAGCCCCCGTTCTTTTGAGTAATTTTTCTTTCTGGGTCCAATTGTCTTGGGATTCCAAATGACTTCCTCGTTCAGAAAACATTTCATAAAAATAAAAAATGGACAAGAGAATATAGTAAAGGTAACAAAAAAGTTAATGAGATAGGTGAAATAGACATAAAATAGATATAGATATAGTCTTATCATAATTATTATTAATTGTAGTTAAGAGAATTTTTTGTATGGTAGTTTTAAATGTAATTAATAATTATAATAAATTATTATTTAATTTTGTATTAATTTTGTGTGTTTTTGTAGTAGAGTTAAATAAACTTTAATTAGGGTTCTCCTGTTCAACTATTCATGCTGCAGACCCAAGGCTTTGAATTTGTGGTCTGTCATTACAATTGCATCTGCAATTGTTCTTTTGAGAGGTGGAGCATAAGACTAATTGCCATTATGATTGTTATTATTATTGTGATTACATTTTATGCTTGTATTATATTGTTGAAATGAATTACGATCGTGCTTGCAGCTCCGAATCTGAAATCTTGCCCAAGTATCATGGCAAAATAAATTGTCTACAATAAAAAATAAAAATAAAAAAAAAAATTTCCCCAGATAAATCTTAGTAGAATCCACACACACACACACACACACACACACATGCATATCGATCAAAGGATGGATTCATATGCAGCCATGTCAAACCCAATTTTCTTTTCGAAAACTAGCTAGTATATGTTACCAGTTAAATTTGTGAGTTATCGACATATAATTTTCAGAAAGTATTTGACAAAAACCATCTTGTAAGTAAATTCAAGGGTAATTTTTGACTGATGACTGTTAAACCAATTTTCTGGTCGATAGATATTATCAGTTGGCACATCCAAGAATTCAGATTTTCTTACTAATTACCAAATATTAAATGCTCTTTTAATTAACTAATTTTAAAAAACGAGATATTTAGATTTGATTACTTAAAGGTTTTTACTTCATTAATTTTTCTACAATAAACACATTATATTTTCAAATATAATACAATTACATTTTAGACACAATAATTTTACAATCCAATATGCATACGTTGTTAATAATTTTACTCTTATCTGGTAATATTGCTTCTGCTGCAAACGCTCCCTAAAAGATTTTTGTTATGGGCTAAATTTTTGTCGCTTAGCGAGGAAAGCACGATTATCAAGCTTTCGATTGGATCACTTTTATGTTCCAATGGTGTAAGTACAACCCCTATAGTGTAATAAGAAAGGTCACCGAGCCTAATAAAATAAATATAAGATTAGATAAAATTTTATTACAATTGATAACCATATCTGTTACGATATATTTAATTTTGTATATACTTTTTATATGTTTAATATAGAACTTTAGTGTAATTCCTGGCACTGAGGGACCTAAAGATAATGGCGTGGCACCCGATGAGACAAAATAGTGAAACCCACAAAGCACATCGACGGGCAAGAGCGCCTTGAGTGTTGTACAAATTTATTTTTGAAGTCGAATATCTCTAGAATAATAAACCCTTCTAAGTTCACAATCGGCAAGGTATTAAAAGAAAGCTAACGTGAACACAAGTGCCCATATTGACCAAGATGCAATAGGGAGGCCCTTGAAAGCCTCGCCACAAATTGCCATCACAATCCCCAATAATAAATCCATATATCTCACGTATCATCGTCATCATAACCAGTTTATTGTATCAGAGAGACAGAGAGACTGAGGGGCAGAGAAGAAGGAAAAAAAAAAAGGTATGGAGCAAGAGGATCCAAATTGTCATCGTCAGATTTTACTTGGTATGGATTTGGATATTCACCCATTTGGTAAATATTAACAACTGGTACAAAGAATCATATGCATTTGAATAGATAGAAGCAAGCATGACGGGCCCAAGTGTCAGCATGTTACTTCAAAACACAAAGAGGGGATGCTTATTTGCTAATTTAAGGAGCACCCAATTTGTCCGCCTCTCTCTCTCTCTCTCTCTCTCTCTCGGTCCTCTCTTTTCTTTGTCTTTTGCCTTTATGTCCCTTTCTTCTGGTGCAGGCAGTTATGACTCTATTATTATGCGCCCATGAAAATGACAGCGCCAAAACCTAGAGGCATATGTCATTGCCAGCAAAAAAGATGATAAATGCCTGTGCTGTGCTGTGACAGTAATGCGAAAAGGCACATACCACAGAAAGTTAACTCAACCTATCACTGCAACGCCCCCCTCGATCCCTGTGAATTGTAAGTAACGTCTTCCAGTCGGTCCAATGCTCTCTGCACGCGCAGCGCTGATATAAACGGTTAAGCTTAAGCAACTCTATTAACGGTCCAAAAATTGCGATCCGCAATCCCAATTTTAGCTTCGTTATGATTATGATTACCGAAAATTATTGTGAACGCATTTTGTAATTACACTAATTATTCTGATTTAATTTCTAATTACTTTCTTAGATTATAACTATTCATCAAGAAAGACACGTTTTATAATTTACACTGAAGTAGTTGAGAAAGCTGGTTGAACCACAGAAATTTTGAGAAATACTTCCAAGGGATTGAATATGCATCTCACTGTTGTAACCTGAGGTTGGTAACACACCTACGTCTTAGGTCTTGTGGTCTCATTCGCAAAAATAGCCAAAGTTTGAGCCCGACTAGTGCAGTTAATGTTTAAGGGAAAGATTGCATGGTCCACACCTCTTCCAGCCCTAATTTGATTCAAACGAAAACTAAATGGCGGTACTTCACTCATAATTCTTTTTCATTTGTAGCAAACTTTGGCAGTCTGTGGGGTTAGTCGTTGTGGTCCCAAATAAAGTATCTGATGGTGAACACATTGAATCAGTGTATGGTGCACATGTGCCCACACACACTCCCAAGTATTAAGACCAAATTACTAGTCACACGGCTTCTTGAGTTTGGCTTCATCCCCAGCCTACTATAATTGCTTTGACAAAAGCATCTTTATCCTATTGCAGGGGCAGAAATAAAGATTTTATTTTGGGTGAGTCAAAATAAAAACTTAATTAGGCGGTAAACGAAACTTGATATGAAGTTGAGGGATCCAAATTCGGGGGCCAATAATGTATTTCCCAAAAAATTTAACCTAAATTAAGGGATCTAGTTTTAAATTTCCAAAATTTTTGGGGTCATGCCCCCCCCACCCCCAGTAGTGGGGAGTCAAAAAAATAAACTCTCTTCACCTTGTCTCGGTATAGAATATTCCAGTAATTATCAAGTCAAACATTCATTTTGGAGGTCTATGGTTTCATGCCACCGTCAAGTTAACCATCTTAATCTGCAGCCTTTCTCTCGTTTCCATTATTTAGTACTACTACAACCTAAAAACATGGCATTCTTTGATTGTTTCCCAAGTATCAAATTTGTCTGCTTCTTTTGGTTGATGTGCTTTGATTAAGTCTTGTGCTAGACTTTGAGTAGATTGACTAATTGTCCAAGTCATCGATAAATCATATCGTTTAAGCATGCTATGCTAGTACTTCAGAAAAATAGTAACCCGCTGATAAGTACACGTCTAGCTAGGATCTCTCTCAGCAGACTAAAGTTTATTGTTAGCACTTCAACATTTAAATCCATAAAAAGAATCCAAGAAACTGAGAGGTAGCGCAAGATGGGAAGTATACCGTTTAAAGAGCAAAAACTCTTTTTATTTATGAAACTCGTAGAGGCACTCAACTTGATGAATTCCTCTACTTTCGAGTTCTTACGTAAAAGGCCGTTGGATCCATAAAAATCTGTGGTTAGGCTAATAAATCCAAACTAGAAACCATCGACTTTCGGTCGAGCTCATAGATCATTTGAGCTCCCAAGAGACTTTTTTAAGTCCTAAGGTCTAACGAGTCTCATTTGAGCTTTTATCACCAAGTTTTAGAGACTAAAGTATCCCCCCACGCTGTTGCACTCTAATTTTTGGCATGGCCTCGTCAACGTCGAATACACACAAACACAACTACGAAGAGAGGGACAGAGAGAGTTGGACCGTTAAGTGTTACTTCAGTTGAGATATGGATGGTTTCCTTCATTTTTAAAAATTTTTTATTTTTCTTTCTCTAACTTGCAAGCGGAGAACTCAAAAGAGGCTATAATTCCCGAATGATTCCACTGTTTCGACGAGGGACGAGGAACGACTCTTATAAACTCCTCCTTTCTCGATCTCTTACAGTATTTATGTAAATCCAATCGATACCATTCATCGAAAAAATAGTTCCAGTAAGTTAAAAAACAACACCGTTGACTCAATCCCACGAAATTTATCCCCGTCAATTTCCCCAGCAAAAGCATGCCACTACCATCCATAACTATAATGGCAACAAATGACCAAGAACTTGGACGCACATTTTGTTCCATGAAAACAATGGTGCAAGGGTCACTCATTTTGACGTCAGGGAAGGGAAGAATAAGACAAAAGAAACTAAAATTGCTTCCAAACTTCTTTCTGATCCCCAGCAGATGGGAAAAGTTTAAGATGTCCCAGTAATTGCAGTGCATACGAGTTATAAACAATGGAAAGATGTCAGTTAAAAAAAATCATGCAAAGAAAATCTAATGAAGTCAGTGCGATCACTTGAATCATCCAGCACCATGTCTGTTGCATTTGAATTTTATGAACGGTACAGAACATAAGAAAATAAAAGCAGATGAAATTTAAGTGCCAGCAACCATCCTTATTATTGTCAAACACAAAACACCCGCATGCTAAAATTACATGCGCCTGTTTGGTGGGCAGTGAAGGCGGGGGGCTGATGGGTGAAGCACAATGTACCTGATGAGAAGCCAAAAATTTTTGGAGTAATTAACATTTACTCCCAATAAGTTGTTCCAATGATAAGTCCAGCTGCAAAGGGAAGCAAAAAGCATGGATAAATCAAGACTAGAGATTGGATAACTATGGTACACAAACCAAGAGGATGCATAAATGTCAACCGAAATAATGAATCAAAGACATTGGGTTGAACCTGAAAACTTGTTGCGCTTATAAATCTCCTGCCATTTCTTTCAGATAAGGTGTTTCTAGAATAAACTTAACTTAATAGTAGCATCACGATATCTGATCAGCCAAATGAGACGTGATGTGAAAGGCACGCCTTAGGCATGCCTATGCACAAGGCCCCATAGCTAGCGCCTCCATCACCCAGGCAGGGCCCCTCGCACAGGAGCACATTTTCCTGAGGCTCCAGCACAAATGGGCGTGAATTGTGAGTTCAGCCCCAATTATGATTTTTTCTTTCTTTTTATCATGATGTTAGAGAATTTTTCTCCAAAAATCTGCCAAAGCAAATCCCTAAAAGGAATTGTTTCCTGATCAATAACAATCAATCCAATTTAGGTCATATAAATCTTCTTTCCTTTCTTTGTGAAGTTCTCTAGGACCACAAAACTCTGACCAACTATAATTAAACTTAAAAGGAATTGTTTCCTATTCAATAGCAATCACATGCAGGTTCTACATAGAAACTTGTGCAAATATTGTATGTGTATTATTTGATCCTGTAGCTAAGAGTTGTTAATTCATTTTAAGCCACACCTTTGCCACATGTTTTAAATTCATTAAACCACCGTTGCACACCTAATCACACAAAAATAAATCATAGAAACAAAATTCTAACATTGTGATGCCAATAAACACAAGAAAGAAGCTAAAGAAAAAGGCAAGAAGATAAAGAATACATCCTTAAAACATTGAATGTTTTTATTTATTTTTGATTACTTTTAAATTTTGTGATTTTTTCTTTTCTTTTTTTTAAATTGTAGTGTGTGCTTGGGCATCTTGCCTTTTAATAACTATAAGTGGTGAAAACAACGATGATGTGAAGTGATAAAACAGATACTGCACCCTGCAATTTATAACATAATTGATATGAACTTGCTATGACAAATGCTAATCCTGCAAGCTCTGTAGAGCCAAAGGACATATTGAAAAGTTCAGTTTCCCAATTCCCGTTGCATCCCCATTGCATGCAAACAAAAACGCAAGTCATCAATGACACAAACACCCACAAAACAAATGGATTACCCAAAGCAGAAAGTTTCATGGAATGGTGTTGGATTCTAAATGTTTAGGTCCCCTCTAGCTATGAGCCAACCAAGAATAGACCTTTCAACTTCTATCTTTCTTACATGGCCTCCAATGCCTTTTTTAAGTTCCATCACTTTATCTGACTTCATATTCAATGAAATGGAAATTCCAGCTGAGCACATAACCATTTGCCCATGATGCTAAAGCATGACCAACTACATTCTAGAGAGATAAAAAAAAGCCACACTCCTTTCCCATCTCTTTTGGAGTCATTTCTTCCATATAAGCACAACCCTTGTACCATAAAATTGTGAATCTAGACAAAACATTCAAATAAGCCAAATCAAACACCAGCCTATCAACAAAAACTCCCGGTTATCTTTTAAAAAATAAGGAGCATGCACCCATTAATTGGCTCCTGCAAATCAGAAATAGACAAAGGTGGTAGTACACTAAGAAACAGAACAGAGTTGCAAATTTCCCAATAGCTATTGAAGGCGGTCAGGGAAACTGCTCTTTTATGGGCCTGGAAAAAGAGAAAGGGAGTAGTAGGCTAAGAAACAAGATGGAACCCAATAGCTATTGAAGGAGATCAGGATACCAGCTCTGTGAATGTCCATATCAAGTCCCTGTCTCTGCATTTCACTTGACAACCACCACTGCAGTCACCATGAATAGATGTTTACAGTTCTTCCAGTTGGTAATGGGCAATGAGTCAGAGGTGTGATGGGAGAGAGTATGAGGGGTTACAGCAAAGGGTAGGAAGTGTTAGCAAAAAGGATTTACATTCTTAACTGCAATAGGGAGGGAGAATCACCCCTGCAGCCGCATGGCGAGATGGCGGTGGGAGGCAGGTGGAGAGGCTTTGAGAGAGATTTTTATTTCCCTTTAATCCCAACTCTTGTTACCTTTGGTTCTGAAAATACACAGCTACCCTGATAAATCAATCTAGCATAATATAGTACTTAGCAATAGCTTCAAACATGATACAACAGTACATGTAGTTACTCACTTGTTTGGCCTACACTTCACAGCATCAGAGTCAGATTCATCGTCCCAAGAAACTTGCATCTACAACGTGGACCTACAGACTACCTGCTACCTATTATAACCCAAACAACAAATATCACACGGCATAATTGAAAAGGAACAGCACACAAGTCCATTTCCTAAAACCCACTACCCCCAACTACCAAGACAGCAATTTTGGTGCCTAAAAATATGTAAAACATAATAGAACAATTCCATTCAGAACCAGATACTCAGAACCTCAAAATAGGAGACGCCCAGGGACTAGCTTGTGCTAAAGATATACAGAGCAGTAGCAAAAACAAAGACCACAAAGCAGAAAATTCCAAATTTAAAGTCTACCCAGCACTCCAAAACATTCAATATTGGCACTAAAACATTCAACATTGGCCGATACTTCAATATTAGTAGTCTAACCAACACCACTCCCAATAATCCATTTGAAACTCATTACTCAATAACTCGAGATACACAAGACCAAGTCACTAACTTTTGGTCAGGCGCACAAATCGGTCGCAAAAACCAAAGCCCAACGATACAATCAAATTCAAATTCTAAGAAAACTCATTACTTACAAAAGACGCAATGTTAGTTAGTACCTAACAGAACATCATCAAATCACATTTGAACTCATCCACATTAAATCCCAATACTCAAAACCAAAAAGCACAGCTATATAAGAAAATAATTGAAATGAAAAAAATAAATAAAACTGACCAAGGGGGTTTATTTCTGGTAGCCACCGCCACAGGCATTCTCGTCCTCCTCGACCTTGGCAGTCAAGTAAACGGGAGGAAAATCGGAGACTTCGAAGGTCTTCTCCTTCATCATCTTCTCCGCATCGGCCTTTTTCAAGACGGTGCGTTTGATCGGCGGCCGATTGCGGCGCTGATCGCGCGTGTGGTATTTGATGTCGTAGACGGTCTCCGGGTCAGATGTGGGAACGATGGGCTTGAGCTTCGGGGTGGCCGGAGAGTGGACCCGGTACTCCAAGGCGGTGGGCAGGGAGGATCGGTATTCCGGGTCGGCGCATGGCCCGGTTATCTCCCATGGCATTTTTATGAACCGTTTCAAGGTCTGGAAGAGACCGGAAGTGGTTGCCGGTTTCGCCATCTGGTTCTCGCCTCCAACACCCGAGACACGGATGATTATGATAATACGAATTTAGGACGAAATGCTGGCTGCTTCGGTAATAACAGGGTTCGGAGTTATATTGCAGAAAATGAAAAATATTTTGCCTATTTATTTGTCCCACTTTTGGTGGAGGAGTTATTATTATTATTATATATTAAAAAATTTGAGAAGAGAAAAAAATTATTTTTTTAAAATTAAGTGGGCAAGGCATTTAATTATCAATAAAATTTAAATTTCAAACACTAAATCTTATTCCTAATTTTAAACTTAATAATAACTAAATTATAAAAAGAAAACGTTACAGGACTATAAATGTTAATGGAAATAAAAAAAAAAAACTATTAAAATTTTCAGTGGCAAGACATTTGCAACTGCTGAGAAGAATGGTAGTCTGTGTCATTATTGTGGCCTCCATGTTCTGGGGCATTTCATAAAAAGGTTGCCAGGGCATAAAAATGTGTGTTTTCTTCGTTTTTTGTTTTTTTTTTGTTGTCATCAAAAGCTGTATAATTTCTTAAAATCCATCTCGACGGTTACTTGTCACGAAGATATTAGTTTTTCTCAAAATTACTTGTCACCAAATTATTAATTTTTCTTAAAAAGTAATTTGTTTGAGTGTGCAGTATATTTATTTATAAAATTCAAACTCTATCTTTTCCAGATCACCTTGAGTGAGATCACCGCATCCGTTACATATTGCTTCGAATGATCATGGGTTCTTATTACGTTGATTTATGCGATGATCCCCATCTTAGGTGTGTTGTGGTGTGATAGAAATCATGTGCGGAAATATACGAATAAATTTTCACTAACCGGTGCACGAACGTTATTTGATTCTTCTTTTATACCAGCAAGTAAGAACATTTTTTCTGTTGTTCCCAAGTCTCAAACGTAATCGAAGAATGATACGACACGTTTGAATGTTAGCGTGGGCCTTGGCTGCAGCCCAGAGAGCAATGGCATAAGAGGGACAGAGAAGACTATGAAGACTACGTACATGTTTGGCAAACTGAATGAGAAGTGATCAGATGCGGTGGAATGAAGTAATTTCTTCTTGTTCTATGGCTTCATAAACATTTTTTCCAGGCAAATCATAAGAGCAGCTACGTTTTACCCAAATTAAGACTCAGATTGATTTCTGCAAGTTGGAAACAAAATTTGAGGCAGCCAAGGGCCGCAGACCCTCCAACTACAGAAATCAGAGCAACCACAACCTGCAGAGTAACCTCCCGAGGGTGATCCTCGGGCGCAAGACGAACACAAGACTGACCCAAAAGCAACAAACCTATGCTAAGCCTCAGCAAAGCCACCGAACTTTTCTGCTGCGGATGGAAGGCCTGCTTTCTCAGCTTTGGTTAGCAGCTCCAGTTGCTCCACCCTCGTTAGTAGCTTAATTGGCGGTGAGGTCACCAACGGGCTGCTCTCTGGGGCTTTCTCTCCAAAGGGAAAGACGGCTGAATTCTGCATTGTCATCACCACCATTATCATCGTCACGGATTGAACTGAGTGAGAACAAACGTGAATTGTGAAATACGCACATGGTCATACTCAAATGAAACCGATAAGAAAGCCAGAAATGTCGACACTCACTCTTGCAGACCTGTAATTCGGGACATAGTCTCTACACTTGTAGTGTTATAAGCACGCATTAACTGCAGTGAATCCAGCGTGCGTAAATTCTCTTAATTATGAGATTATAATTATTTAAGTCATTTAATAATTTTTTTCATCATTATTTTTATATTAATTTTTTATTATCCTGCACTAATAAATATAATAAAGTCTTTGTTAAGAATAATATTTTTTATTTATCAAATCAAAATTGTTAAGTATTATAGAAATATATATATAATGTTTTACGACTTTTTAATCTGAATAATCAAATATATTAGAATTTTTAATTTATGAAAAGTAAATTTTAAAAAACTAAATTTTACTTTTTTTGGTTTGGTATCTCTACCATTATCATCAAATTAAAAGTAATGAGAAAAAAAAAAAAAAAAAACTATCCCATCATCTCATCTCTCTACAAATATTCATCGAAGTCTTTATATGGTCAGCTTTTATTCAAAAGTCTGTGGAGCGGCTCGAGTAGATCATCGTTGCCTACAATGGATCCGACGTGCCACTAAAAGTTGAAGGAAACCTGCTTGACAAAAAGGAAAAAGCGCAAAGCTGACGATGACACCAATTCGGAGCACGATGCCGTGGACGGAAAAAATTCTATTCCAACCAAGTCGTTGCATTAGTTGATGGGGACGAAACTAAACTAACCTCACAAACATTAGAGATGCGTAACGAGCTCTACGGTCGGTAAAAATCTGTCATTGTAACTTTAAAGCATTACGGAACCTCACACAACCATGGGAGGTGCTGTCACTAGTTGTCTGAAGACGTTCCATGCATACATCGACCTCCACAGCAAAGCAAAAGAAACCTGGAAGGATGAACCTCAAAAGCTGGGCCTGACCCCACTTAGAGAGAGAGAGAGAGAGAGAGAGCTAGCAGTTTTGGCGCCCGGGAGATTGGCTTTTGGCCGTGTCGGTCTCCGCGTGGCAGCGTTTGCTCGGTGATTGGCAAGTTGATGCTCTTTCTAATAATAATAAACAATAATAATGGCTTTAATTATATAATACGAATATTAAATATTTTTCAACCTTTAAAAATGATTTTTTATATTAGTCATTTAAAAATAAAAATGAATTTTGTAGATCTGAGAAAATAAAAAATAAACTTAATCGTGTTTTGAAGTGATTTATTATTATTATTATTATTATTAATTTTTTTTGGTAATTTTACTTGGAATTTCTGAGGCAAAACAAAAGGAACAAAAAAATAAGGCAGTGACATTAAAGCCCCCAAAAACCTAATTCTGAAATCGAGCAATTTGTTACTCTGTGGCTTGGTGCATCAATGGCGGACGCTCGTATTTCTCTCGACAGCCTCAAGGCTTTCTGGCACTCTCAGGTTCACGATGAGGACAAGTGGGCCCTCAACGCGGTCTCTCTCCCTCTCTCTCTCTCTCTCTCTCACTCTCTCTCGTGCATATGATGATCAATTTAAATTTAGAAATTGTTCTTTTATTCCTATTCTTGCCCTAAGATTTATACTATATATTTTTTTTATTATCGACTATTTAATTTCATTTCTTCTCTTGAAATGTATGAGAGTCGCGCGCGCGTGTTTGTGGTCTCGATTTATGAATAGTAATCACTGTGCGTGATTAGAAAATAGAAATTATGGTGTGGATTTTTCCTTGTTTCTGTGAGAAAAGAAAGAAGAAAGAGGGTGGCATCTGGATTGGTTGAAGTTTACAGAAGTTTTGATGCGCTCCCGAATTGGATTAGTCAAACAATGGTTGCAAGGTTGGTTTTGAGCGAAGAAAAGGAATTGAGAAATTTAGGAGGGTGCATTTCTTGATGAGAATTGAAGAGGCAGAAAAGATAGCTAATACGTAACCTACAGGGCTGGCCAGCATCAGAGTAAAGGGAGTTCTATGAAGAGTTTGAAGTTAATGATTGCTTTCTTTTAATGGAAACCCGTATGGTAAGCAGCTAAACCGTGTAGTTTCTTGTCCGAAAAGCTGTGTGTCTGTCAATTTTATTGAAAGTTATGTTAATGGCTTTGTTGTGCTTCCCAGATGCCTGTTCTAGTTATCATTGGCTGTAAGTCAAGGCTCTGGCAATTGAAGCGGCCAATGTATATGCAAAGGAAAAAGCTTTTTTCCAAAGTTTCAGAATAGATGTTTAAGCATTTTGCTTTTCACTGTTGTAAAAGGTTCCTATGAGAGAAAAGAAGAAATGGTACCCACGGAATGCTTATCCACATTTGCCTGTGTTTCAGTTGAAGGGCACAAAGAGAAGGAATATAGAATATGCTTTAGTAAACTGACATTTATAGCCAAGTTAGTGAAATTCAGAATCAGTTTTATACATTAAAGTTCTATTAAATTCAGACAATATGACACTAAGCATTTGTCTAGCACAGCCTTGTTAGGCATGCATGGCCGAGTCTTTGACATCTATTTTCACTTATCAAAAAGGATAAAAATTCCCTGTGATGAGGTTATATTTTGTAGTTTAGTGCCTCTGCAGCGGCAAATGTCTTGATGAGGTCAGGTGAGTCCATGAAAAGCTCCAGGATAGGCTCCCCCTTTACATCTTTTCCTTTGTTTTAGCATATTAGATGTTTAAGTTGCAGGTGCCTCGTAAATGGTAGTCAAGTTTTGTTTTCCAAGTCCTTAACATGCCTTTGTATGATTCTGACAAGGCTCTAAGGATGATTGCTCCCCCATATGGCACTATATTGGAAGCAGAGGATGGGGAATTGATATACGACAATAGATTGATTTTTCATTTTATTTATTCACTTTCGTATTGCTTGTTCGTGGGTCTACCTTATAATTCTTAGTCCTGTTTTGTGCATCGTAAAATAGAATCAAGTCAGGGATAATGTTTCCTCCTTATGGTTCCAAGATAAACAGAGAACATGAACTAGAAACAACAAAATAAACCCATAAGAGGTTTGCAGTCATTTGGGGCATGGAATTGCTTTTACCTTGAAATTATTCTGGGAAACAATGTATATATGCAAAATGGAACAGGATTGTTCCAATGGGACTTATTCAAAGCACTATAGATGTTAGGAATGTCTAGAATTTTTATTGGTTATATGCAATTCTCTTTTGTTCAGGTATGGTGAAGAAGCAAAGCATTAAGTCGTGTTTGTTATCTATTGTGACATATAGATGGCATAAGTAGAAATTTAGTTGTTCCGTGGTAACAGTTTCTTTGCCTTTTTGCAGAAACTGCTGCGAGCTGCTGGATTGTTTGTGGGATCCATTGTCTTGATGCGAAATTATGGTGACCTCATGGCAATCTGAAGGTTGATGAAGAGCCTATACTGCTGAATTCAAAATTCCGGTCTACTTAGTAATCCTCATGTTTTCCCCCCTAGTTTGGGGCTTTTAGGTTTCTTGGTGTCACTCTTGTGGATTTTATTAGCCGGTGGGCTTTCTTGCCTTAATTTTATCCGTGGAAAATGGAAAATTGTTATCCATTTGGTGGGTTCTGAATGTGAAATTTTGCGTGCAATACCCTTTGGGAGTAGAATGTAACTCATGCGAGTTATTGACCGACTTTTGTATGCGAAGTTGTTTGGACGGCGTTCAACTGCCTAACATTAGTTGCTGGTAGCCGGTGGATGTGTACTTGTTGATTGTTTTTATTTGCACATTTGTTTGCATTGCACAATTCCCTGCATGTAGGCACAATGGCACTAACTTGATGCAGGTTCAGATGCTATGATATCGCCTCAATTTTCTTGCAACGAAGTGGAGAAATATTGAAAGAAATCAAGTTCTTCACCTCTTTTCGTCTTCGATATTTACAAGGCTGACGTACACGTGTTCGACGGCAGGCCCTTGATTTTGTGCGTAAATTCTAACACTGAGAGAAAGCTCTCTAGCGTACCCCAAAAAAAAAAAAAAAAAAAGCAATATTGGGAGAAAGTGGTGCAACATATAGCACGTCTCGTTGAAAAGCCAGAGAAACTGTGAATAACTTAACGATTAATATTAACTAAGAGATTTTGTATTCATTTTATCCCCAAAACTAGCAAAATCGTTGGAACTGTTAGTGTTATAAATACTTGACCTGAATTATAGTAAAATTTGAAAGTCCTCGTAATTAGTATCAAGACAAGATAATTACAAGTCATACATAGAAAAGTGATATATCCACAAAAGTGATATATCCACAAAATGGCCTTCAAAATAAATCTTAAAGAGTCTCATAATTACATTCAACAAGTGATTGACACAAAAGCATTAGAATATTTGATAACGATAAACAGATACTATTTTACTTTTACCTATTGCAGCGCTTTGTCGCTAGCTGCGAATGGAAATTACAAAGATTTGTTATCGGCCGACGAAAGCTCTTAGTGTGTGCATTATAAATCCTTGAACGGAAAGAAATGTCCACGGTATCATATACAAATAACAGTACTTCAATTGCTCGGAGTTTATTTAATTATGTATAATCGGCTGCATTGTCATCCTCAATTCAATCTTTTCTTTTTTTATTTCTTTTTGAATGAACAGAGAATTTGCCTCTCCCTCACTCTCTTTAGATATATATATATATATATATATATATATATGTAACAACTTTGTACGATTTTTTTTTTTTTTAAAAAAACATGCCCACACACACACAAGCACATTGTAAGGGGGGGTCTCATCAAAGAATGATACATTAAGATCGGGAACTTAGTTACCCAATGCCAATCTCTGAGAACAAGGATTTTGAAGTCATCACAAATCCTTTGTCTTCATCCTCCAAGGGAATCTCGATGGAATATTATTATTCTTGAGGTTGATCCACGGCTAAGAATTCTCTAATCAGCTTAGACCCCCCCTCCCCAACATTTATAAAATGTACTCGGCACTTCCGTCACTTTGAAACCAAGTTGACCAGCACTACTAGTTCGTAGCATCAGATAAACAATGCAATTTTGAAGAGAGGCTAAAAGTCATCACATCAACATGGCTTTGTCCCGTACGTCTCCAAGCTACTCTCTGCATTGCTTTCTCATTTTTCAAGTGTTCGTGTTAGTTCTGGGATCTTTGACATACAGTTTCTTTCAATAATCCCTTGTTTTATCTTTTTTTTTTATTTCTTAGCTGGGGTTTGGTTATTTTATGAGACTAATTTGCCCCGCATGATGATCTCCCCTGCTAGGTTAATAATGTCATGTAGCCATCTAAAAATAATGTCACATATGTTGAAATGAATCGAAGGGTGCACGTACATTGCTTGTTGCAGAAGTGATGAATGGCTTTGTCCTATTCATTGTTGGTTAAGTTCTTTTTTCTTTTTTGTAAGTGTTACATTGTTGCTTTATTCTTCATGTCTCACAAGAAGAATTTGTAATTCAGACTGTTAGATTCGGTTGTTCTGCTTCTTTATTATATCCTTGGATGCTGCTTACCCCAGCGATGCGAAAAATTTCCTAAAAATAGTTACATATCTTACATGCTGTTATTCAATTGTGTACTCTTTTCCTTGTACTTTGCCACTTTCTCAGATCCATCTGATCTGTCTATTTTTTGGTGTAGTAGGCTTTGTTTCAATCCTAGTTCTGTCGCTTGCTTCGGCGTGTTCTGCAAGGTCACTCCATTCGCTTCCCAGCAAAATAAAATATGGTGATGAAAAGCCTTTGCAGACTTCTCGTCCGTTCAACATTGCACACCGAGGGTCAAATGGAGAGATGCCTGAAGAAACTGCTGCTGCATATATGGTATGTATACATATATATGGGGAGATACTTTACAAATAAGCTGCATGTGGGTAATTTCACGAATTCATTATTAATTATATGCGACAATTTTAGTTATTTGATGAAACAAGTGTTTTATGATCTGTTAAGACTTGTTGGTAAAAACAACATTGTCCATTCAAGAGATCAGTTGTTCCAAAATTGTTGATTCTACTGGCCATGTTGCCTGACAAAATTCAGGCATTTAGCTGGATGATGGATCCTCCTTTCACCAATCTGAATTGCCTGCATGTCTACATTTTCCCATAAACGTTGATTGGAAATATTAGATGCTATTATGCAGGCTGCTCAAAAGGATGGCCCATTTATCCCAATGAAGGTGCTCTGTATGTTATCTTCATGGATCATACTAATTCCTGCTGTGTGCCCCAACAATGAATGCTTTTGTTGCAGAGAGCAATTGAAGAGGGAGCAGACTTCATAGAAACAGATATCCTATCTTCTAAAGATGGTGTTCTTATATGCTCCCACGATGTAAACCTTGATGACGCGACTGACATTGCAGACCACAAAGAGTTTGCAGATCGCAAAAGGACCTATGAGGTTCAAGGTGTCAACATCACTGGCTTCTTCACTGGTACAAAAATCTTTGCTGTTGCTGCTAGCTTGGTACTGTAACTAACCTTTAGCAAGTATAAGCGCCTTACCTAGTACAATTTAACTTAAGCCACGTTGTATCTTCCCTTGCATGTTGTGCAGTTGATTTCACTTTAGAGGAACTGAAGACATTGCGGACCAAAAACCGTTTTGGTTTCAGGAATCCACAGTATAATGGTTAGTTGCTCTTTGGAATTTTCTTTTCTGTTTTTTTTCATCCCTGCATATCTACTATTGTCTGGTCAAAACTATGCACTACTTTTTCCGCTGGAGACAATTGATAGATGAAAACATGAATTCGCATAAGTCACTAAAGATACAATTTTGCGACTTACATCTGTAATACTATATGTTTCTACAGTACTCTTGTTTGTGTAGAGGACAATGTCTACTCAATGTGTACTCCTCATAATGACCCATTGCACTTCGCCTGACTCTGGCTGTCAGAGTCCTAATCTAGCCTAAGCTTGGCTATTAAAAGTCTTCAGTGTTGCTTCTGTTTTAACCCTTGCAATTGTCATTAAGTGATACACCTCAAAGGCACCAAGAGAAATTGGAGCAAATTAAAATCCCATGAATGTAGGGAGGTTGTCAACGTGTAAATTTTGACAACTGTGGGATTGATATTCGCCATTTCTGTCTGTTTAATATGGAATTAGATTTCGTAAATGTGATTCAAGTCTTTGCTATAGCAATGATAACAGGAAAATAACCTGATGTCTTAAAATTTCTTACAAGATTGTTAACTTGACTCCTTTTTGCAACAACGGCTACGTTGGTTTTGCCAGATATATAAATGATTGTGTCATTTTGTTTTGCATATATGCCGCAGGACAGTATCCTATCATCACCTTTGAAGAGTTCATATCCATAGCCCTGGATGCACCGAGAATTGTTGGAATATATCCAGAGATGAAAAATCCAGTATTTGTCAACCAGCATGTATGGAATTTCCCCATATATGAGAAAATTTTTTAATGATGCTACCATCAGTCAGGATCACAATAATGTATTGATATTGGCTTTCATGTATTCATCTCTCTAACATTAACTGTCCGAAGAACAGGTGAAATGGCCTGGTGGTAAGAAGTATGAGGACAAGTTTGTAGAGACACTTGAGAAGTACGGATACAGAGGTGCATATATGTCAAAAGATTGGCTGAAGCAGCCCGTTTTCATCCAGTCTTTTGCACCAACTTCTCTCGTCTACATATCAAACCTGACAGACATTCCAAGAGTGTTCTTGATTGATGATATTACCATACGAACTGAAGACACTAATCAGGTTTCTGTTTCCTCTACTCGAACTACTGCTCACTGCTCATAGAGCAATAATTAACTAATGCTTTATTTATTTTTCTATTTGCTTCCCTGCACAAATAATATCTACATCATTGCCTGTTTTTTTATTAAGAGCTAATGGAGGGCCATTGATCGCATTTAATTGACTTGACTTTTGCAGTCATACTGGGAAATCACATCTGATGCTTTTCTAAACTACATTAAGGACTACGTTATGGGCATCGGACCTTGGAAGGATACAGTTGTTCCTGTACAAAACAATTACTTGCAAGCACCCACAGATCTTGTTGCCAGGGCGCATGCTCTTGACCTACAGGTGTTTATCTTCGTCCATTTAAACTCTTAATCTTGTCTTTCTGAAGTCTAGACTGACAGGCATAACAGCTAATTATACAATAGTGAAGTTGAGAAGGGATTTTAAACATTTTCACATCCCAAAGCAAGAAGAAAAGGTTGAACCCAACAGTAATGTTGGCATATTAGCAAGTGCAAGAGCAAAGGTCCATGCCCCCAGGTTCAGGCTGACCACCACTGCGATACAATTTATGGAGTTTGTACAAATAAGGGTGTAACATAGTCAGATGCCCTGTGAGAAATTGCATATGTCAAACTTTGAAAATTCCCAACTAGGTAAGTTAGGACAGCATCTGATGAACTTTCTATTTGAACTGGAATCTGTTCCTCGTGTCACTTTACATTTATATAAGCTATATCCATAGGTGGACTATAGATTTATGTTCTTGTATTTTTTTGGGCCAAGGCATCCTAGATGATTTATTTTTCATACGTTATCATTGTTGCTCATCATTTGACTTCAGAAGCTGATATTTGACTCTAAACTCAAATACAGGTGCATCCTTACACTTATCGAAATGAGAACACATTCTTACATTTCGACTTCCATCAGGACCCATACGAGGAACTTGATTACTGGATTAACAAGATAGGTGTCGATGGACACTTTACAGACTTCACAGGCAGCCTACATAAATTTCAGGAATGGACTTCACCTCTCCCTACTGATAATTATTGATGGCAGCATATGGTTATCGCATAAACTTGTTTCCATCTCCTCATAAAATGGATAAAAAAAAACCCAAGTTTATACATCAGCAGAACAGTTTTAGGTTTTTCATTAGCACATTCTCATATTTGTTGCTAAGACGTGAGTAGCTAGGACTGTTTATTTACGTTATTCGGTGAAAACTCTAAAAGCATTGCCATACATTGTCTCGATTAGTAGGGGAAAAGCTTGCCATCTTATGATGCTTTCTTTACCCTTGCAATGTTGATTGTGGGATAATAATGGGAACGGCCCTACAGCCAACCATGGACATTACCCATTACTTTATTGTTTGAATGTACTTGTAGTTCATTTTGTTGATGATTTTAGTGAAATGAAATTGTGTTTTTTAATCCAAAAAAGAGAAACATTAACATATAAAATTAAATGTTATGTGCTTGCTGAAAACATTAGCAACATGAATACATCAACCATTTACCATTTGGATTTACAGAATAGGTCGAACATGATTGATCAGTGAGAGCTGAAAGCACATGGCAAAAATGGAACTTCCAAAAATTTGGAGGCCAGATTCTCATGGCTCCTAACTATGGGGACTGAAATATTTGCGGTCTTCTTATCATTTGTTTTCTTTCTTTTCTTTTTTTTTTTTTTTTTTGCCTAATTTGGTTTGATGTCTTTGTTAGTGCAGCATTCATTGTCTTCTTGTTCTACTTCTCTCTATTTTGTTTTTTGCTTTTTTTTTTTTTTTTCCTGGGGCAAATGGGAAAGCTAAGGGAAGGGTACGAAGATGTGAGACAGGATGTCATCAATTTTATTGCGTCTGGGAACAGGCGCATCTCGACTCAGAGTTTGTTGCAAATGAGCTCTCAGCGTTACTGCCATATGCTTCTTCAATATGGAATTGCAAAGAGGGTGAAATACCTCAAAGTCATCGAAAAAAACATGGCTTATGACTAGCAGAGACTTTTGATACTAAATACAAACTGATACAGAAGTGAAACCCTTATCTGAATCTCAATGTTGGGCCTAACGTCACCAAGGTGATCATCCTGATACTGCAAAGCTAGGAAAAAAATTAAGAATTGAATAAAGTAAAAGAAGGAAACAAAACCATATTCAGTATAACCGTGGTACACCATAGCTGCAGCATACTCACATTCTACCATCAATTCACGAGGAAATTCAGTGTGGTACACTAGAGTTTGCTGAAAACGGGCACGAATCAACCAACGCTGTCCCTGATCAAGAACAGAATCGGCAACACGAAAAGCAAGATAGCCACCTGCTAAGGACAAACGGATTAGCTGGAGTTACTCTAGGGGTGGCTCCTTGCTTTAGGGTTTGTGGATGTGGCTCCTGATGAGAGTGTCGATGTTGGAGATGGACTGCTTTGGGAGACAGTGGCCTTGACGACCGTCGTGGCGATGAAGTATGTCCCTTTATAGATATTGAACCGCTTTTATCATCCCCTGTCAATCTGCAGATAATTAACCATCATATACCAATTAATCCATGCATATCATGCTTTTCATATACATTATAACTTATATAACTTACACTGGAAAGGCAAATGATTTTACACTGGCTCCAATGGCATTAGAATTAAGATGAGAAAGGCTAGCAGAATTAGCAGTATTAACCGATTCCCTGGTATAAGCCTTTTCTTTGTTAAGTTCCTCTTCGTTCTCTTTGATAACTTCTCTCAATGTTTCAGCAGCCTTTGATTCTGTTACACCGAAACGCTCGTTGACAATGGCATGAGAATTTTTTAGGCCAATCTCAGACGGCTCAGTAATTTGGTGACTTTGTAATTCAAATAGAGGACCAGAGAACATGGGATTGGAGAGGGGCCCAGACATCATGGAAATCTCTCCTGGCAAGCCTAGCTCTCCAGATTTTCCTAGCCAGGCCATTTGGTCTCCTGTGAAGCTCATGTTGCCCGGGTGGATGCTAAAGAGAGACTCGTTGGAAGCGACACTCCAATCCATCGGAGCTGTCGATGTAGATTTATTTCTGGAGAACACACGAGATGGGATCCTATAGGCAGAAGGAGCTGTTTGATCGGCTGCAGGTCGCTCCATGAACTGTGTCGGAGGAGATTGTGTTGGGGTTTCGGGCTCATTTTCGGTGTTCGATATTGTCTTGTTATTGCTAGGAACTGTATGATGCTCTCGATCACTCAAGGGCATAGAGCTGATCGGAATATCCTCACTTTCAAGCTCAGCGAGACTTGTATTATCACCTGGGGTGGGCTTAGATTTACTTGTTCGATGGCCGTCCAAATCCTCAGATGAAGAAGAAGATGATGAGGAGGAGGACGAGGAAGCGGAGCTTAACTTTTCGCCTTCAGGCTCTTCACTAACCGTTGCTGCAGGATGAGTCAAAACGTTACTAGCTTCACTCCCATGTCCAGATTCCATAGCTTGAGATGTTGGATTTGCTTCATGCTCTAGAGTTCCCATTGACATCTAATGCACAGGAGCTTGTACTGCAAAATATGCAACAGAGGATTTTATTTCAGAACAATGACGCATTCAAAGTGAATTTCCGAGTAGTCCTTGATCTAGAAATTAAACCAGCTGTACAAATAAATTTCCCATCCCCCGCAGCCTATGGGTTGGAGGATTTTAATTTTCAGGGCAATTATGGGAGGTGGGAATTAACTAAATCCCATAAGTTGCAACATTGATACCTAATCACAAAGCTAGCTAGTTTCCTTCTTTTTTTTTTTTTTTTTTTTGCAACCATAACGAGGACAACGATAAATTCTTAAAACCAAATTTAATCGGGTCAACAATATAAATCTCTTTTTTGTCGATTGAACTCAGTGTGAGATGCAATTAACTCAGGAAATCTAATAGCGCTGTGCCTTTGACTGTCTATTTTTTTGCGTAGCTTGACTGTTGGACTATTATTCAGTAGCTTGGAATGTTATTTTGATCGAAATAAGACCTGAATGCTTTCCCCAGGCCAAGAAACATAATAGAATCATATGATACTTTCTTTCTTAGGATGTACGCCATGTCAGGCATTGGTCAGTTGAGATCTCAGTCTCTAAGAAAGACGATCGAGGCCATGAGGACACACCGAGACGCCTGAAGTCTCATTATCGGTTGCACCCAATTAGGAATTTACAATGAAGTGTAGCTTGAAGCCGAATTGGACACAGACCAATCATAATTGTTAGCTGTAGTCGGGCACCTTATTCCATACATAATAATCAGCTGCAACGACGTGTCTAATTCTACGTGAATTTCACGGGTCTCCCTAACTGTTAGGCATACCCCGCATGAACTAATATATTGTTAATCGAGGTAAGGGAAGAATTATTAGTGCAATTCTTAAGAGGATTTGAATTCATAGACATTATGTTCAACTAGCAAAATTTACTAGCTAGGCAATCATGGTTTATGAAGGAGATTACTGTCAAGAAATTACGAGGGATGGGAAACAAAAATGGGAAAACTTACATGGAAAGCAAAAACCCCAACCGGCGATGTCAGGGGCCGCCAGCCAGCCAGGAAATGGCACAGGTATCTGCAGCCCCTTCTGTTTATCCCGCCTTGATCACCGGAGAAAAAGCTAATCCCAAGGAAGCGAAAGCAAGACGGCCGCTTTCAGAGAGAGAGAGAGAGAGAGAGAGGACGGAAGGAGAGCAAGCAAGCCTCAGAGAAAGAGAGAGAGAGACTGTGTGTAATGTTAAAGGATTTTATGGTGTTGCATGGTTTTTGGCACGTATTTCTCTCGTTTTATTTGCTTATTTTTAGACCAACTGCATTGTTAGGTGAATCGAAACTAACCGTGGTTAGACGGTTTGGTTTCGATTTCCTTTAAGATTTTCTTTTTCTTTTTTTCTTTGATAAATAAAATAAAATTAAAAAAAAAAGTTAACTTGAACCTTATTATTAATGTTAAACACTATAAAAATCCTAACCATAAATGTGAAGGTCAAAATTGATGATCCTAGAAAATGTTAATTCAACATTATTTTTGAACGTTAGCAACGGTCAAACTGTCGTTCTCTAGATTTTTTATTACCATTCTAATCCGGTTCTATAACCAATGACGGTTGCCATTTTTAAAGGAGGCAAATGGTGGCGGGATGCCCCTTCCACAATTCTGATTCTCCATCCAACAGAAAATTTTTAATACATGAAAACAATTGGTTAAATAATTGAATCCAACATAGGAGCTATTGAATGAGAAGAACTGATGATGGGCTACCTCTTGCATTGAGAAAGATATGACATGGTGAAAAAAAAAAAAAAAAACAAAAGAGGCGTAGTCATGCCCGACGGATTATTTAGAGAAAATTGTATTGCACTGTGTGTTTCAGGGTAACCTACGATTTCAAGAGTTAAAAAAAAAAAAAAAAGCTGCACGAAAAATAGAATATGAAGAAAATATTCAAAACATTAATTTACTTGCTAATGAAAAAAAAGGAGAAGAAAAAACAGAGAACAAGAAAAGATTGACAACACTGTTTGTTGGATTTAGTGGCTGCAATTTCATGGAGGCTAGGTGACTTGGTGTCATAATTCATTGAAGGGTTATCGAGCTTTCCTTTTCTGGCGCCTTGATTGACAACAGAAATATAGAACGCAGGAGTAAGCTATTAAAACTTCAAGACCATTAAGAGTTAAAAATTGATTACTAATAACATAATCATCACTTCCAAGTTGAAAAAATCGAACGAAAATCAAAACAAAAATCAAATTCAAAGTTTTTGTCCGTCCACTATAAACAGAACGATCATCTTATGGTAGTGTCCGTCCTTGCTTCCCTGTATCCGGCACCTAACCTAGAGAAAAAAAAAAAAAAAAAAACATACACGCTTGTGAACCAAACTTATTAGCTATGCCCATGATCCAATGCTTCGGAAGTGGTATGGCATTGACCTCCCTTGTATCAGGACGTCCAATTGTTTCATTGCTTCATCAGGTGGCCTTGTTTGCTTCATGGACAATGCCAGCAGAAGCGAGTTGTACGTTTGCGACCCCACGGTCAAATGCTACAGGCAGCTCGTGGGAACCCCCAGGTTTGATATGTTCTGATTAAAGTGCACTCTGCAATTTCAGCAAATTAGAGTCGCATGGCTATTCCTTTACAACTTTGAAGTCTATGCACATCCCATGAATCAAGCAATTGTTTTTAATCAATGGTATCTCTCTATTCACACGTATAATTCGGAATCAAGGGCCTGGATGACTTCGTGTGCAGAGCTGTTAACAGGGTGGAGAGGTGGATGATGACTAGAAAACTCTAATCTAGGCAACATCACAAATCCTAATTACAGTTGCCATGCTATGTACCGAAAAAAATTATGCTCGCCACGCTCAACTAGCCTCAATTAAGCCAATTAAATTTGTTCCCAGCTCATATGATCTCTATTGATTTCGCAGTTTGATATTTAATTCCATATGCTATGTTCGATTGGTGCGACCTACTATGTATACGGCATAAGACTCGTTTATCTAGCGATTTTCTCTGGTACAGGGTATTTGGCATTTTCTACATTTTGTTGAAAGTAGCATTATAGACCTTCTCCATGCAATACTAAATCGGGGTTTTCAACCACGTTAAAAACAATGATTCTTATAGAATTTTCTTGATCTCCGGATAAATTTTACAATACTTAAATATTTATTGATTGATCTCTTATGCGATTCAGTACTTGTTGTTGACCATCTTTTCTTTTTAATCAAACCATGCCAACAAAATTCCTTTTTCTTCTACACATACAAATTATTCATAAATAACGCAAAAGTTTAGGTTATCGAGGGATTCGGTGGAGGCTAGGTTCATCACGACTCATTTGCAGCAGAGCATTATTGAACAACGTTGAGATTAATGTCATTAATGCAGACCCGCTATATCGTCATTAAACCGAATTGTCTTGGAGCACCCCAACCAACACGAGGGAGCATTCCCATCATATTCAAGCAGGCAACACTCTCTGTGCTTCTTAAAAAACAACACTATATTTTAGTTAAAACTTTTTAAAACATTAAATTTATGAATTTTTTTTACTTGTACATTATATTTTTTTTTTCTTTAACTTTCAATATAAGATTTTTTTTTTTTTTACTGTATAATTTATACTTACGATTTCAATAAACACACGATTGAGCACTGGCAAGATATGGTGGTAAGATTGTGTACCTTGAATTGGAAGATTTGAGCGACAACATTGGGGCAGCGCCGCAGCAGCGGGACGTGTGCAGGCGACATGCACCTTCTGCATGTAAACAGCCTCTCTTGGTTTATGATCTTTGGCTCCGGATTTGCACTTCATGGCCGTAAGAAATCTTTTCGATTTCATTATACATCCTTTTTTCTTTTAACATTTAATCGACGTGTGATTTGACTTATAAGATCAGCAAGAAGATAAAGTTATTTTCTTTTAATTATTGAAATGACTCAACATGAATTAAAACATAATATATATATATATATATATATATATATAAGATTATTTTTTTTTTGTTTTTTAATCTAAAAGACTTTATACTCGACAGTTTTTATTTCGGATAATCGGGTTCTTCTTCAACGGGTATTGTCAGTGGAATACACCCGACCAGAATAGGTCAATAAAGATTAAATTTCCAGCCAGTTTTTTGTCCTTTTCTTCTTTTCAATGAATAAAAGAAAGTTTTTATAGACAGAACCAAAAAAGAAGAACTGGGTTTCGTGGAACGTAATTGATTAAAAAGCGGGACTGAATTATTCATCGTCGGATGGAGCGTACGCGTTAATTTACTAAAATCACACAACAAAAACACGGCAAACGTGGGGTGGCAAAACACGGGCATTGGCGCTTGCTAATTTTTGACCGAAACTAACGTTAGGCCTCGGTCTTTGGTCGTTTTGGGCCGCCGTAATAAATTTCACTCAAAAATTTTATATTAATTAAAATGATACGTGATGTAAAATATTAAATTTTTATTTGAGATTCGCCCATTTAAATTTATAAATGGAAATGGAATACTGATAGGCTTTACAACTCATGATGACTACAAATTACATCACGTCAATAATAAAAAAGTTTAGTGCGCTAAAAAATTATTCAAATTGAGTTAGCAGGGTCGACAAAATTAAAATGCCGATCTATTTTTACTATGTCTTCGTGCACACACACGCACGCGCGCGCGCACGCGCGCACACACCCACACACACACACACACACACACACACCTATATATAGAACCTTTGCCTTGCCTCGTGCCGCTAACCCACGAAGAAAAATTAAGGCCACCACGAGGCTTGTTCTCTCTCTGCGTTTTCGTTCTCTGTCTCTCCTTCCGTCTCTTCTCTAATTGAGTTTCTGTTACGTGATTTTACATCACGGCGACGTGGGTCCTTAGAAGGAGCGAGTTTTGAAGGTTCGGCGGGGAAATGGAGGAAAGAGCAAACTTTGCTGTGAATGGATGTCTCAAATTGCCGATTGGCTTCAGGTTTCGTCCAACCGATGAGGAGCTTCTTGTTCATTACTTGAAACGTAAGGTCTTCGGCCTTCCATTGCCGGCTTCTGTCATTCCTGAGTGGGATGTATTCCAGACTGATCCCTGGCGCTTGCCAGGTCAGTGAAATTAGCAAATCTTAAAAGTTTGTTTTTTTTTTTGCGTTTTTCCTGTATCTCTAGGCTACTTTTCTTTTCTTTCTTTTTTTTTTTAATCCAAAAAAGAAAAAAAAAAAAAAAACTTTGATGAGAAACGTTTGGAGTTAAATTTCCTGGTTCTAGGTGATGCGATGGAGAAAAGGTACTTCTTTGGGAAAGACAAGGGGAATGAGAGTCAACTCAAATGCAAGAGGACTAGTTCTGGATGTGGTTATTGGAAGCCTATTGGGAAAGGCAAGCAAATTTTAACCTCTGCAAGCAGCCAACCTATTGGAGAGAGGAAGACCCTTGCTTTTTGCAACACAAAGCATTCCAATAAGACCAAAGCTACTCAATGGGTTATGCATGCGTATCGTCTTGCAGGAGGTTTGGCAACGATTTCCAGAACAATCCAGGTACGTGACTGTACATCAATGAAGCTCCCGCTACACCCAGTTGCGAAATTGTTCTCTTTCTAGATTACTGAGATGTTTTGTACAGTTTCATGAGCAGGCTTCCAGGACCACGTTAGAGAATTGGGTTGCCTACTGCATATTCCAGAGGAAAATAAGGCCCAGAAAACTTGTAGTCATTTCTAAGTCTTCAAACATCGACTTGTCTCAAAGGACTGATGATGCTATGATTAGGCCAGGTATGACCGAAGAAGAGAGCTTCTGTACTGCAGGCCCTCCTCAACCTTCTTCGCCGTGTTGCAGTGGAATCACTGAGATCTCTGCTAAAGGGTCAGATCAGGAAGAAAACTGTTCTTCCATTGACAGCTCTCGTTCAAGTTGTATGAGGAAAACTTAGTCCAAAACCTTCCTGGTTAGGAAATATTTTATTGGGTTATTCAGATGTCACATAACAAACTAATGCAATGACCAAAATTGAAAAGAGATGGCAATCAATTTGTTTCCAGTGTGACAACTCTTGCGCTTTGCAATTAAGTAAATTCACGATCATTCCGGTCTATGTTTTTCGGTCTTTTTCACATCACTGCTCTACGGACGGCAGAATACTAACATCATACGAGAACGAAAGAGGGGCATAGATTTGGGAACTTTTTTAACCCAATATTCCAGTTTTTATCGTCAAAAGGGTGCGCCAGATTTTTGAACCAAAAAGCGATGCAAAGTAGATGCAAATGTAAGGCGTTCCGATGAGAAGCGTCCAAAGAAAGAAGGGAAGAGGTTCTGTGTTATCTAACCATAACCTTTCGTGAAAAGTAGATCCCTTGTGGACAGCAAATAAAAATCAGCGCAGAAGAATATATGGTAGCAAACTTGGGATCGTGAGAATTAGGCATAAGTTTTCAAGTTCGAATTTTTTTTCCTGTATATTTTATCGTTTAAGTGAATAGTCGCAATGGTGGAGCGTGCAGACTTTGCGTGAAAAGATTCTTCCTAAAAAAAAAAAAAAAAGAAACAAAGAATATATGGTAGCCCAAAAAAAAATACTTGCACATGAAGCCTAAGTTCCTGTCCACATTGCAACATGAGAAGAACTCTATACCCTCCTAATCTATCATTCCACTAATGAGATCTTGATGACAAGATCTATTTTAAATGGTTTCACCTCAGAAACTAAAAAGAATAGATTCGGTTGTGTTGGGGAAAGGGAACAAGACAACCGCAAAGAGTCTTTCTTAATGCTTCTAAGCTTGGATAGCGCAACCTCTTATGGGGTAATGAGCATGAGATTCCTTGTGCCAGCCAATGAATACAAAGAAAGGGACATTGATTATGTTTCTTTAAGTAACTTCCTTGTAAATAATAAATCTTCATTTCTTACGTTCATTAATATGTATATATTCGGTCTAGTTATAAGAAACTATTCTTCTTTTTTTTTTTTTTTTTTTGAAATCACATTTTCTTAATGTGCATCATTTGCTTTCGACAAATTTGAAGACACGAACTCCGCGCTGTTGGCGAGCCAGTTTATGATATTTTACCTATCCACAAAAATGGGGAAAAAAAATTCTCTCTTACCTCAATCTGTGCCCATCCGGCTAAAGTGGACAGCGGGGGAGAGGAGCAGCATAAGAATAGAGAATATGGATCAAGAGATTAGAGATGGTGCAAGAACATTGATCTAGATTGAGATGCGTGTAATCTCCAAAAGGGCTTCAATCATTCGGCATAGCAATCGTGAAAGTAGGATCCCATCTAGTTGGGTCAAAGACACCCGACGTGTACCACATGATATGTAGAGTCACAGGAAGGCAATAAGATAATTTATACAATTATGAAACCAATTATGGTCGTTTAATTGCTAAAGCATTCAAAAACATCAGTCTTTCTCCAGAGCGACCATATTATACGAAGAATTTGGTGGTGTTGATTAGTGCATATGCTCTCTCTTATGGCTAGCCTATATAAATATATATGCCAAGGGGATTGTGTGTGTGTGTGTGTGTGCGTGAAGAGGAAAAAACCATTTTCTTTTTTTTTTTTTTGTATATGGTGTCCAGTAACAATTTGCATCCGCCGTTGGCAAATTTTCTAAATAGTAGAGAACTTTTCTGAAATGTATCCTATTAAAAATATATATGTATGTAAGAGTACCCTCTCGTTTGGTTTGTAAAACTGAGATGTACAAGAACTTTACCAAGGTATGAATCGCTTGAGTCAACCGTCAAAACGCAAGTGGTCGAAATAGAGGATTAACTTCGAAACTCTTACTATGCGTGTCACTCACTCACGCAATTTAAAAAAAAAAAAAATTTGAATATCAATACACAGTAACACATTGGGAACAACAGAAAAGTGATATATTAATTTTTTAAAATTTAGTTTTATTTGACCTTGACAAGGTGAAAACTAAAATTGTTTAATACCAAGATTCAAAATTCTATGTTTCCCATGTGAAATATTCATTTCATATGTATTCTTCCTCCGTTGAAACGTATTTTTTTCCCGCTTACCAACGATTAGTTGTTGAGGGAAAGATCGAATGTCTAAAATTAAAAGGGAGAACCGAGAATTTCATGAAATAAAGCATTTCTTGCATTCGACGGCCAAGCTACGTTTTAAGGAGGTATAGAGGTGGCAGCTAGGTCAAATGCCTGTTGCTTTGAAATATCCGTTCTGATATCATAAGTTCCAGGGTACCATAATAAGAGATTTCTCTTATGATATTTTCGTCCTAGCATGTCCGATGTTGTTATTCAAATTGGCCGCAAGTGGTAGATTAACGAGAGTCAAATGATGTGCGTGCGTGCGTGCGTGCGTGTGTGTGTGTGTGTGTGTGTGTGTGTGTGTAGGTGTGTGCGTGTGTGGTGACACCGAAGTTGGCGGATGGAGAACGCTGCCGACCAAAGGTTTACTTGTAGTAGTGGCTTTAGCATCATAATGATCTATCAAAGCAATATAAACATGCCGCGCATAACAACAAAAAGCCGAAAAGTCTTTGGGAAATCAAATGGGTGTGCGGTGTACATTCCTGACTTTCTCCTTTTTCTTTTTTTTTTTTTCAATTGTCAAACAAGGTGGACTTGGTGGATATATGCTTTTCCACAAATGCCAGAGTTCCTACCATTTGTTCACCTCGTGTCAACCTTAGGATGCGTATCTTATGCATTTTTGTTATTAAAATTTAATTATTATTTTAAACATCATAATAATCGGTGACTGGCTATTTAAATTAATGAGGAGGAAGGAACTACAGGTCCAAGACACTTGTTAAATTTGTTTAATATAGATATGAAAACATCCTGACTTCTATTCTTATCTAAAGCCACGATCGTCATTTAAATTAGTTTTGAGTGGTTTTATGCATTTTTTTGTTAATGGTATTCGAATTCCTGCACACGTGCAAATTCGAGCTCCAGTCGTTACGAGCTGCAGTCATTTGGGCTCGGCTGCTCTTCTCTGTCGATCTTTTCTGTTGTATGTGGCGATGCCAGGACCTTTTCCTTCCCGAGATGTTTCAGGAGTTGAGAGTCACCCTGACCTCCGTGGATTGAGCCTACTGGACTAACTGTCGGAGGCAGAACCTGCTGAAGGTGTGCTGTGACCTGTTGGACCTTTTGAAGATGGGCTTTGGGTCTTAAATTTTTGGAGTTTTCCTTTGTCGTATATTTTATATTTGACAACTGTTGTAGAAAGGGTTTGGACTCATAAGCCCATGGACTTTTAAATGGACATTTGGGCTTCAAGCCCATTGGTAATGACATTTCTTTTTTTTTTTTTTTAGGGGATCTATGAAAGGAAACTGTTCTAGCATAATATATCATACATTTAGAAAAATCAACAGAGTTGTAGATAATTTGACTAATCATACTTTCAAATTACAATAGGGTTTGTATGTCTTTTAGAGGCCGTCACAGTGATCTAATTGGGATCTCTTAGCCTTGGTCGCTTGCAATGCAAGAGATCTCTTCAAATTTTATAGTCTTGTGTCCTTTCGGTTTGGCCAAAAAAAGAAGAAAAAAAAAAAAGAAATCTGACTTTGACCAAACCACTCTTCTCCCTAGACGCTACCGTTACACTTCAGCAGCAAACGATCCCTCTCTCTTTCTCTCTGCTATAGTAAAAATTTAAAAATATAATATAATATATATATGTATAAATAAATAAAAATTAAAAAAAAAAAAAGAAAGAGAGAAGAAGAAGAAAGGAAATGGAAAGAAGAAAAAAGAACGACTACTGTGATTAGTACAACTGCTGCTGCTGCTGCTGCTGCTCTGATAGTCGTTCATCTCCGTCGTGGAAGTGATCGGTGTTATTTAGGGTTTGAGAGAAAATGAAGTCTCCACTGGGCAAGCTCAAACTGAAGCTTCACAAGAGTGATGCCAGGGACGGAAGAGACTGTCTCCCTTCTGCTCAATTGGATGAACTCGCTCGAGCTTCTCAGGTCCTCTCTTCTCTTCTCTTCTCTTCTCTTTATTTTTGCACTCTCAATTTTTCGGTATATCATCTTCCAAATAATATCATTGCCGCTGCCGCTGCCGCTACTATTTCAGATTATGTTTTTTTCCCCCCTTTTATTTATTTATTTATTTATTACTTTTTGTTGTTGTTGTGAATGCGTGTTTTAATATCATTGCCGTTCCGATGGTCCCGATTGTAACCTTTTATTTGGGGCTTTCATCTTTTTGCTGTTTCGTAGTAAGACGGCAAATTGACAGAAGAAGATTTTTGTTCTCTGTTATTTATTTATTATTTTTATTTTTTAAATTTGGCTGAGATGAAACTTTGTCCAGAAGCATTAGCGCTGTTGATTTATTTTTAATCCAGTTGTGGAAAATTATTTTAAACCCATGACGCAGTACTCTTTCGCCAACTCCATGGCAATGTGCTTGGCAGAATGTCGGTGCATACTGAAATGCAATCACCATTTCTTAAAGAATTGTACAGTTGATTAGCTTCAATTATCTTCCAAAGAAGGGAATAATTCGCAATGCTTATGTACACTGTATGGGTTTGATGTAGATAATAAATTGAACAATTTTGCTAAGTTTTGGTTCCAATTTGAGGCTGAAAAAGATTTTTACAATATTCACAATTCAGGAAAAGTAAGGAAAATGAGTTGCTTTTTTGTCATTTTTATGTTGTTCTTGTGCGTGCCACCTAGTTTCAATTTTTTTTTGGATAAATGGCAGTCTTTATTTTTGAATTTTTCTGTTTCCTTTATTTATTCTTTCTATAGCTTCTTCTGTTGATCCATTCAAAAGATCGCTGTCCAATATATTCCTATTATTCTTTTCTTCATCTCTCTTAGGACATGCAAGACATGAGAAATTGCTATGATAGCTTACTATCTGCTGCTGCAGCAACAGCAAACAGTGCATACGGTAAATTGTTCACTGTTTGTCTCTCTCTCTCTCTCTGTTTTTTTTTTTCCTTATGTTGCTAGATCTTTGTTGCTTATATCTATGCTCTATTTTTTATGATAATTTTCATTTTCTTTTCTTTATTTCGGCTGTGCTTGGGTATGAATCTTGGTTGCTGGGACCGGGAGCCTAGCATCCCCATCCCTAGACCACACGGGTGCCATGATAATTTTCACTTTTCCTCATCCATTGTGTTCTCCCTTGTGGGTATCATCAAATTGTTTATGGAACTTGAAGCCATAACAAAAATCTGAACTCTTGCTGATACAAATGATTTTTTGGGGGGATAAGGTTTATTATTTTCTGTAATTGTGTCTTACAAATGCACAGTGCAGCCCCAAGGCATTATTAAAATACAATTAACTTACCTTTTTTAGAAGCCTTTTTATATGAGCAGTCATTGCTGGTAAAAAAAAGTTCCAAGAATTTTAAGTCAAATTTCCCAGTATTGGTTACTTAGAGATTGCCAACTGCTGATTGTTATGTTATTCTGGAATTTCTAAATTGTTCCGGCTGTTTTAAGTCTAATCTATGCTGTGCACATGGTAATTTTGGTGCCATGTATATGTTATGGGACTTCATGTACAAATTCTCAAGCCTACCTAGCATTGCATGTATAGTTTTCTTATTTGACTTGTATTTTCAGAATTCTCGGAGTCACTGCAGGAAATGGGTTCTTACCTCCTGGATAAAACTGCTTTACTTGATGATAAAGGAACAGGTATGTGAATTCTGAAAACAAGCAAATTACTTGTTTTGCCATCAATTTTTGAAATATATACGAGGGTTGTCATGTGCACTCTAGGATTTTGCCTGGAAGCTGAACAGTATTTGCTTCATTTTTGAAACTTCATACCCCTTCATTAATCTGGTTGTATACACTACTGTTTCGAACACACACACACATACACACAAAACATATAAGAAGGTGAAACTCTGAATTACATTTTTTTCTGGAACACATTTCATGTCAAAAAGATATTTCTTACCAAAGTATGGGATCAGAAGGGTTAATCACTATTGTAAGTAATCTAGATCTAACCTTTTGTCCATTCATGACACAATTTATATAAATCATCAAATAATGGTGGGTGATATTCATTATCCACGAATGGTTTTCCACTGAAATATATCCTTTCTCCAATCCTGGCATGAGCATTCAAATTTCGTAGGCTGAACTTTTCAAAATTTATTTATGGTGAATTTATACATACACCATGGTGATAATCCTAAGAGAAATAGTGCCTGACAAAGTGGTAAGTACATGTCTGCAGGGCATTAAAAGCCTTAGCATGCCTTTCTATTTCATTCTTTCTCTCTGTCTTTCAGACCAGATCTGCCTGATTGCCTTCCACTTTGTTTGGTTGGATGAGAAATTGGAGGACATTCCCTTACCCTCTTTCTGGGAGAGGGAGATGAGGAGAGAAGGGGTATTATTAGATGTGTGATGTCAGTTTGCCTTTATGAATTGCATGTTGGATGTTTTATAATTGCACTACATTTTTCTGCAGGTAAAATCTTATCTATGCTGGGAAAAGTGCAGTTTGAATTACAAAAAATTGTTGATAGTTATGTGAGTGCATGTTGTTTTAATTTCATCTTGGGGTGTACTTTTTTTATGATTATGCAATAAATAACTCAAGGCAGCCTGTTGATAACTTACTGTCATTGATTAATTGTAATTCAGCGATCTCATATATTTGTGACAATCACAAATCCATCAGAGTCACTTCTGAATGAACTTCAAACTGTTGAGGTTTTTTTCTCTACCTCTCTTTTGGTTGTTATCTCATAGCACATTCTTTGACAATGATGACTTCTCATTACTTGGCTGCCATTCTTTCCTGTGCCCTTGTTGTTAGTATTGTTGGCATTGTTCTCACAATAATTGTCATACTTCTCAGGCTCATTATGATAGAAAGGTATTTGTTATGTAGGACATCTTGTTGTTATGCCTGTTGTCCATGTAACTAAGTATTTACATTCATAACACATTGCAAAAGCTAATTGTATTTCTACATTTGCATGCTAAAATATATGCCTTTGTGGATCTTAGTGCACTAATATCGTATGGGAACCCAACAAAGCAAACCTCTTGTTTTGAATTTTGTCAGTGCCACTTAAGGTAATATCATTTGTGCTTGTTTTCTCCTATGTGTTAATGGGCAATGGGCAAAAGTCTTTCTTCACAATGATGACATGTTGCTATCTGTACTTTACCAAATGTGCAAAAATTTTCCTTTACAATGATAGTAAAGTTTTCTTTTACTCTGCTCCTTCACACTTGCATCAACCCCAGCTCTTACTTTTGCACTTAAGCCACTTTTTTCATGATGGGGTGGAATTTTGAAGCTCTTATACTAATCTGCTGGTGCGTGTTGATGCTACACTTGTACCCTAGTCCCTAGTTTGGTATGGTAAGAGCGTTAATTTGCAAGATTTGGTCTTGTCTTTTTACCACATTGAATTTTTTGGGTGGTAGTAGTTTAGTAGTTTGCTACTATTCTTTGCAAACAAATATTTGTGTAATTGTTAGTGCTGGAATGGTCAATTCTAAGATTTGGGGCTTGTCAATCAGTTAGATGTGGGCATTGAGATAAACGCTATCTAGAAGGTATAGGACTTAGGAATTTAAAGAGACCTTCACCTCTTTTCAGTTCACTGTTCCCAAGCACTTTCTTAGATCACAACATTGGTCTCAAAGCATCTCGCTATCATTTTTCTTACCGTCATCATTTCTCTGATGCAGGATATGAAGCGACAATGTGATGAGAAAAGGTCTGTCATATTCTGTCTTAACCATTCTTTGGTTTGTTGGAACCAGACTCCTTCTGATTCTATGAATTGATGCTCAGAAGTATTTATGAATGCATGGTGGCACAACAGAAAGAAAAAGGAAGGTCAAAGAGTGGGAAAGGTGAAAGCTTCACATTGCAACAATTGCAGTCTGCTCACAGTGAATACAATGAAGAAGCAACCTTGTGCATTTTTCGTTTGAAATCTCTTAAGCAAGGGCAGTCCCGAAGCCTTCTGACACAGGCTGCTCGTCACCATGCAGCTCAGGTGTCTCATGTGTATATATATTTCCTTGAGATTTTAATTACCAAAACCCCTTGCCATTTAATAAGTTGGGTGATGATTTGTTAGAAACCTTATGATTTACATGCAGTTGAATTTCTTTCGGAAGGGACTGAAGTCACTTGAGGCAGCAGAGCCTCATGTAAGACTATTCACAGAACAGCAACATATTGACTATCAATTCAGCGGATTTGAAGATGATGGTAGGGAAGATGGGGGAGGTGGTGGAAATGGGAATGATACAAATGAAAACAGGAAATTGAGTTTTGAATACAGAACAAATAAGCAGGGGCAAGATGCTGTTTCTGCATCAAGGAATTCAATGGAGGTGAGGATATAAGTTTATAGTTTATAATTTTTTCTTAAAATGAAATACTGAGTTTGCTGAATGATATTGTGGTGTTTTGAACCTGTTTAGGATACCATCCTAGGACCTTTTTACTTCTTTAGACTGAATTCATGTCTTGTTAGCTCATCTGGGTCTCTGTGATCCACTTAAAACTTGCGTGTTTTTCCAATTTTTGGCTTGGGATAATGTCACTTTGGATTTATTCATGTTAATTTGAGAAAATCATGACTGTTTGATTAAAGCAACCACATGTTCCTAATAGTCAATGCATTTTTGGTTTGGTTAACACACATTAAATTGGCACGAGCTTTATCGGAGAAAAACATGGCCCTTCGCTTACTACTTCTCCTCATGGATGGTGAAATTGCACTCCATGGATCCCTGGTTTGATTAAAGTAAATGGAATATGTTGATTGATGTATCTTCTCAACATGTTCCAATCTGTCAACAAATGGAGATGGTGATTGCATTCATAACGCCTATAAATGTGGTGAGGAACCTAGTTTCTCATCCCTTCAAGGTTGGGTTGAGTTGATGGTGGGTTTGGCTTGGGTAATCAGACATTGAATTGATTCGTGCTTTACTGGAGAAAACATGACCTTTTGGTTGAGTGAATTGGGAGATTAATACCAAAACCCTCTTGTTTATTGCCTCCATCCGATTATGATCTGTGTGTATCATTCATGTGTATCATTAATACCAAAACCCTCTTCTCTAGGACCAGTGTTACACTTACTTTGCTAAACATTTCCTCATTTCTTACTTGATCCTTCCCAGAGTAGCCACAAATCCATCTAATTATTCTTATCTCTTCTACTTCCATTTCTTGGACATGTCGTTTCTTAGCAACCTAACACTCCCAACCATACAACATCCCTGGCTTAATCACTGTTTGATAGAATTTACCCTTCAACTTAATAGAAATTTCGTGGTCACACAAATTTCTAGTTGCACATCTCCATATCTGCCATCCAACGCTTATCCTGCAGAATTCTTCCTGAATAGGGCTTATTCTTGTGTAGATGGTGTTGCATCTTGTAACAAAACATGCTCTTCTGGGCATGAAGGAATTGTCTAAATGAGTCTAATCATCCTATTTAAATGTGTGGATGCCTTTGCAATTGATTTTGGACTAGCCTCATGTTTCTATTTTTGTAATTGTTATAGAAGCCTTTTTGAAAGCAGGATTCTTATCTTGTAATGCTGGAAGAGGCTTCACATGCAATAGTGGTCTCTTTTGCATTAAGAATAGACAACCGTACAAACCAATGGACTCCTTAACATACCTTGAAGCAATAGTGTCTCTTTTGTATTAGGAATAGACAACTGTACAAACCAATGGACTGCTTTACATACCTTGAAATTACTTCCACACCCCTCGGCTGGGGACTCCCATGAGAACTCAAACTCATTGCAGCATGGGTGGACATTTTGTTTTTTGGATGAGTTGATTTGTTCATGTGATGTTCAGAATGGAAGCATCAAAAGAAGAAATCTAATCTTCTCCTCATTGGTTTTGAGTTTGAATGTTAGGCGCTTCTTGTAGCTGTTGGGATTGACATGATTAAAAGATGCATCTTTGTATTTTGACCCTAGGCATTGTGCATATGAAAAGTTGGATTCTTCTCTTCATGGGATTGTAAAGTCTTCTGTAAAGAGTGCATTTCCTTATGCGTTTACTTGTAATGCCTAGGTAGATGAAGTGTTCACCCAGATTTCAACAAGAGAAAATGTAAAAGTAACTTTTGGCATTCCTTTTTTATTGTTAGATTTAGAATAATGACTTCACTTGTTTTATGTTAAGAGAAATTACTAGCAAGTTCAATTTTATTAAGTAAAAGACTATTAGGTTCGTTTTTTCTTTCACATGACTAATTAGTATATTGTTGAGAAATTGTTTGCCAAAAAGTTCAAAATTTTGTCTTTTTAATTATCATTGTGGATTTTTAAATTATTTATATAATACTTTTTTCTAACAAGTTTTTAGTATAATTGGTGCTATATGTTATGTAATTATTTCACTATTGGTCGTAAAAAAAGAAAAAAATGAACATAATTCCCATTTGCTTAATAATTAGTTATATTCCCTTTTATTTATTTACCAGGGACAAAACCCTCCGTAAATCCCGCGCTCTCATAAATCATTGATTTTTCCGGCATTTGTAGAATTTTTTTATTCAAGATTGTTTTTTCTTGGGCATGATATTGAAATGACTTGGGTGTACATGTTCAATTACAATTGTCACGAGTGTGTTCATGAGTTCTCTCTTAGGTGGTTATGTGTGGTGATCAGATGAGTTAGTTTGCATTGAAAATTCCTCTTTCTCTATAGTTGAACCTTGAGAAAAATGGAGGAAGTCTCCAGGTACCAAATAGAGAACCTAAAGGCAGCAGCCATTCTGCCCCAATTCTTCCAGAAAGAAAGTCTGATCCAGTTGAAAGATTTAGGCAAATGCAGCAATCAACAGCAAGGAAGTTCAATACTAATGTGCTGCCAACACCTCTTGATGCAAAAGGTCCAGTCTCTTCAAGAACAAGAAGTTCAGTTCACTTCACAAGGCCAATAGACCTTAGTGGATGCACTCATAATTTGTGGCATTCTTCACCTTCGGAGCAGAAAAGGCATGAGAAAGCCTCGGTTGATGGTCAACTGCAGGAGTTCACTGTACTTAAACCAAGTGCAGTACAAAAAGAGAACTACAGCAACAGTCACTCAACCCAGTTACCTCCCCCTTTACTTGAGGGAGTTTCAGTTCCTCAAGTTGACATGCATAGTTCATCAGAACATAAAAAAATAAAAAGACAGTCTTTCTCTGGTTCAATAATTGGTAAACTGTATGCAATGAAGCCTGCTTTTTCTGCCAACGGTCCCATTCCTTCTGCTGAACTGTCCCAGCATGCTTCCGGAGTGCCTTCCCACGCCCCGATTCCTCATTCTACTTCATCTCCAAAAATATCCCTGAGTGCTTCACCTCCCCTTTCTTCTTCACCCAGAATAAGTGAACTTCATGAGCTTCCTAGGCCACCCGGAAATTTAATCACCAAAGCAGCGAAATCTTCAGCATCAATTACTCACTCTGCGCCATTGGACAGAAATTCTGTGCTATCTGGAGCAAACAATGCTACTTTTGTGGCAGCAAATGTTGCCTCACATCTCCCAACCCCACCATCGATTGTTGCTCAAAGTTTCTCGATACCCCCTAGCAGTCAGAGAGCAATTACAGTTCATGTTTCTAAGCTTTCGGAATCTCCAAAAGTATTGGATAACACTGAGGATGTTGATTCTCCACCACTCACACCTATTTCCCTTGCCAACATCAATCCAGCATCTATGACCTCTGAATTGGTTGCGCATTCCAGTCAGATCAGAGGTAATTGGATACATATGTTACTTTTCTGATAACTAAAAGCCAAGCTATCATTCCTTCCTGCACAGCTGAGGAATCTAACTTATTTATCATATATGCATTTTGTGGCTTAGGGGTAATTGCATTGCTGAATGAAATTGCATGAAAACCTTTTATAATGAAGTTTGCAGGAAAAGTCTCGGCATTGTTTTAGCTTGGATTCCTTCTTCTTGTCCTGCTTGGATATAAATTAGGATCATATTTTGGTTATAAGCATACTATCTTTACCTGAAGCAGGTGGAAGTTGATACCATGCGTGCCATGTCCTGTCATTTATCTGGTGTGCCATTTACATTGTGATGGAGGGTAAGGCCCTGTAAGGTTGGTTGAGGCATCCCAATTTTTGTTAATCACGCTATTTAGTTATACGATGAAAGCTATAAGCTCCATGAAATTGTGCATTATGGCACATCTTGTGTATCTCCAACTGAGAATTGCTTCCCTGCAAAGGGTACTAATCTGAGGTAGGATCTCTGATTTCTCACACTGCAGCGTGGAAAACTTTGAATTTAGTTATCAAAAAAGAAAACCTTCGGGATCACTCTTTTTGTTTTTCTTTTTCCAATGCCACATATCTCTGGAATAACGTAAGAGGTGTATCCTTGCATTTTCACTTATAGCGCTGTTATGTAGTTACGCATATAGTATAATAATATTTTTGCATTTAATTTTAGTTATTAGTGAAATTAAATAAAATTTGACTAGTTTTTTTTTTATCATGTTATTATATTATTTCTTGGATGTTGTAGCTTTTTTTTTTTTTTTCTCCCTAAAATTACCACGAACAACCGATTTGAACCGATGGTTTATGATTCTGGATGGGTCTCGTTGAGTTATCAAGCGGAGCCAGAGGGTAAAAGTTTCGAGCCGTGACCAGACCGAAACTCAATCACAGCTCAAATCATAATCATGAATCTTGGTTCGGTAAAAATTTGGTTCGGTTTTAGTGCAAGAGCTTGGACTGGAAATGAGGCACAAGGACAATAATTGCACACAAATGTTAGCGCCAACCTGTAAGGACAGTCAAAAAAAGGAAACCGAACGAGGCCTCATCGTGAATTTTAAACATATGCGAAGGATTTGGAGCCACTTTGGGAAGTTACCAAAGACGTAGGGACCAGCTCGACACATTCTGAAGGTGGGGGAATTGTCTCTATCAAAGAGATCACGTTTAAGAAGACTGATAAAGTTGAATGTCTGTAGTCGTGAAAAGAACGCAACGAACTAGCCAATCAACCAACTTTAATCAAGCCAACTCCCAATTACAACTTTCAATTTCCATGCCGTCTCTTTAAATTCCATAAATGTTTCGGTTCGGCTTAAGCTTTCATTCAAGCTTCCTCTTCAAATACCGTCCATTTTCATTCGAGAGCTAATGGAGCGTTAGCCAATGGACTTCTAGTTGTAGCCAGACCCTTTGATACGGTTAAGCCCGAACGTGGCCTGGGAACCAGCGTTGAATGGAAAGACACATCCAAGGCCTTATAAGGGGCTTCTTCAGTGCAGGCACCAATGTCCGGGAATGGATAAATATTGAATAAGGAGTTGGAAAGATAAAGAATAATAGAATCAGAGAATTTTACTTTTTACCATATAATTTGAAGTCTGAATTCCCATTAAAATATTTAATAAAATTAAATATATGCTTGCTAAATATACATCTAATTCAACGGTTCAATCCATCCGCCCCTATTTTCCTATTGTTTTAGATTAAAAACAGTATATATATATATATATATTGTATAATTTATAATTTAATATCTAGAGAGAGAGAAAAAAATCTAATGCCTGAGAATTCTAAGTTGGATATAGCCGTGAGAGACGGCATCATCCTATGTGACAATATCAGATGCCTTTGTATTTTAGGTGATGAGATTGTTTTCGTAATCCCAATTTATGACATCTAGACTACAATAAAATTAAAATTATTATATCATTACATCAAGTCTTTTTCTTCAGTTGATGCATAAGACACTAATAATAGTAGCTTTAAGAAATACACAAGAGGCCGGCTCACATGGTGCCAAGTAAACAGAGGACTCTTGGGTCAAAAAAAAAAAAAACAAAAAAAAAAGCAAATAAGGACTTCGGATTTTATGTTAAAAAGATTGTGGGTTTAAGCTCTCCAGAAAGAGAGATATGAGAAAAGGAAATAAGCATTAATCATTGAAAGTTCGTGAGTGAATTATTTTTAATTTTTCATAGAAAAACAGAGTAAATTATCGATATTTATTGAAACTAAATAAAAGAGATTTGGATAAATTACTTTTGAAAATAACATTGCGTCTCACCCTGTGGAGTGTATAACAATTTTTTTATTATTATTATTTTTGGGTCTAATTAAGTTGAAAAGATAGAATTAAATGTGAGAGAGCTAAGGCTATTGTTATAGAAAAAAAATAAAACGCTCAACCAATTAACAATTAGAAAAATAATAAATCAAGTTTGTAAAATACAGCTAACAAAATGAGGCGAGGGGGGGGGGGTTGGTGGTGACACTTTTGTCTTTGTTTTGGTTTTTTTCTTATATTTTTGGGCATTATAAACAGAGAGATGTGCTTTAACAGGAGTCTCTGTCTCTCCCTCTCTCTCTCTCTCAACCATCTTCTTTTCTTCCGAAACAGACCCAGAAAAAACAAAAAAGGAAAAGGAAAAAGACAAGGAAAAAAGGAGACCCTTTGGCTGTTTCTTTCTCAGTTTCTATGTTTCCATGAATTTGGCTTACAAATTTTTCGTGTTAATTTAGTAAGGGTGATTCAATAGCCATTGCAGATCATCACTGAAATGAATTGTGCGCCATTTGTTCTTTTGGTGAGTGTATTTTTATTAATCAGGCTGATGTGGTTGGTTTTACTGATAACCAATACTATCTTAATTTTCTTAAATATTTCTTAGATCAATTGTTATGATGGTCATCAATGACTGATTGCATTTTGGGTTTCGTTAATTGTGGTGGCTTTTTTTTTTTTTTTTAATTTTTGATTTCTTTAAGTGTTTAAAAAAAAAAAAAAAAATAGTATCCTTTAAGTTAAATGAAAAAATATGTTCCTTTTGGTAGACAATTGATGACTTAAAAAGGGTCGTGTTTACTGGGCAATGTGTGCCGTACAAGTAAACCTTTTGCCGCTTCTTGTGGTTTTTGTTTTTCATTTATCGATGTTTTGAAGTAACTGACTCAATGCATTTTTAATTTTCTTTTCCTGTTGTTTTTGGCAATTGTGAGTAATTATTTCTTGCTGGCCTCCCTTTGATTTGCTATTTGTAAATAGGCTGTTTTAGACTGTATGGTAGATTGAATGGGAGGCATGTGTCGTGTCTTTGAGTGTTTGGGTTATAATTGGAGAAAAAGAAAAAAAAAAAAAAAGAAAAAGGGATTATTTTCTATCATAGATAGCCGAACTTCATGTATGTTGAGTTTTGATTAGAGCATTAATAATTCAGTACATAGCAGAAACTCATGGGAAAAAAGAAAAGCATTTCCTTGTGCTCCTCTGTGTGATGGGATTACAAATAGATAGAATCTAGTTTATTAACTCCTTTTTTTTTTTTTTCCTTGAAATTGGACAGCTATTGATGTTTGCATTGTTTTTTCTTGAATTTCTTCAGGCAAATATCTTCTATGCTGTTAAGGATCTTGAAGTCTAGGTGCTCCATTGCTTGCTGGTTTGGAAGTCTGGAAACCTGTGCTGCCTATTATTATGTTTGGATGGTCAATATGCATTTGTCTTTCACTGTGCAGTGTTGTGAAAGAATTTTAGAATTGTGGATCCCTTTGGTAGATACATAGCATTAACATGTTTGTGGCTGAGGAAACAGATTTCCTTGTATTCATCTACATTCAGACTTTATTGTCAATAATCTAGCATTACTCTCATTTTAATTCACTGGTAGGAGTAGAAAGACCTGACAATTTGCTGATAGATTGAGAGCAATTCCATTATAGCTGGCCAAATTGGGTGTGAATGCATAAGACTAAAATGCTTGATGCACACTTACTTTGGCAGAGAGATGTGGATTTCTTTTGGCTCTACCAGATAGAAGATAGATATTGATTCATGCTTGCTTTAACTATGGGTTTGCTGCAACTGTCTTTTATCGATGGTGCTGAGGGGCCCACATCAGCACCAGTGGCCTCATTTTTGCAGAGTCCACACCACTTTTCTGGTGTTGGAACCTGTGATTTCGATGATCTCCATGGCAGAGGGATGTGCCAAACAGGTGGGGCTTGTCTGGGTTCTTCTGTAGGAGATTGCCAGAGGAAAACTTCCTTGGCTTTGCTAAAAGCTCCAGACAATCTGAGTAGGTCTGAAGGGGCTGTGGATGTTTCTTCCAGTCTGTATGGGTTTGAAACTGGTACTGTGAATGAGGGTAATTGGACTACTTCTAAGACCAGAGGGGAAATTCCAAATCCTGCTTCCAGGATTGTGGGTTTTGAATCACGTAGAATGAGTTCTCTCAGCAATTGCATTGAGGGAAATTCTACTGATCACGTTCATTCTTCTTCTATGATCAGTGCTGCAGCTATTGAAACTGAATTGGCTGGGTCATTTGTCAGGAAGAGGCTATTGTCAGCCTTAAGTAGTACATCTTCAGCAGAGCAATTTAATGGTGATTCTTTAGACATTGGTCATAATGCCTCTCGAGTGAATTCCCAGACCATGAATGAAGAATTTAATGTATCCGTGGCACATGATACCAAGAAAGCATATTTTCACAGAAAAATTAGTTTTTCCAAACCATTCCAATCCTTGTCTGGTTGCTTGGAACAAGGGAATCTGCCATATGACAAGAGTATAAAACCATCGGTTTGTTTCACCAATGGCCCTTTGCTGGAAAATGGAAATCTACAAATTCAGACAAATTGTGTATATTGTCCTGAGCTTGATCATTTCAGCAAAACAAACGAAGGAAGATTCCAAGGTGCAACAATATCTGTATCCTCCCAAAAGGCAATTTCACATCCTCTTTCTTTGTCTCCTCTGGGTCCAAAGTTTACCGAAAGAATGAAAGCTGCAGGAGGGTGCAGGGATGCCAAAAACCTCACAAAGGCTCCAAATTTAGAGAATGTTGGAAGGATGCTTGACAGGCACAACCTGGACCTCCAAGAAATGGAATTAAGCAGATCATGGGAAAATATTGATCTCTTCCACAAAGGATATTTTCCATCTTCTGAAGAAATTGCTCCAGACTTGAGCTGGTCTTTGTTTCAAGAATCAGTTCCAGCCCAGTGCATGCAGTTTGCTAGAAGTTTGAGTGGCCGGGCTGTTAGGAGATCCTTGGTTGGATCATTTGAGGAGTCACTCTTGTCTGGACGCTTCTTCTCAGGGAAATGTACTCAGGTTAGTGTTAGTTTCCTGCATGACAGGAAACCTTGTATATAGTAATCTTTGTTTCTTAGTATTATTCTTATCTGGCACTCGACATTACTCTACTGCTTTCTATTGGCATCTACAGAAGATTGATGGTTTCCTTGCTGTTTTAAGCATTACTGGAGGGAGCTTTTCACCAAAACTGCAGAAACTTCCTTTTTCAGTCACCAGTGTAGATGGAGATTGTTATTTACTGTATTATGCATCCATAGATCTTGTAGAAAATTCATCATCAGTCAAGAATAATTCAAGAAAAGGCCTAAGCAATGATGAGACTCAAACTATTAAGAGCTGCTTACGTATTCCTATGAAAGGGTGCATACAGTTGGTATGTTGCATCTATCTTCAAACCCACACAGTCCTTTTGAGAAAAAATTTGACCTTTGGTGTCATGTTCCTTCTCCTGCTGCTTCTGAGCATTTACAAAATGTTTTACTTATAAGCTTTAGGCATATGATGCTCAAAATTTCACCTTTTTCTTGTTTGGTGTGAGGAACACCTATTAGTTTTCCTTTATGATGATGGCTAGCTGATTGCTAAACTTATCAGTACTGTATTTTAATAATGAGTAAAGCTCATATATTTATGAAGCTGGGGGCTAAAATGAAAACCTGCAGCTGACTGATGTAAATCTTTTGATTTCCTGGAAAATGGTTTTTCTTTTGTAGGTTCTCAGCAATCCAGAAAAGACACCTCTTCACACCTTCCTTTGCAACTATGATTTGAGTGATATGCCAGCCGGTACTAAAGTAAGATGGGCTAATTGCTGTGTTTTCCTTTAAGGCTTATATATTGATCTTACTGAACTTCATCTGAGTATATGCTTCCTTTTTGCCATATAGAAATAGGTCGGACATGAGAAATTGGTAGTTTTGGCATTCAAGCTATCTTAAGTTTCAATATGATTATTACCTGTTTATACTTGCATAAGGATATTTATGAGAAGCATGCAAATTGAATTGTTGTGGTTTTTGTTGATATTTTACTTCTGGGCCTACAAACCTGAAGGGGAAGGTTTTAGTAAACATTAATATCAATTGTAAAGTTTTGTTTTTAGACTTTTGAATGAAATATATTTTTTTCCTCAGCTATTTGTTACAGATCTAGGAACCCAATTAGTTTTGGTCCCTGAATGTAATTTGTTTCACTGAGTTTAATTTAGGAGTGATGAGTTCCATGTTAGCTTTTTAGTTGCCATCGTAGGTAGGGTATATGCTTGTTTGGTACTCAATGCAAATCCGGAATTGAAATAGCAGTTTATCAGTTATGAATATCTACGAACATATTCTGTTTTAGGTATCTGTAATTCTATATTTATTTCCCATCTGTGTAGACATTCTTGCGCCAGAGGGTCACTTTAGGTTCTTCTGGTACAACTTCAACAGAGTTCAAAAAGGGGCAGATTAGTTTGGACACGAAGCTGAAAAACAAGCTGACCTCAGTCTCGCAGGAAATCAGTTCGGTACATACAGTGACTTCTATTGGCCAGAATAATGAAACAAAACAAAGTGAACAGTGTGATATAGCAGATCCACTAGACAAGCAGTCCCGAAATGCGAGGAGTGTTCTTGGGGAACCCTTTTTGACTGGGAAAGAAAGCAGGAGTGGGAAATGCCAGACTGGAGGGAAGGGCTGCACATGGGTGGATGTGTGTGATGAAACTGACAGCAATTCAACTCGATATTGTTCAAAGATTAATGAAAATGCTCCTGACACTCCTGGTGGTGCTCTGCGCTACGCACTTCATCTTCGATTTCTATGCCCTTCACTTAACAAGTCTTCTAGATCTGTACGGAGATGTAAATCAGATACCCAGTCTTTACCACACAACACAACTTTGAATGACAACAGGGAGCGTAGGTTTTATTTATACAATGACATGAGGGTTGTGTTTCCTCAACGCCATTCAGATGCTGATGAGGGCAAGGTAAACATCTTTTAGCTACACTCTTTTTTCTCTCGTTCCCCAACCCAACATACATTAATTTTCTGTATGTTTTGAGAAGTACTTTTCTGATATGTCACAGTTGATGTGAAAGTGACAGATCAGACTAACTTTTGGCATCATAACCAGTGGATCAAACTGTAAAAGTGCAACCTGTTTTTCTCTATTTGGTTCTATGTGCAAATTTAGGATTAGGTGAGAACTGGTGGATCAAACTGGCACATGGGGACATATGGGCGATTATTTTCCATTTTCTGCTCATGGTTTTACCTGTAGTGTTAGTGTTAGGGGTCATATTTTCAATCAATTGTAAAAAATACATGTCTTAATTATATTGAGTCATTCTTCTTTTGTGATGGGAATAAACCTACAAATAAAGCAGAAGGTAAGTAATGTATGAAAAGTATGGGCGACCCAAGTTATGAATAAATTGCCATTGCCTAGTGAGGTTGTTTCATCCCACATCCCTCGTAATTATTATTTTTTTTTTAAAATTTTTTAAGCCTTTTTTTTCGTGTTTTTTGAACTTTGGTCTAACGGGGGTTGTTGCTTTCCCTTGGCAGTTGAACGTGGAGTATCATTTCCCAGGAGATCCGAAATATTTCGATATCAACTGAAAGACATAATTTACCCCAAACGAAGCTGACGCTGTACATATAACTCAACCGTCTAAAACGCTGGCACTAACCCTTATCCGCCTGTAAATACTTCGATTCAATAACCTGATGGGTTTCGTTGGTCTCTCAAGCACCGTCCGTTTGTTTGGTCCATACTGGTAAAACCGTGCATGGCTCATTGGTCATGGGTTCCTGTTCTCTCATTAGTACGGTAGGTGACACAGGCCACTTTGGTGACTACGGACACTTAAATTTGGTAACGTAGGACCAAAGTCGAGCATTCAGGGAGCCAAACGTAAGGCGTTGTAGAGTAGTGAAAGGACATTATTTGTGTGGTCTATTTGTCCAAGCGCAAGTTTAAGGACATCTATTTTGAGATAGGATTCAAATTTACTGCTTAAAATGTTGCCTGTGTTAAATTAAATTAAAGTGCTTGAAGTCAAACAACGAGCAGGAAGGACTTGTAAAAACAGGCGTAGTCAAAGGAGTGCAGACTGCTGCCATTTCGCTGTAGTGGTTACAGTTTGTCTCAAGTGACAGTTACATTTTGTATTGAAATAGCGCGTTATAAAGGGCTCGAGGAATAACCAGCCAACCTAGAAAAGCCCATTAGGAGAAACCCACAGAACTCTGCCCATCACCCAGAGGCTTATTTGGTTAATTATTGTCATTATCAATCAGCATATTCATAATGCATCATAATTTCTTTTTTTCTTTTTTTTTAAATATATATGTATAGATAGATAGTAGGTTTCTTTGGGGTTCTCCAGTCCAAGTCATTACACTCCAGTCATCCTATATATGTGCGCCGCACTGCAACTCGAGTCACATACGGTTCGATCTAATGTCACCTTTCCTGTTTTCCTTCTTCTTCTTTTTCTTAAAATTTAAAAAATAAATAAATAAATTTGGTCTATTGGGTCTCAGTTCAGTTGACGTAGAGCTCTCCCCTTCATATGCAGTGTGTGTGTGTGTGTGTGGGTATGTATGTGTGTATGCAACATTGTTATCAGCGGCTAGATGCATGCATGAATGGCTTATTAATTTTCTTTACCATGACGTACATATACCTTATTGGTAATTTAGACCCGCGCGGCTTTTTGGCTATATATCGCATCCCCGTGCCGAGCTGTCGCAGAGAGAGAGAGAGAGAGAGAGAGCAACGGAAAAGAGAGAGAGTAATACGGTGATTTGGGGCCGCACTCGCTGACACTTAAGACACTCGCCACTCTGTGTGTGTGTGTGTGTGTGTGTGTGTGTGCAGTGTAGTGTTGGAACGTTACCACTTGAAGCTGTCCTTTACAACAGATCACGTCCTTGTTGATTCCCTCTCACTCCCACTCTCACTGATAATTATTTTCTATTCTCTTCATTCTGTTTCCCTTTCCGTCCTTTCCTTTCTGCATCCATAATAATAATAATTCCACCTCACCAACCCTTTAAGCCGTGCAGCAGATTTTCAAATTCAAGACTGTATATGTTTTCCTGTCTTAGGATAAATAGAATAGAATACACATTTTTCACTATTGCCACCCTTCGTCTTTCCTTATTACGCAAAACACACTATATATCTAAAAAGAATGTAGCTCGTACACGTGTCCAAACATGTGACTGAGCTGACCTTTATTTTACTTCTACTACTGTGCCCCCACAGGCTTGGAGTCCAAGTCTATGCCTACGTATCAACAAGAGCAATCGATGAACTAAAATCAATAAATAACCCGTAAGCATGCATATATATATATATATATATATATATAGATTGAAGGGATTTTTCTTTTTTTTTTGTTGGTATTTTGACCTGTCCTTTATATATATATATATATATATATATATATATATATATATGATTTTGCAGATTGAAACTTGAAAAGAGATTGAAACAAACAAAGGCTAACAACATAGTATGTAGATTTTGCTTTAATTGTTCAATGAATAAAACGAAGAAAGGGTATTTCGGGCCAAGCCATTTAAAGCCAACCGTATTCTCTCGTTCCTTCTCTCCCTCTCTCTCTCTCTCTCTCTCTCTCTCTCCCTCGCTCTCTTCATCTAACATACAAACAAAGCCTTAAACCCCATATAAACCCCCTGACCACTCTTTGGGAGTACTCGTCTGCTCCAGTCCTTCTTCAGCCCCCAAAACAAAGTGCAAATTGAAGCTCGGCAATGGCAGACCCATCCTTGTACAACTTCCTAAACCACCGCCACCAGCAGCAGCAGCAGCAGCAACCCATAACCGCTTTCTCATCAACCAAACCCACAAAGAATAAGAACCCAAGAAACGCCTCACCCTCCTCTTCCTCCTCCCCAGGAGGGGCTTCTCATCGCCTCTTTGAGTGCCTCTACTGTCCCCGCAAGTTCTACACCTCCCAGGCTCTCGGCGGCCACCAGAACGCCCACAAGCGGGAGCGAGCCGCCGCACGCAGGAACCTCTCTGTGCCAGCAGCTGCAGACAGCATGGCCGGTGGTGCTCGGTTCCCGTTCCCTGAAGGCGTCCCAGCTGTTGGAGGAGACTCTTTTTTCATGGACACTGCAGCTGCTGGTAATGCTCCATTTCTCGACCGCTACTGGCTTGACCCGAATACCCAGACCCATCACCAGCTTGTGGCACCTCCCGCTCCTCCTCAACATCACTCCATTTCCTCTCCCAATCATGCTATTGGTGGCTTTTATGCCCGTGGCCCTTTTTCTACTCCTGAAAATGAGCCTTTTTCACCCACTACTGATCCCGAGGGTGCAAACATTGACCTCTCTCTGCGCCTATAGTTCTAGTTCCAGCTTTCTTCTAGTTCAAGTCGTCCCGTTTTTGCTTTTCTTTTCTTTTTTTTTTCCCTGCTTTTGGTTTTGGGTATCAGCATAATCAATCGTGAGGTTTAGGTTTATGGGTGGGGTTATGAGTTTGATTTTCCAGTTATCTTTAACTGAAAATGGAGATCCTTTTCTCTTAGTTTGAGTTTCTTTTCAAATCTCCTGTTGGAGATTAGGGCTGAAGTAATTACAAGTTGTTCATGGTTGGTTTACATATCTTTTATCTTTAGACTTCAGTCTTGGACTTTTGGTACTTTTCTAATGCTATCTGGTGCAGTACTTTTTACGACATTATGATTATTTTGGTTGAACTTTTTCACTTAACTGATGTTATCAGCGTTAGTTCTCTTCTCTACAGCACTACTTGCCATATATGCATACATACACATACACACACACATGTATGTATTTCAAATGGTAACTTCGCATATAAAGATGTGTGAATGTTGATTGATGTTCGTTCTTCCCATCCCTACTTTATTATGTTAATTTGTTAGCATTAGATTGTACCTATCGTTGTGTTGTCTCCGGAGTGCCCTTCTGGTCACGGACGACAGGACAGCATTGTGCCGATGGATTTCGAGTCCTGAAAGAAATAGTGTGTACGCTAGCTTTTTAATGTATTGTGTTCATGCATGGTAACCCCATATACTTGGGTTGAATTGATATAATAAGAACCGTCGGCTTTCCGGCTTATGATCCGTGGGAGCAAAGCCAGGCCACTAGGCCAGGGTATGATGTCTGCCGATCTGATCTCTTTGCTACGATTTCTGCAGTAGTTTTTGTTTCTGGAATTTTGGGTTCTTTTTTTCTTCTTCTTCCGGTTTCTTGTGGTCCTGGAACAAAGAATGGCCAATGGATTAATGACCAATGCAGCTTTAAAATTAGTCAATCCATATCTCAAGTCATCAAATAGGAGGCCTCACCTTCTTTAATCGGCAATTCTGATGGATTTGGATTGATTGATCAATGTCCATAATGGCTGTTCCTATATTACTGGGTAACACGTAACAGAGAGTAAGAGAAAGTCCGTTTGCAAATATTAAGCCCAGATATCGCGGACAGGAAAGAAATTCAGATATGAACTGAATCCGCATGGTGATGCATTAATTGGATGCCCGATGTAATATATATATGTGTGTGTGTGTGTGTGTGTGTGTGTGTGTGCGCGCGCCCTTTTGAAGAATAGGCCGAATTTGCAGAGTGCACCCACCGATTAACGTCTGTCGTCTCCAATTTTATGGTTCATTAGTCATGAAGAGGGTAAACGAGACCAAGCAATTGTCGAGGTGGTAAAAACTCACTAATTGGCCATTGCAACATTGCACATGGAAGACAAATGTCGGAGGCCGGATGTCAAATTCAAGTAGCTAAAACGAAGCCGACAGAGCATAAATTCATGGAATGATATAGTTATCATACATTATACTTATATATGTATGTATGAATCTAGCCGTCTATCCCCCTCCCCCCACCCGCCATCCCTGTGACGGAGTTCTATGCATAGATTATATGTATACATGTATGCATGATTCGGAAGATTCTAAAGCCATGAGGTTGAGAAAGAAGCGACGTGCGGCTGGAATTTTAGCGACTTTTGTTTCGCTAACTAGGAGTCACCAATAGTGTCACCTTATTATATATATATATATATTTATTTATTTATTTATTTATTTTATTTTTATTTTTGGCAACGTTGATTACACCGCGAATTTAACGGCCATCAAATATTTTAGGTAATTTTAGATTTATCAATTTTATTTTAATTTTTTAAAATTAATATATTTTCAATAATTTTTATATATTCAATATCTAAATCTATTAATTAATTAATAGTTGCGATAATCAAAAGAATTCACTTACTAAACCAAAAAGAAGAAAAAAAACACCAAGTGAATGTACTGGTGCTGATTATTGCAGACTGATGCATTCGTCAAAAAATAATTTCTTAAATGAATTTACGGACAAATGAAAGTGATATGACCAGCCTCTTGTTTTGTGAACTGACGATATAGAGTCAAAGTGAAGTGACTGGACGTGAGATCCTACCTAGCAGCAGTCCTCCTAACTCCAAACTTCCTTGAGTTTTCTGTCATCTAATAAACAGCCGAATGCCTTTTATTTCTGTTTTTCTTTTGCACATCGGAAAATGATACTGTTATTTCCTTTGATTCACTATGTCTGCCAATGTCGAGCCTATCTGCGTGTTCTCTACCACTTGCATTTTGCACCACAGCCACAAGCTCCATTTTGCACTTGAATGTTTTCCATCTTCTCAAATTTGAGAGCGGGGATGAAGGTAAACCTTAAAAGTAGAGCAAAATCATAGCTCAAACGTTGGGATTTCGGATGTCACACCATGCGTAGCTTGGTAAGCTAACCGAGCCAGTATGTTCCTGTAGGGATCCTCTTCTCTTTTCTCCTTCAGGAGAGCAATGCATTTCTTCACCTCAGACTTCACTTGTAGGTATAATTCATGAGCTTTCTCTCTGTCTCTTAGTTCATTCTTCCTCCCTTCATAGAACAACAAATTGTTCACGTAAATATGGTCTCAAAACATCTGAACTGTATATGGGAATGCTATTCCCAAGTTGGTTGGAAGAGGCACAGCCAGTATTGGGGTTAAAGCTCCTAAACAATGCTGACAAAGAATCCACAAAGGCTTGCTTGTTGCATGGAACAAAGCAAAAGGGACAACTTAGGAGAATAATGTAGACCCAGAGGATGATGTAGACTAACTTTGCTGTTCCCATGATGAATTTCATCTGATTTTGGGTCATTCCGTGGCTATTTCCACCACCAGGGTGAACTGGCCTTTTCCCCAAGTCACTTGGGATGGATGGACTCAATGAATTTGAATGTTAGATTTTGGGCATCAGTAACCATGTGGATGGGACGAACTGGATTCTCAATGACAAATTGGCCCTAAGTGTCAGGTCCATTTTACAGCTCTTGTTTTGACAGAAAATCAATGCCAAATATTGGTTCAAGCCATATATTTGTTTTTCCTTTCTTTATCTAGTGAATTTTCTGTAAGTTTATAAATCTTCAACCGATTAGACTTAGCTTAGTTAACCACAAAGGCAAAACTCTTGAGCGGACCCAACCCCTCAAACTCCACAAAATGTGGAGTTTAATTCGTATGTAGGTACAAAAAAAGATATGGTTATAGATTGTTCAATGAACATACCTTCTGTTTGAATGGGTCTTCCAAAGTAAAAATAAAATCTGCCTGGAAACTTTGGCAGCATTCCGGGTAGGTGCATATCTTGGTTCCCAACCTCACCATCAAATTGAATCCTGTTATTGACAGGACATGACAAAATGTCAGCGAAGAACTAAGGAGAAGGAAAACAAAAAAAATAAAGAAATATCAATTCCAGGCAAAAAGTAGATTAATAGAAGTCTGAGTGAAGAGAACATAAGTCCGGTACCTGACATTCTTAGTCTCCTCTCTTATTGTTTTTATGTAATCCCCGAGGAAAGGTGTCTTCAGTTGGTCATCATAATCAAAAACTACCTGTCAGAAAAATTGTGCATTTAGCTGTTTACGCATGAGAAAAGATCGGCTTCAAAAATGTCAGACAATGTGAATCTGAAATGACAGGGATGAGCACCTAGAACCTAGGTCCATATGCTGTAACTGAGGTCCATATCAATATACTTTGAAAACATTTATATAAACTAACGCAGACTAAACCTAATTAATATGCTTGAGACCACAATCATTCGCACTTCTTATATTTCCGAGTTCCACAATGTTCTTGCTTTCTAAATTTGGATCGAATTTTTTTCCATAGCACACACACACTCAAACATGTATATATTTAGTAAACTGGCAGAACAAAGCATTGGCCAATCATGAAAATAATCTGCTAAAGGGGAATAAAAATCATAATCCAGTGCAGTAGAGCTATATAGATCAGTGAATAAATGAAAAATCAGTATGAAAGAAACGAGGTCGTCGGGGTATACTTCAGCAAAATCATCTTCTCCAACAACACCAAAAGGCACAATTTTGGCTCCAAACCTAGCTGCCATCCGGATAAACTCAGACCGTTCAGGCCAAAATAATTGGTATTGCTCGCCCTGGAAAAAGTTTGGAAAGTTTCTGATCAAGAAAAAAAAAATGGAAAAAAAAATGATGTTAAAAGAATTTATGTTTTTAACCACATAGAACACACACCAAATAGCAACCCCCTCCCCCCCAGCATTGTCAAACAAACCAAGAGCCTAAAAAGAGCATCCTAATACACAAGACTCCCACACTGTGGGGCAAGATCTTATTCTGCAAAATAATCCTCATTTCTTTCCATGTAGCTATTCCTGATAGTGTGAAAGGTAAATGATGTAGCAGTGCAAAAAGAATGTGAGTTAAGGTTGTATAATTTGGATTTGCTTCCCCTTTTTCTCCTTAGGCACTATAAAGAACCCTGATTAATGCAAGGAAAGCGCCTGCAGAGGTATCTCTTGATTTGGCAGAATTGATAAAATCTCTCTGGAGTTGTGCTTTTAGCAGAACATTGTCATGATAAGAAAGAAAGGGGAAAAACACACTTGAAGGTGTACAATATGACCAAGATTTTTTTTTCTCTAAATAAATTGGAGTTGTATATTTGGGCACACTACAACTGGAGAGAACAATTCAATAACCAATATTTCCTTCCAACCATTACAGGAAGAATTTAGAAGTCATACGCTACAATTGTGCAATCAAATAATGGGCAGATGGGAAGGAAAAAAGGAGAAAAGCCATTAATCATAAAGGGAGAATTTGCTGAACTTGCAGCATATCTTAATATTTGGCATTAATTACTCCGAAGATTCTTCCCCTCTTTCATGGATGGGAAATGGGGTCATTACCTCTTCAAATTTTTATTTGATATCGGAGCTATGCAGAGCTCATTACTTCATTATTCTTTAAAACTAATTTCCTATACAAGGGGCAATGGACAGAAGAAAAGTCATTCTATTGGAAACAAGCAACCACTATACCCCAGATTCATATTCAGAAATATGAACATAACTTTCCACTAGAGGCAGAGTCTTCTTTTTGGAAAAGCTAACTATAAAAAGCATTACCTTCCGATGACAGGCCTCACGCACACCTCCTGGATATAAAAGCACGTGAGACTTTGAGGACAAAAGTTTAAAGAAATGAGTTCCTGAAACAGGAACAGCACCCATCAATCTGAACGAGTCAAATCCTGAAGGGTCTGGCATTATCCCTCCTTTCATCTTAGAAAACATCGCTGAGTGTGCCATTCCTCTCAGAAGAACATTTTTTTCCAACAAGAACTGCAATACCATGGGAGCCAATTCAAATCCAAGAAGCATGTGATAGCCAACAAACACCACTGGTCCCTCTGAAGGAACTCCTGCAAGGCCCTTCACAACCTTCCCATCTTCACAAGCTGAGAGCATCACTGGGCTAGCAGCAAGCAGAAGCCACCTAAAAGTTCATATTTGTGCTCACAGTGACAATTCAGTTCATTGCAGAAGCTCCATTAAGCAACTGCCTAGGGATGTTATATAAAGAAATGCAGCACAAAAGCATAACAGGGTGCATCTTTAAATTGTATATTCCCAATTAATGCTCATGAAGAATCAAGATAAGGAAGTTATTGTTTATACCCAGTTGTTTATGTCAATGACAGATTGGCCTAGTTGGTAAAAGTTTGTCTCCCCCACAACGAAAATTGCAAATTTTATAAACAAGATTGCAAAACAGAGCTACCTGTTTGACTCATATAATTTTTTGAATTCGGATACAGTTGGCGGAATGTAATCAGAAACATAGTCATGAAACTTTCCACGACGATAAAAGCCGGTGGCTTTGATTGTACTCACTAAATCCACACTATCTTCCTGCCAAGCATGCACATAACTATTATCAAAAGAAAGCATAGAAGATGACACATTCAGGGCTTACATGTCAGTTAAGAGTTTAGGGGCAGGGGGAGGGAAATCATCCTACCAAGAACAGAAAATGACCCTTGTCTTCAAATGTACGACTCTCACTTTTTGGCAACACATCACAAAGTCTTTCACCTTCTTCTTGACTTGGCAGCAACTGATCCTTTCCACTGAAAAGGAGTCAAACCCATCATTCAGGAAAGAATCAGAGATAAAACAGCAAGGTATTGGGATTCAACGTTAGAGTAAGATTTAAATTTCACAAGTGATCTGTGGCCCAAGGTAAAGTCCTTTCTATGAGGCCATTGGCACAGACAAAAACACATCAACTTGTTTGTACTGTTTGTTTTTGTTTGTTTTAGCACACTCAATCTCAATGTTGCAACACTTGCTACATGAGAAAACTATCTAATATTTATGAAATGGAGATAATTTCTGGAAGTTCAGATTTTAATTATAGAAAAGGATGTGTGCTGGTTTTCAAAAAGTTCACGTGCAGAGGGAAACTAGACTTGCCAACTTCCTTCGGATTTTTTTATCGAACAAATTTTGGCTCTCTACAAGGAATATTTATTTAGCACAAGAAAAGCAGGTGGCAGACAACTTTTCCAGCCATCTGAAATTGCTATTATCATTTGATTTGCCATTCAGTATAGAATGAATTATATAGACCTAGGATTAGTTATGTGGAGAAATGAAGTGCAGTCCTTTTTTCTCTCAACCTACTCACCGAAGTCTGAGAATATCAGAATTGCACTAAAGATTTGTATCTGGAAATAAGTACTAGAATGTATCTGCTTGTATCACAGGCAGACCTGGTTAGTATCAGCGCTTGAGCTCTTATGGTATGGAGGCGTGAGTTGACATATGCTGAAGCTGACTGAAGCATCTGTAGCTTCCAAAGAAATGTTTCTCTAGGCAGGACATCGGTCAGAACCTGTGATGTAAACCATCAATTTGGAGTTCACAACAATGAAAGCACCTAACATAAAATGAAGAACAAAAAAACAGTGTCACAGCACATGATGCTCCCACAATGTGGGGTCTAGGAAGAGGTTAGATATACGCAGCCTCACCCCTGATTTGACAAACAAGCTATTTCCATGACTCAAACATGTAACCTCCAAATTACAATTGAATAATCTTACAATGCAGAAAAAAAAAAAAAAACATAGCCTGTACACTCATTCACATATGAACCATAAAGTGTGTCCATCGTGGCTATTGCTTATGTGCCTTAACAAGGTAATGATATGCTTGTGCAAAATCTAGAATGACAAGCAATGCTAGTGACAACATTTCTAGGCATATTGAATACGCAATGTTCCTTGTAGCCCTAACAAAATTCCAATATTTCTTTTCACAATTTATGTCCACTTATGTTACCCTCCAATTTGGATTCTTACAGAGAGGTAAGAGGGGATTGTGACAACATCCTCTGCTAGCCTTCCAACTGTTCGCTGTAGAGGCAGTCCCTTTAACACATTATCCATTGCTGTTCTCAAAGAATCACCTAAATATGTGAAGCACAAATTGTTGTCATCAATTGTCAAAAGGTCATACAAATATTTCATATCAAAAGTTTCATCCTTCCAACACATTTCACCATGGTAAGTACCAGACCAGAAAAACGCAAATAAAGAAAAAGCATGAGATTTTGTTAAAATTGCCGTCTGAAGTAAAGGGGTCTCAGTGTATGAGGCTCTTGCTACACAGCCTTAGCCTGTTTTTAGAGAGGCTGTTTGCATGACTTGAATTTATAACCTCCAAGCTACAATGGAGTAACATTGCCATTACTCATCAAAATTGCTATGAGAGGTGTTGCAAATTAATTTTTTGAGGAGAAAAGAAAACATTTCCAGTTTACTCATTCCTCTAATTCCCCAACTACTCCAAAAAAAGGCTATCAAAAAACTATTTTTCTGAAGTTTACGAAATGGAAGTGGCACATGAGCATCAACAACTAAGTTATCATTCCAAACCATTTATTCAAAATGGTACCTTTCATCGAGTTCAGCATATAAGGAAGAAGAAGCTGGTACTGGTTGGGAATCAATTCCAGTAACGGTATTAGAGTTTGCAGTTGCGACTTCTTGAAAGATGTCCCTGCAATTAAACACATTGGCAGGGTGTTATGTTCATTAAGAGCTAAGATTACAGGTTTTATAAATAAATCTAAGCTTTACTTCATCAGCAAAACTCACAATACATTGATACCACTAAACCACAAGCAGTGCTTCATGAGGATAAAATCATTCACCTGGATTGCTCAAAATAAGCACAAGATCTATATTTGGATTACGAGCTGCAACAGCCAACGCAAGGCACGCTCCAAGGGATTCTCCAACAAGATATATTGGTTTATTAGGTGAATGGTTGCTCTCTGATCTAACTGTTCTTTCAATCAGCTTCACTAGGCCTGAAATAAGAGTTAACTAAATGTCCACAAACACAAAATATTGCAATGAATTCATTTTTATTTACCATACCAGAGGTATGTTAAGCAGAAAACAAAATCTAACCATCGTAGTAACACAATAGTATTGCCGTTACTTAATATATTTGGAGCCACCTCTTAATTGACTAGTTATTGAAAAGTCTCGGCCATTTTACTGACTAATGTCGCGTCTACCGTCACAGGACCAACCAACTGTCCAAAGACCTACTTTAACCTGTTTTTTCGTTTGTACACTACTTTATAAAGAACAGAAAATTACCTTCATACGATTTTCTTGAAAATAATTCATAGAAATTGTTTTCCTTGCTCTAATTATTTTTTGTGAAACAGCAGTCAATAGAGAGCCTAATTGATCCAAAAAAAAAAAAAAAAAAGTCTACAGAGCCCGGCAATTTAGATAGAAAACAACCTGTAAACGATGTTCTGTCCTTAACTGGAATGTGCAAGCACCAAATGTCGAAAATCCTAATTTCAAAGGGAAGAAACATCATATGTCAGATAGTCTCTCTTAGAAAAAGACGAGACGTACAAATAACTTCATTTCTCATAAAAATAAAAAAATAAAAATAAAGAGTATAATGATTGATCAAACACATATCATCTTTACTCATGGTAAATACCAAGCACCGAACCATCAAGCATTCGGAGTTCGGACGTTTTCTGCACTTACTTTCCGAGCTTATGGTGCTGTCTAATGAGTCCTAGCCCAACACCATCAATCCCTGCAAAATTCGCAAATCTTCTTAAACAATATTTCAAGGCACTGAAAACCGAGAATCTCCTCAAAACAAATGAAGATAAAGGAAGGCTATAGTCAGTACGGGGCCAGCCTTGGAAGTTGTTGGGCGCCCCGGAGAGGCTAAGCAATATAATTTCACAAATATTTTATAAAAATAAATAATTTGATACATAAAATTTAAAAATCTAAGAAAGGCTACGGTCGGTACTGAAAATCTAAGTTTTTGGTACGCTTTTCATTTGTAACAGAAATAATTCCTCGATTCGAAAATTTTCCATTAAAAATTATAGGCAACTAGTGAATCTCCCCGTATGTATACAAAGTCCAAAATTTAACTAGCCGGCAAGGGGAGATGAGCAATCACACTTTTGTTAGGTCCTAGGCACCACCATCAGAGGAGTGTCCACTGAATAAGAAAGAACTTGGCAGCCCATACATAAAACAATACGATACGTCCCAATTAACCACAGACGAAATATTTTATTTTATTTTATTTTATTTTTCCACAAAAAATCTACTAGCCACGAATTTATTTATTCATTTTTTAAATAAAACTTGAGACTTATCTTAATTACACTAGAGTTATCCCCGAGGATAATATAATTCTACATTGATTGGTGGGTACGAAATAAAGAAGAGAAGTCTTCTGGGGAACGAGTAATTGACAGGAAGAAGAAGATAATTACGAGTGCGTCACGGAGCACCTTATTTTGAAAGGTACCGTTCTTATTCAAATCCCAGTTGATTACTTTGACATGGCACGTGTGACATGACATTTTTATAATTATTAATTAAATATTTACGATTTTTTATTCAAATTTTATGTAGTTATATATTAATTATAAATATATAACCAATAATATTTATGATAACAATTTAACACTTTCTTATTTCACCTTGTCCCAATCAATTATGTCTTATCAACGCCGGCTCAACGGAATGCGGGACGGACGAATCTTTGTTCGAAAATGAATTAAGGTAATAATAATTATTATTATTAATTAATTAATTAATTAAAGGAGAGCTCAGGAAAAAAAACAAAAAAAAAAAAAAGAGGAAAAAACATAGTAGAGAGGAAGTCAAGAAAAACTGACCGGGCAAAAAGAGGAGGAGAGGGGAATTGTCCGAGCGGGACCCGCATTCCAGTGGAGAGAACCAGCGAGGCGGACCGCCGCCGCCGTCGTCCGATCTTCTGATCAAATGGACAGACTCCGCGAAGTAGTCTTTCAAACCCTTCCCGAACTCCGAAGTCATTTCCGGCTTCTCTAACGCCAAACGATAGGGACTTAGCTTTCCCTCACCAGTTTCCTCCGTTAATGCTGCTGCTGCCGTCGTCTCTTCGATCGCGTCACGAGCAGCTTCTGCTTCTCCCTTGTCCTTCGCTTCCGCAGCGCTTTCCCTCATCACGAGCCTTCCGTTCTCCGGAAAGCTCGTTGTCGTCGTTCTCGTCGGCGTGAGTTTTGGTGCCTGCTCCGACGCACAAGCGACAAATCGCCGAGCTGGATTTGATGAACTCCGATACCGTTTCGGTCTACTAGACGACAACGGCGTCGGTGGCGGTGTCGCGCAGCAGCCGACCAGAGAGAAAAACCTCGCCGTCGAAACCCAAGCTCCGGCGGCCGCCATAAGCGACTCTCTGTACTGCTCTCTCTGGCTCGGCGCTTGCTTCTATTCTATGGCCGTTTTTCGTTTTTCTTGCGACGGGACTTCCGAGGGGACAATACTTTACTGGCTTCTATGGGCGGTGGAAAGATAAAGATCCCATGGCGGAAGAAAGACAGTTTTAGTTTCAACTTTTTAACGCATCTTTGCTACTACTTCTTGTTTTCGTCGCCTTGACTCATTGGTATTTGTGGTGATTCCTTTCTATAATTTAATTTAATATTTCGATAATTAAAAATTTAATTTCTTTTTAATAAAAAATAACATTACAAATTTACAGTGTAATAATTTTTTAATAAAATAAATCTTTTTAAAATATATTGTTATCATCTTAAAAAGTTCCCAACTTTATATTGATGGATACCACCTTTTTAATGGTCAATTATCAAGTTATTATAACCCTTTTGGCTTCTCTGAGGTAATCACTAGCCCTTAAGATTCCGCGGTATCTCTCTTGACGACTCATATATTTTTTGCTGTGTCCTTAGACTTATTCTTTTTTCTTTCCCCCCCCCCTCCCCCCGTTAACTACTAATAGAGTAACAACGGACTATTATTGGGTTAAAAAAAAATCAAGTTATTATGGCCATTTTTTAATTACTGAGAATAAGATGAATTGCCGAGAAACAATGTTATTTCATTTAAAACTGAGAGTCTAATTTTTATTTAAACTGATTATTTTATAGTGTTTCATTAAAAAACAAAAAATGGTTCACTGTCAAACAAACAAATTGTTTCTTTTTTCCCCAATTTTCTAGTTTGAAGTTCATTTGTTCTCAATTATGTAGCACGACATTCTTAGAAATAACTTTTTGCTAAAAATAAATGAAATATTACATACATTGATTATTTTTGTTCTTTTAAGTTTACAAATATAAAAATCTTGGACACTAAAATATTTTTTTAAGGTAACACGTCATTAGAATCCAACTGATGAAACCCATTAGCGATTTGACGCGACGCACTGAATGTGAGAAAAGACCACAAGGAAGAACCCTCCCAGTATCGTTTTTCCATTTTTCAGCGTCAATTGGAAGCTCGAATCCCAAATCGAAGGCTCAAAAATCAACCCCGTGCGCTGTGAAAATTACGATTCCGTTATAAAAATTATAATTAAATTAAAAATTTTCATTATTTCAAATTAAAAATTATTTTTAACTAAAATTTTGATTAATTAAATTTTAATTAACCAAAACTTTTAGTTTAGTTTTGATTAATCAAATAAAATAAAAAATTAAAAAATTATATTTAAATATAAAAAAATATTTTATAAATTTTTAAAAAAATCATAATTATTATTATATAAAAGATAAATAAATAATTATTTAAAATATAATAATACTTTATTAATATATATTTGTTATTAATAATTGTATTAATAATTTTTTTATTATTAGAATTATATATATATATATATATATATATATATATATTTATTTATTTATTTTAATTTGATTTAGTCAGTTATATTTTTTTTAATATTAAAAATCAAAACTAAACCAAAAAAATAAAAAATAGATTTTTATTTAGTTCGATTAATCAGAAATTCAGTTTGATTTTATTGGTCAATCAAAATTTTCAATTTTTTTTTAAACACTCCGGAAATCACACGACCAATTTTATCTAACAACTAGCTATAATTTTGAAGCAAGCCCGCGAGGTGGGGCATACGGAGACGTTTTAACTTGCAGTCGACGGCGGTGGAAGCAGTTAACAGACGCCGGGGGATTTTAAATGGTGATGGTAGCGGTGGTGTGGCATGGCGATGATTTTTGATCGGCAAATTTAAGTGTCCAGATGACTAAGCACGGCAGAGAGAGAGAGAGAGAGAGAGAGAGACTGTTGATTTCTTAGTATTGATAATTATAAGAATTATACATTTTTTAAAACGTTTTCCATTTTTTAACAAACTCGGAAGCTACATGCTAGTTTTTTCCGTGCTATTGCTAACGTAAGAGTGCCATTCATTTTTACGCAGGCAACCGTCTCAACCCACTAATTGAACCCATTAATGGATTCTTAACGATGTGCTATTTATAATACAAAACACTCCATGTTAAATTTGAGGACACAAACAAAAGTTTATTTGCTTTTTTTTTTTTTTTTTTTTTTTGCAATTAACCCATAAAAAAATGACTGTCTACCAAATTTTAGTTACCTAATAAATCAGTTAATTGGCAACTTATATTCTATTCTGTTATAAATAGTAATTTTTATTTTTATTTTTATGTTATTTTGGTCTTTGATAGGAATGACGACGAAGGCCCGCCTCCACGGGTCTCCGGCCCTCGCGAGTCTTCGTCTGACTATCTCGACGGAGCACGGTTAACGCAAATTAATTCGAGATCGGGATCGCTGAATTTTAAAATAAGGATTGTATTTAACATCTCTATCTCAACTCTTTACTCTTTTTACTTTTTATATAATAATTATATAATATTTTTAAAAGAACAATCTAAGACAATTTTTCTTATATAATAATTATTGCATTTATTTTTTTTACGCTCTAATTAGTAATTTTGTATTTTATTTTTATATAATAATTACATAATATTTTTTTAAAAGAACATTTGAGACCATTTTTATTATATAATAATTATTTAACGTATTTTTTAATTAAAATTCGGGATTAAGTACGGAGATGAGATCTTAAAGACAAGTCCTGAGGAAGACGGGGACGGAGACAGGGGTGGGAGCAAGAGTAGGGGACCGAGAAGACGATATCATCTTCCAAAATGTCGTGGGTGTGTATGATCGAACTCACGCGGCGAGCGAACCATCCACGTCGTCCAATTTCAAGGACACACAATTCATGGTCCACGGTCTTAATGGGTGTGCAGAAGACGTGTCGAACTGTTCCTGCAGTGAAATCAGGAAAACGACGACGCAAGGCTTGTAGAAGGTCGATGATTATTATCTCTGTCGTTTACGTGTACTTAAGGCTATCATAGATGTTCTATCCACTGATTAACGTAGTAGGTTAATGCTTGATGTCAATGTTTTGCTTTCCACGGTCAACATTTTCTTTTGGCTGACTACGGTCGACATTTTCAATATGAAACGACCAGCTCAAATTTTATATACAAATTTGAGGTGATTAGAGCTTAAAAGAGCATCTATATATCTAGATACTAACTTTAAGATACTAAAATTTTAAATATAAATATACAAATTATATAATTAAAAATGTTATATTAAAAATAATAAAATAATATATAATATATAAATAAATAATTATATTTACACCCACGAGTAATTAAGGAATATTAAGTTTGCTCTTACTACTAAATAATACGTGATAACTAAGTTTGCCCTTGCCGCTAAATAATCCAAATCGTGCATGGATAGTTGGTTAACTACACGTTATACCTATAATGGGTTGGCGAGATTCTCAGAAACTAGGTTTAAAGTCTACCCTACACATAGAATGGGATAGCTCACCGTCGTGAAGAAAGGACTACTAGGTCGCGTTCTCCAATGTCCACCAGAGCATTGATTAAAAAAGAAATACAAATAACCTTTTTGAATTTTCCTCGTAAAAATTTTAAATTGTAGCTTTTCGGTTCAAATTTATTTAATGAAACTGAAGGAAATTTATGAAATAAAATAGCGCTATGCCCTGTTGTAATTATTTTTTCTTGACCAAAAAAAGGAGAGAAAGGAACCTAGATAGAGACCTTACCCCAGTGACCACCACCACCACCATCACCGCACCTCCCTAGTATATTGGTGCGTCAGGACCGAAAACGTCCTAACTAAACTATGAGTGACATGATAATTTTGGGACGAACCACCAAAATAAACTCCCAAAGTTGACGGTGATGCGCAGTCTAGCCCTAGCCCCTAAATAAATCACTATCCTGAATTAAGATAGAGGTATCGAGTTTCTTTCCTGAGAAAGGATATAAGATTTAGAAATACGAGATACGTTCATATTCTGAATTGATGTATTCTCGTTGAATTCGTGAGAATTTCTTTGAAATAAGAGTTAATATTGCAGAGAATGTGATTTTCTCCACAATTAGGTGAAAATGTGCATGACTCAGAAAAGGACTAAATGATTTGTCATTGGTATAAACATACATGAGATCTGTTTATTGGAAATCTGAAATTAAAAAATATACATATTGCAATGAGATCTGGAATGGAACAGTTGTACCTTCAGATCTAGAAGCAAATCTTCAAATCTAAAATGATTTGTGGTCCTCGCTCTAAAAGAGCCTAGCCCAAACGCCTGAAAATAGAAAATTCTGAGGACAATTTTTTTTTTTTTTTAAAAGAAAAAAAAAGAAGAAGAAGAAAAGAGACGTACGATACAGGAAAGGGATATAGAAATGACCCAGTTTCAATTTGATTTTAATTTTAATTTCTAACTGCTAGTTTCGGTTTTAAAATTAAAAAGGAATCGTAATCAAATTATAAGTTTGGGGATTCGGTTATAGGGAACAATAGTTTGTATTCAACTTGCTCTAGATGTCTCAGTGATCGTATGTCGCAGAACATTATACGTAACTGCGATGGAATCCTGCTCTGAGATATTTTGGAAAAGAAAAGTACTGTGGTAAATGTTTTTGATCATCGTCATCGATGGATCATATAAATCAACAGGATTTTGAATTCTCGTTAAACACGTACACGCAGCTAAGACATGGTAATCAAGAAAGAGACACCAAATCTGACCTGTATCCGAGGAGGCATGTGGCCTTCCTCCTTATCAGGGTCAAAGTAATAGAAGTTACTTTTTGTTAAGTATATGTATATGTATATATATATATATAAAAGAAAAAACCCATTGTTATTTATTTTTTTTTTATAAAAAAATTATAATTTAAATATTATTAAATTTTAATAATTTTTATTTAATTTTAATATTAATAAATTTAAATTTTAATACTATATTTTTAATATAAATTTACATTTACTATATATATATATATATATATATATATATATATATATATATATACATATTAGTTGGAAAACTCAATTCCAGTCAATAGCAAAAAGAGTTGGCCGCCGAATAATTAGAAGGCTCCTACCTCGGGCGGTGGAAACAATAATTAAAGACAATAAAAATTCGGAGATGGATCAAACTAAGATCCGATGCAAATTGTGAGAGCTGACTCTGTTTTTGGCCCACAGATTAAGAGGAAAAGGACTGGTTTCCGTAACTAAAAGCTTTTAATTTTATTACATGTCCTTGGATTAATTAGCTGTGCATGGGTTTTGGCCAATTTTCTAGGAAGAATTTCCGAATCTGTCAGGAATAAGGACTCCTACCATGGCTACGTTATCCATTCCAACGAGCGCACGCATTACTATCACTGTACACACCCACACACACATATATATATGTAAAGCCCCCCTTTCCCTTTAGCTCATCTGCGTCATTATTATAACTGCCTTATTTCCCGTCCGTCTAGCTACTCTGCAAGGTTGATAAATCGAAAGAGTGTTTCGAATAATGGCAACTGAGGCGTCTGGTAAGGAAAACGCGATGACGAGTCAAGCTCCGAAGCCACGGAGACGTGTGTTCATGGCAGCTCAAGTCGTGCTTAGGATTTTGGCCATGGCTTTCGCAGTCGCTGCAATCTCCGTGATGGCAACCAGCACCCAAACTGTTGATGTTTTCGGGATCGGGTTCAGTGCCCGCTACAGCTACTCTTCTGCATTCAAGTAAACAACTAGGCTATAACTAAACCCCTTCATTCATATTCTCGAGCTTATTAAACTTGTACATGCAACCGCGGCCTCGCTGTAAATAAAGAATTAACAGACTGATCCAGAGTTGTTTTTACAGGTTCTTGCTTGTTGCAGACGCCGTGGTGGGTGGCTTCTCCTTGCTATCACTTATCTCTGTTTATGTTTCAACACGCAAGCTCAAGACATCAACATCATCGTGTCCCAAGAGCTTTTTCTTCTTGTTTTTGCATGATACGGTAAGGGATATCGACCATCTTTCTCCATTCTCTTTTTCCTACATATTTATTTATTCATTGTTTTGTTATTTATTCATTCATTATGAAAGTACGATCTCAAAGTTGATTGCGTTAGCCTCTTAAACTATGCAACTATGCATTTAGTTATCCATTCAGTGGCCAACTTACTCGCAAGTCGCAAGTAGAAAGGGAAAAAAAAAGAAAGAAAACACATTTTGACAAATTATTTAATTTCCTTTAGTTTATTGGTTCGTGAAGTTGGCCCATGACCCCGTGATCTATCTTTCATACATGACGTGAGTAGGTTCCATATTTTAACCTTTCGGCGCTAGCACCTGATCCAATTGTTGATCTTTGGTTACATTGTTCTTACTTGGAGTGGCCTTCTTGAGAAATATTTTGTGCATGGCTGAAATTGTTTTGGAACATAATTAATGGGAAAAAAAAAACATTATATTTACTATTACAGGTGATGACGCTGTTGATCATATCTGGATGCGCAGCAGCAACTGCTATAGGCTACGTGGGTCGCTACGGCCAAGAGATGATGGGCTGGTATGCTCTTTGCGATCGTGTGGCCAAGTTCTGTCGTAGCATGTTGGTAGCTGTGGCTTTATCCTACCTGACCTTCTTTGCGTACTTGGCCCTCACCATCATGTCTGCTTACAAGCTCAGTTCCCAGATCCCAAGTGAATGGTGACGATTTTACTCGTCCACTCCTCAATCTTAGAGACAATATGTTATTTTTCAATTTTTGCACGTTCAGGGACTATATGCAAGTTAATAATAAACCACATGGAAAGGCACAAGGCAGCTTGATCTTTGTTGCAATTTTGTGGTCACATTAGTTTTAAGGTTTGTACAGAACAAAGTGAAAGAGATTCGGGGCAGAGCACAAAAAAATAAAACAAAAAAAAAAAGAAGAAGAAGATGAAGAATTAAAAGATTGAACTAAGCTACACAGAAGAAGGGAAGGGTTAACGGTATGGCGATTTATCATTCAGATTCAATCTCGTCTTCACAATCTTTGAGGTGTTCCTTTAAGGGCTGCCTTTGAATTTCCCACTTTTCGCTGTTCCATGCTGGATCCATATCAGGTAATTCATAGTCATCAGGCCTTAGAGACAATTGGAATTCTGGTAGGTCAGGCAATGCCTGTAAAGCCCTGCACCATCCACCACCGTTCATTGCATGAGTTTCAAAATTGAATGGATTAATAACAGAAAATCAGGCATAAGTATCCGATATGAAGCCGCAAGTACTAAACAATGTATATGGGGTTAAGTGGCATGCTGCTTACTTCTCTTCCTTTAAGAGGCAGCCATAAATCTGAGACTTCTTTGATGCAACTTCAGGAATTTTCTGATGCAATTGCTTCATAGCACCCCACGGTGTGGGCGACCTTGCTTAAAAGAATTCATATGATGAGCACACAAGAAAAACTAAGGATAACACAATAATAATTGAGTGGATTCGGTTGCACTATATACAAAACAATGTCAACGGCAACCTGTTAACAGGAGGCACAAGGCAAAAGCTTATGCGGGCCCTCTTGCTCTCGGACAGAAGTTCTTCTGCAGCAAGAAAGCAACATACAGCACTAACATGGGAGACTGGTTCATTACCCTTGTCAAGGATCAGACCATGGTAGTAGTAGGCTGCAGCCTAAGGACATAAAACAGGGTTACTAGTACTCGGAGATGCAAAAAGGCCATATAAATGCAACAATAAGAATGGAGTACTACCCTTTAAAAATGAAATGGAATTGCCACAGTAATCGGCATTTATGCGATAGAATTGCAAACCTTTGCTTCAAGGAACTTCCACTTGATGAACTGGAGATGCTTCGTTCCATACTCATGCCTCATGCTGGATCCCGATAGGCAGTGATGAGCCTGCCATGGCATAGGCATAGGTGAAGTGAATGCCATAATGCACAGGAAAATTCGACATTTCCAAGCCTAATTCCTGAACAATTATTAGCAGAACACAGACCTGACTAAAATATATTATCTGTTCGCATGCCAGCCTCCTCTTCACTGATAAAGTGGCCTTTTGACTTTCAATAGCCAAACCAAGCTGAATTTCTGTACCCTGAACGTGTTCAGGGATGTCAATTTTCAAAACCCACAAAAAGACACTCTATGGTTCAGGTTTAATATCTAAAAGAGCAGAATTCTTTTTGTTTAAGTTTTGTTGCTAGCATCTTTTGGATTCTGATTAAATCAAAAAGAGATTGAAAAAACATGGAAATCAATGCATAAACCACATATCAAAAGAGGCAATGCCCAATGCAGAAACTACATCTCAAATGATGAATAAGTGACTCATTGATTATTACTTGCCTCCTTATTTTTCAAGGCCTGAAGATGATATGTCCAAACTAAGTCATCTTATGAGATATGCTCAAAATTTTTTCTGTAATTTGCATTTTTATTTCCGCAACTAAAGTAATGTAAACTACCTGGCCCAATGCTTGAATGGATGCAGCCTCCAGCACACCTTCTTGCAATTCTTTTGGAAACATCTTCCTGAATATGCACGGTTAGTCTTTAGTCACAAAGTTTAATATCAATGGCACAAGGTGCAGATAAACAATCCTGCACTCCTGCATCTCTATTCAGTATTTACGTACTTGATATCTGGTGGTACACGAGATAGTACTTCACGGACACAGAATTCAAAGTATCCTGATGCCTTAAGCAGCAAATCAACAGCGTCCCTCTTACAATCTGGAGGTGCAAATTGTAGACCATCACAATTGGCTAAGGTGTCCATCGACAAGGACTTAAGACTTTCTCCATAAAGAGTCAGCATGACCATGAACAGCATTAAATGTTGAATTAAGAAATGAACCTGAAGTTACAACTCTCACGCCAGAACCACAGTGGTCCTTAGGGATCATCAATGAGTTTGCCTCTGATAAGGTCAACGTCGCCATCATGTGAATAACAGACAACACTTCAAACCAGGAGTTTGCCACGGAGTCTTCCTTCTCAACCAAAATCCAATTCAGTCATTCGAACAGAGACTTCCAAATATTACTGCAACAAAATCAAAGATCTTTTTAACAGTCCTACCTGCCGTCCATCTTTTAGATTTTTCCACTTGAATTCCACCAAGCCCTCAAGACCAAATTCTGCAAGATGTCCACAATATTCGCTAATGGAGAGGCAGAGACCATGAAGGAAACAAGAAACTACAATAGATATAAGCTCTAAGACCTTTCTTTGTGAGGCCGATAACAACAGACAAGTACTCCTCCAACGCCCTCGTTAATTCAGTTATAGCTGTTCCTCCTGCAATACCCGGAATGGTATTCTTTTTATTATCTAAAATAGGCAAAATTTTTGTCTGCAAACTAGCCAAATGTGTTGAACAACAAAAAATGCATTGGCACATTTAACATTTCTTCAGGCTAACCATAAAATGTGCCTTCAAAAATTTGCAGAGTAGAAATAAATAATAACATGAAGGACTACGAGATCGGACCCGTATCGTTCGCAACTATCACAATCTGATTTCGAAGACAGGTTATCCTATTGAGAAGTTCTTGAGGAACTAGTCCTCTAAGTGTCCGTTGAATGTCAGAACGTGTTGGTATTCGCATTGAAGGTACGTACACTCCCACTTCTGGTATGGTTGCTGGCCTCTCGTCTTTCCTCCCAACTATGCGTAAAGAAGAAGCGCATCCCATTCTTTCTTCCTGAATTTTCTTTCAGACTGAACATCTTACACAAATTGGCATATCAAGTAAGCGACTGTCAGCATCATTTCGATCTCATTATAGAGACAGAATATGCAAATAATACCATAAAAAGGCAATAAAGAGCATTGGTACAGGATAAAAGTAACGAAATTGGCTAGAAGACTTGCACAGTCGCATTACGTTCACAAATTAAATATTTTTAGACAGAGAGAGAGAGAAGCTTTAACTGACAAAAGGGTTACGAAAGTGAGAATGGTCACAACTGTCAGCTGGAAGAGCCATGGTTAATAAACAGAGCACACAGATAAAGCGATCTTGAATAAGTGAAATGACTCACTGGTAGTAGTACAGGGAGTACAGAGACTGAAAGAGGAGCGTGGGAGAAGTGCAGCTTCCAGGATGCATTAGAAGCTTGCTAGGGGAAGAGAGAGAGATGGAGGGCTCGGGGACCGAGGCAGAGCCCACATGGAGGAGTACAAGAAGTCTCCGCGCAGTTGAAGGAGGCCATTGAAATTTTCTCGCCAACTCTTGCGAGTACGAATGCTTTGTTTAGTCTCACCAATTTCTGATAAAAATAATCATTTTCCCACCCCCCCCCCCATATTCACCGGTTAAAAATTACGCAGAGTCTCGCTGTTTTAAGTGGAAGCGTGCAGAGGATCGTGATGTTGGGCTTTCGGGCACGTGATCCAGCGATTGGCAAACGGCAAAGTTACTCTCGTCTGTCTTTCGTGAGCACGTGCATCAATATATTACCTACACATGTACAATTTAAAACAATTAGTTATTTTTGAATTTTATAATAATTGACAAATAATATTTCCTCGGAATATTTTCAATAATAATATTTTAAACACTTGCCGCTTTTTTTTTTCTTCTCTTCTCTCATAATAAAAAAGAAATCTTAATAAGTAGTTAACAACAATAAATGATATTAATTTAACTAAATACTCTCTTATTATTTTATTTTATATTATTTATCGAATAATTTATAATAATAATCGACGATGATCGGTGACGGAGGAAGAGCTGCAAAACCAAACAGGGCCTAAAACCTCTCTGATGTCGGCGTGCTGATTATGCGAACACAAATAAAATAAAAGGTTGCCAATAGATCTGCCGTAATTCCCGCAAGGTTGAAGATTTTGCCAGCTTCGTCCATGGACTGGACGGAGCACCGAGGTCAAAGCTGTAGTGAGCAACGACGCTCGGCTTGCACTCTCGCTAAAAGTTGTTTCAATGCAGTCTGCTTCGGTAGTAGGTCCTGCCCAATCAATCGAACCCCAGTCCAAGGTCAAATCTGCAAGAACATCTCCTTCGATATTTCCATTGCCGGGACAACCGGACCATGTGTCTCCTCTGTGTTTCCTATCAATATTCGCCTGGCTTTCATATTGGGCCGCCTGGGTTCTTGGGCTGACTTCAACGCCTTCTAGCCTCAAGGACGAGTCTTAATAGCAACCCACACCGTGGCTGATTTTGGATGGAAAAAATATTACCAATATATCTCCTTCCAATTAGCTTCAAATTCAGAACAAGAATATTGTGATTTAGTAATTAAAAAATTTATTTATATAATGAACTTAAATTTTTGTTGAAATATATGTATAATTATAAAAATTTAAACTCTCCTTAAAACATGCACATAATTGTGAGAATGAATGTTAAATTAATTCATTATATTGTGTGAAAATGTAATTATTTCTAATATAGTTATAAGGTATTACTTATATACTTTTATTTTATCGAAAAAATATATATTTTAATGATTCCTTTTTTAAAGACAATTCCCATGACCCCTCTTTGATAATTGATACAGTGTGATTATTTTTTTCTTTTCAAGATTTGTAGTACTAACAATATTTTAAAATTTAATGCGTGATTAAGAGTTTTTTTTTTATTTATAAAATGTGACTTATAATAATATTGTCAAGATTTAAAGTTAAATACAAGTGAAATTTATTTGACTTAAAAAATATTCAAATGTTGAATTTTTTATAATTAAAATTAAATAAAATGAGTTGAAAATAACTCTTGATTTTAATAAGATAATTGATATATTTATAATATACTAATTTTTATTATAAAAAATTAAATATCTAACAATTAATATATACAAATGTATATTAATATACATTCTTAAATATTTTAAATATTATATCCTCACAAATAAAAATAGAAAAAATCCTATAAAAATATATATTACCAATATATTTATATACATTAATTATTAAATATAATATTTAAATTTTATTAAAAATTTATATTAAAAAATAAATAGTATTTAAAATAAATCAAAAATTTAAAATTTAAAATTACGTTTAAAATATTTTAAAAATTTAAAATTATTTATTTACCTATCCCCAAGATGTGCAGGTCAAAATGTATTGTACAGATCTATCTTTGATGGCTGGAATATGGTGTTATTGATACGATCTATTCTTATTATTTTGTTGAGCATTACGCCAGCAACGATGTCGTATAGGGTGTTTTTTTTTTCGTCTTATTTCGATGCATGGTCAGCTGGACTCCGTCCCAGCGGTTGCCACAAAATCAAAGTCTGATCGACAAGAAGAAGAAAAGAAGTAAAGAAGATTGAAAAAAAAAAAAAAAAAAAAGGAAAAGAAGAAAAAGTTGAAGAACGGCAGCTTATAGCAATCAGGCAAGGGAGGGGAGCAAATACAATGGTAAGTTCTGCGATGAATCTACTGTTTATGGTAGCGCTCTTCTTGGTTTCGGCGTCGCCGTCGGTGGCAAGCACCGGCGATGCGCCCTTCATCGTCGCCCACAAGAAGGCCTCTCTCAGTAGACTCAAATCTGGCGCCGAACGCGTCTCCGTTTCCATCGATATCTACAATCAAGGATCTTCGTCAGTTTTTCTTCTCTCCCTATCTCTAATCAGTTCAGATCTGCTTCGTCCTTTTTGCGCATATCAAGTTGGCTTTTCTTTCTTTGTTTTATTTTTTTATATTTTTGTTTGCGTGCCTTCGCTGCTCGCTTTATATTTGTTGAATCATCCTTTTTATCTTTTTCTAATTTCACCCCTTTCTTTTTTTCCTATCTTTTCTTTCGTGGATATGGATATTATCGGCGCATGGATCTGAATTCGATTTTTTTTTTTTTCATTTCTTTTTGCGGAAAATTTTTAGTGCCGACAACAGTTTTGTTTTTTGTTCTTAAGAGAGTCGAATGAATGAAATGGATTTAAGAATTGGGCTGCATGTTCGTCGGTCGGAACTCTCCGATTTTCTCAGTTGTAGGAGCCTACGAAATCAATTGGAATTTTCCTTTTTTCCGTGGGTTATTTTATTATTAGCATGCAATCACAGGATTAATGAGCTGCAATGGAAAAATCATTTTGCATTCATCCAGGATGGGAAGTTAATAGGATGATGATACAGGGCACCGAAAGCTGTTCTATAAAAATATATTGAAGATAGCGTGCAATATAGCAATCTCATACCTCAAAGTGGGTGATGACCATATGAACATGCCAACACTCCAGCAGAAGAGCCTCAAGTCTAATGGCCAGGAACAATAGAAGGGTGGGGAGGAGGAGAGAGAGAGAGAGAGAGAGAGAGAGAGGATCATATAGATTGATGCTCTCTGGTTGGGCAGCTTTAGAACTACCAAAACCATGACATCTAATACCAATTTAAGGATCTTGCTTCTAGTTTAGGTTTCATTTTTACAGACGGTTTGGCTATTTTACTCAAAAACATGGGAAAAGGCCCACCACTGGTAGTAGCATATCTGGCAATGTATTCAATGACAGAATAATGAGGCAAACATTAATGGTGTCATTGTTGCTTGTTACAGAAAACATCTCCTATTTGGCTAAAATAGATGTTCTGCCAGTCTCAAATAAATTTTTGTGTTTACCACAAAACGCAAGCTACATTTTTGTTGGAATTGATGACATGGAACTGGTTGATGCAAGGATGTTGTGATTGCACTTTTATGAACATAAGGATTACTGTCTAAATTTATAGTTGGGGGCTTTTGGCTGATTTTCTTCTTACCTTGCTGGATCAATTTTTTCTGTTCTACATGCTTATCGTATCTCATGAGGTGAGTGCATATTGTTCATCTGGCTTAGACAATTTTCCCTTGTTTTGTAAATTTTCCAGGACAGCATATGATGTAAGTCTTGTGGATGATCACTGGTCTCAAGATATATTTGAAATTGTCAGTGGTAACACTTCACAATCATGGGAAAGACTTGATGCGTGAGTGCTATCATTGCAGAAGTTGCATTCATTTTTTGTTTTTCTTCACTTGTTAACATTTCCCCGCTTAATGTTTTGCAGGGGAGGTCTACTCTCCCATGCATTTGAATTGGAGGGAAAAGTGAAGGGCATGTTTTATGGTTCCCCAGCAGTAATTACTTTCCGTATTCCCACAAAGGCTGCTCTTCAGGTTTCACAACTCTGCAGTCTTCCACTGTTTTTCTTTTCTGTTTTCCTCATTGCTGTTTGCACTGGTGTAGTCATCTTCAGACTGTCACTTGACTGTAGGAGGCATATTCGACTCCCATGCTCCCTCTAGATATCCTTGCAGAAAGAACTCCTGAAAAGTCATTTGAGTGGGTAAGCTTCTCGTTTCTGGTATCAAATATGTAAATGTCCTGTGTCCTTGATTTTTTTATTTTTTTATTTGTTTGGCCCTTCGACTAAATCTTGCTTGCTTTGCTGTCTTATTTTATGGAATTACCTTTGCTTCTGGCAATCATTTTCAGGCTAAGGTACAAATCTGCCTCCCTCTATCGCAGTTTTCATTTTATTAGTTATGAAAACAAGCATTTTGAATGCTGGTACTTGCAATTTTGCTTCTTGTCTGCATTATCATGGTACTGCTTCTGTCTCCATCATATTCAGCTAATATTGATTGTTTGTTGAATCGCAGAGGCTCTTGGCAAAGTATGGTTCCCTAATTTCTGTCATCACAATTGTGGTTCTGTTTGTGTACCTGGTTAGCACCCCATCAAAATCCAGTGCTGCAAAAGCCGGCAAAAAGAAGCGTTAATCATTCTAGACGGGAAAGTAATACAGTAGCTTGTCTGCAGCTGGATCGAGCGATGCACGAGAACTACCTTGCTAGCTGAACAGTTTTTCACCTCATAGGACACATATCATGTTGAAAAACTGTTGTTATTCTCCCTAGTTGTTGAAAAGCGGGTGCTAGATGGATCAACAGATTCTTCTGCCTAGGAACTAATTTCTATTGCTGTCTGCAAGTACATTTGAGACCAGTTTCTGCATATCAATTTTGTAGTTGTGTCTTGGAATAGTATTATATTTCCTTATTAACTTGCAAAATTGGATGATCAATTGCAAAGGGTTAATTTATTTTCCCATTTTAGGTATGCAACTGACCAAGCTGTGTTTCTGTGTTTAGGCAAGATTTGTATCCCGTGTAGCATAACCAACGTGAATATCTGGGGGGATATTCTGGCTTGGTAAACCACGCTAAGGTAAAAGCATTACCCAAACTCTAAAATGTGAAACCAAGAGCGAATTCCGATTAGTTGGCTAAGCTTTCAGTCCGATTTCGATTGTGTTTGATTATGTTCTCAACTGCAATACTGATTTTGAACCAACCCCGGCAGCTAACTATGTTCTAGTGCGCACTGTCAAAGATCTTATATATTTGTATATTAATTTATTATTATTATTTTTTTTATTTTTCATTAGAGATTCTATAGCAGTATTTGCTATTCTTACAAATATTATTTTTCTCTTCACATGATTAAAATTTGAGATTTCTAAAATAGAAGTTAGATTATTAGGTTATTAATGGTCATTTAAACCCAAATCTTACTCCATAAAGTAAAATAAAATTAAGCTTTTTTGGGCATTTAAACACAGGCAAATGAATCTAGCATTCACCCCAATGTCGGACTTTTCAGCGGTTTCTTTGAATATATGTATGTATATATATATACACAGAAGGAAAATCCAGCCTATATAAAGCCAATTATTAGGGAGAAAATAATGAAGTAATTTAACAGAAATAAATGATGTTAATCGTGGCTAACAATTCGTCAATTGTGAGCGATGAAAACAACCACTAGCCTAATTTTTTTTTTATTCAAATAATTAAATCAAAAATTATACAATAATTTAAAAAATAAAAATAACCATCTTTCTCAGTTTTTTTCCGTTAGAGTGGCCTCTCGCACGCTTACTTTAAGAATTAAAGCCCGTGATTTCTACTCAAACTCTGGTGTTTTGGGCCACTCTGCCTTTGGGTTCTATTGGTCCATACAATATACACGATCGGACGGCTACGGGAGAGAGTAGATTCGGCAACAAGCAAGCGCCAAACGCGCCTTCCTATTTTTATTATCTCTCTTCTTCTTTAGAGTCTAAACCCCTTCGTCAAGACTTCAACTTGGCATAGAATAATATCGTCCTTCGACAACATCGGCTATCTTCTTCTTCTTCCACTGTTTTGTTCAAATTTTCTTTTCCTTTTTCGTTTTTTTTTTTTTTTTGGTAAAAGAGAATGAGTTACCAGAAAATATCTCACGAACACCGCTACCCTCCTCCAGGTATTGCCTTTTCCCTAAAAATAATTGCAATTACATCTATTAATCGTCGTTTAAATTTCGTAGTTCTATATATATATATATTTTTTATATTTTTTTTTCTTTTCGATTTTCTGTTCTAATACTCTCGGGCTTTCTTTAGAATTAATTGTGTGTGTGTGTGTGTTTTTTTTTTTTTTTGTTTCTTCTTATATTTCGATTTTCTGATAGTTTGTTCAATTCAATGATGTTGACAGGTTACGCCCAGCCTTATCCACCGCCGGGGTACCCCCCATCGGCGCCGCCCCCACCCCCGCCACCGTACGAGGGGTACCCACCTCCGCCGCCGCCGCCTGGGTATCCGGCCTACCCTCCTCCAGGGCCGCGTCAGCAATATGAAGGCTACCAAGGGTATTTCGCAGAAGGTTATCCTCCTCCGCCGCCCCCTCCCAGTCACCCGCAATATCAGCCCTATCACTACGAGCATCACCATTGCCAAGATAATTCCGATGGTTGCTCCTCCTTCTTAAAAGGGTGGTATGCTCTCTCTCTCTCTCTCTCTCTCTCTCTCTCTCTCTCTCTCTCATGAGATATTTTCTTGATTTAAGAAATTTCATCATTTTGGTTTTCATTGAATGAGTTATATAAACTTGCAGCAAGGTTAGTGTGATCACTTTATGGATTTGTGGTAACTTAGTATGAGATGTCGTTGTCTAAGATTTTCTGGGCGTATGCTTAATTATACTTTTATTGCACGAATGAACTGGATTACTGTATGCAGACCATGGGCCTTCTTTTGAGGTTAAGTGTGTGTTTTTATTTCATTTTTTCTCTTTTATGATTGCTTCATGTACCTTCAAATTCTCCCAGTGATACCCACACGTTTTCAAATAATTTTCATGTTTTAATGATCAAGTGGAAGAATTTGTACATTACATGTTTAATCATTTATAGTAGAATTACTGGCTAGGCCAGGTCATATGGTTTATATGGAAATGCACATTCATTTCTTCGTTAGCTGGTAATGAGTCCTGTGATCTAGCATAAGTTGTGCTATCACATGTTCGATTTGGGACTGCAAAATGTACCCTTCTTGGATGTAACTCAGCAGTAGGTTGGCCTCAGCTAGGTACTAGGCCCAGGTTAATAGCATTTCGGCTTGATAACTCAATTATGGGACAGTAAAAAATGGCAAGAAGGATTACAGCTTGATAACATCACTACTTATAATTTTTTTCTCTCTTTAGCTCCACTTTGGGCTTTGCTAGAGCTGGTTTGTTAGTTGTAAGCCAAATTATGGTCTAATATTAAGAATTAGTCTAAATTGCATGGTTTAAAGAGATGGTTCTTCATCTCTTTGTGTTTTTTTTTTATTTTTTTTATTTTTTTGGTGATTACAAAGTGATGATCTGATCTAAGTAAGTTGATTTTTCCCCTCACAAGTACAAGTGATTTTCTACCAATTTGTTATTGTTTAGTGGAAAGTTCAATATGATCAAGCATTTTAGTTATAAAGTACTTCATCAGTTGTTCCTCTGACATTCTGTTTGAATCTGACCCACCAAAATCTCACTTCTAATCCTTGATAACTTTCCTTTTACATGCCTCATTTATATATGTAAACCTGACGAAGTGGCAAAGACATTCATTTTCTTGTTCCTCAAGTCATGTGTCTCTGACCTCTGCTTGAATGCTTTGCATAAATGGTTTCATGTTATATAAGGCAAAATTGAATGTAGCACATCTTGGCTTTAATGCTTTGTTAGGACAATGAGAATTGCAAACCTTAGTTTTGCACCTTAATGGAGGATTTCAAAGATTTACAAAGTTTGCACACATGCAACAGGCTTTTAGATCTAACATTCTTTAATCGCAATTTACAAAAGCTCTGCGCACAAACGGGCATATTTGCACTTGTGCGAGTGTGCAGAGTTTGACACACCCTTGCAGCCCTATTATTCTTAAATACAGATTTTACACACTCTGCATGTGAGAGAGAGAGAGAGAGAGGGGGGGGGCGGCGGGAGGGGGGAGTAATTACTACTAATGTCTTGGAAAAAGAAATGCTTATTGTCATAATCTTTGTGTTTTCTCTTCTCTTAAAGTTTCATACTTTTCATTGTGGTTGTCATTATGCATCTTTTCCCTATTTCTTTCTGTTGTAGATGTATCGTGGCTTCCTATTCTGGATTTTTTGAGTAGGCCAAATGACATGAGCTTATACCTTGAATTGCGTGGTATTTGCGGGAGTGCTTGACAATTCCTTATGGCTGTGAATATTCCCAGTCTTTTATAAGTTAGGACATTAGGATTGCTTGATCCCATCAGTTATTCTCGAGGCTTTGTTGAAGGTCACATGTTTGTAACTTTAAATAGAAATTATATTGATTTTTGCAATTTCAGGCAGATAATGCCTGGTGAAATTAACATCCTCAAAACATACTGGTGCTAATATGTTTTCAAAAGACTGATGAAAGAAATTCTTATTTCGTGTGTGCAGCTTGGCCGCGCTCTGTTGCTGTTGTTTGGTGGAGGAATGCTGTTTCTAAAATATGAATTTGTGTAATAAACTGCCTGATACAATCTGGGATCGGGTATTTCTTGGCTTGTGTCTGAGATTCTATTCCTGTGTCTATTCCCAATTACAACTGACATAAATTTCATCATTTCTTCAAGCTTGTAAGCAGTATTTATAATGCAAACTTTACGGATTTGTATGCGAATCTCAACTTCAAATGTGTCTATCCTTAACTAAGCATTTGCTAAAAGTTAAATGGTTGACTCGGATAAACTTCATGCTACTTCCTGACGGGGGTAGCAATATTTCATGAAATCTATTGTGACTGGAGGAATGGACCGCACCCTATGAAGGTGCAGACGATGGTCCAAGTCACATATGCTTGTAAATGCCTATTTTATATTTTTGTGCAAGTACAGCAAGTAAATGGTAGTCCTTTGTTTTTGTTTTTGCTTTAGTTTTATTTATTTATTTATTTTTCTGGTAGTGTCATGACTCCTGAACCCCTTGCGAATTCTGCATTGGCTGATACGCACAATTTGACGCTCAGTCTTGGGGAACAATCACTTTATCAGAGCATACCAGCTTTAATTTCTGCAGACCCTAATTTTACTGAACAAGGATTAATTTGGGCTAGGATGCGTAAATGAATCGAACTAAATTGAGTTGACTTGTTCATGTTTGATTCGACTAATTTTGTTTAACAAATGAATTGATTCACATCGAAAACACAAATCATATTTGAGCAATCGCTGAGTCAGTTGCGTGCATTAATAATTCTCATTCACGGGTATCTCTCGGTCTATCTTGAGATACACAAGCCTTCAACTATAGGGCAACCTTTAGCTCAAAGTTAAGACAAGAATTTAATGTGACTAAGCATTAAACTCAACTCACCAGAGCTAGTGGCCGAGAGGTAGTTGTTCAAGCTCAATAAAAGATGTGCGAAGCGACCATGGTCATCACAATCAGAATGTAGATCCTCCACACGGGCTTATGAGTCCTGATGCTATTCTATTGCAGATGCAAACTCAACAAAGATTCAGGATTTCCCCAAAGCCGGACAACATGGGATCTAACCATTAGGGTCCTGAAACATGATTTCTTCTGGCAGACATTTAGCTTAAACTGGCAGAGAAAAATAGGTAAATAAAGAAACAGAAAAAGAGATAATGATGAAAGTGAACAGCTGACGCTTTTCTGAAAGAAATTTCAGGATATACCACACCTTCCACATCCAGAATTTACACCATAAACAGACTGCTGAAGACGTGAAATGCATTGAGTATTGTGTGGCTGAGGGAGAAGTTACCGTATGAGGCTCAAAAACAAAAGTATCCATTCAACTACTTAAAGAAATCTACATTCCCATGGCAACTATAAGACCTCTACAACTCTTAGCACCAATCGCAAGCTACATGTACTTGCTTAAAAGAATCAACCAACTCCCTTCAAACTTGAGACGGGGTATTGCACCAGAAAGAACCAGGCATAGAAACTGAACACATTACATAGCTAGATTAATTGACAACATGTGATTAAAGAAATGACATACAATTTAAGAAAAAAAAAATGCCAACAGCATCCATGGATATCTTCATTTATATGTTTATCAATCATTTTCAAAGTTTCAGCTACAATTTAGTAACTTGTACAACTTGCCAGTGCATAACACAAATTTCTTCTGCTAACACAGTAATACCTCTCCATTGTCCACAGCAAATATCAGAACCCCAAATTAGCTACACCACCTGAAAGCATCTCATCCCCGCCAACCCTTCCCCCCAAAACAAAGAAACAGTGGCATTTCCATGCACACAAACAATGTCTTGAGGAATCACGTAAAACAATATCCTAATACCATGAGTTTACAGGTCCCATGATACACATAATGGGAAACTTGTGAACAACATGCAATGATGCTCAGTATGGCCCCAACTTACTTTAGTGAAGGACAAAGACTAACTATCCTATTAGGCCACAGCTTGACTCATTCAAAGTGAAAGAAAATCATAACACTGGTGGATTGGGCAACGATTGTTGACTTGAGCATGAAAGATACATATATAATCCGTGACAACTTCATTTTGCAACTAAATTTCCGGCATAACTGACAGATGAATGTTTCACCATCTCGAAAATGCCAATTTGGACATGGATAGGAAGCACAGGTATTCACATTTATCAGGGTCCATCACTGAGCAACTAAACTAATGAATCAAAGTGGTGTTGCCAATCAAAGTGGCTGTTTCTCTTTGCACAACTTATTTGCCTAAGCATCTTTGCCTTGAATCCTTTACACATCACTGGGTTTCGAGCAAAATGCCACGGTTCCCATTTCAATAAATTATATAACTTTGACACAATATTCTTCACTTGCATGTATGCTTTCTCCACTTTGTTTGCAGACTAATCTAAGGTAATTCAAGGAGATTAATTAATAGAGGAGCAGAGTACTACTTCGAAGAGTAAGCGGCAGACCCTGCAGGGTAATTAGGGAGGGAGAAAACAATCTAATCAAAGTTACACTATATGTCTCAACTACGATCCTGCCAGCATTGTATTACAAAACAAGAAGCAATCATAATCTTACCAAGACAAGTAACGCTGAACCGCTGAATTCAGAAGCTAGTTAAGATCACTTTCAGGCTAACCTTGCCTAAAATCACCCGTCGCTATCATCCTCGTCCTCCTCATCATCGTCATTGGCAATATAAGCACCAGGCAGAACCGATCGCTGTCGTGTCCTTGATGGCAGCATGTTATCCAAATCAACCTCAGCCAGTGGATCATCCTCTAGATCACTATCATCATCGCCGTCGAATTCACTGCCACCATCGTCGTCGTCACCATCATCATCACCCTCATCGTCCTCCTCTTCTATCATTATCCCTTTTCCCTTCCTATCCACGACCACAGGCTCCCCATTAACTCCTCCGGCTTCCTCCTCCTCCTCCTCATCATCAACATCATCGCCATATCCTTCTTCTGCGACGCCGTTTTCGCAGGTGCCGGCTCTCTCGGCGTTCACTCGGGGACTGGAGCCAGAATCGTTACTCGAAGGTGCTGCGGTTATGCATTCAGTGTTATTCTCCTCGGGGGCTGGTGAAGGGTTGCCATTGTCTGCCGCCGCGGCGGCGGGTGATCGGAGCTTTTGAGTTTTGATTGGGTGACCGTGATTTCGTTCTTCTTCCCGTTCTTCTGAGGAGATGGGATCCATCTTGCGCTTGGCGGGCAATGTGGGTTCGATTGGGATATTGGTTTCTGCCATTTTATTTTGATTGTTTCTCTGTTTTTGTCTTGCAACTCAAAGATCTCTAGTTTCCTGTTGGGGTTCATCGGACAGCAACTCCAATGGTTTACTTATTTTTAGACACAAGCCACAATTTCTTACAGTTAAAAACCTTACGTTTTCTTTTCCTTTTTCTTTTTGACGTTTTATTTATTTATTTTATTTTATTTTATTTCTTCTTTTTCCTCCTCATCAAAATTTAAAATCAAAAATATTCCAGCAAAGTCTTAAGCTTTTTATTTGGATTGCATAGATTTTGTAGAATTCTATCCAATTCTCATAATATATATATATATATATATATATATATATATATATATATATATTTTTTTTTTTTTTTTGTGTTTGACATCACAATTTTTATAGTATAAACATTCAATTAAATTCTGAACTTTCAAAAACATACTAATGAGTTAGAATTAGTAACCCTCATAAAAATATGTGAGATTTTCCTACAACTCAATTCATCCTATTTAAAAAAAAAAAAAAAAAAGCGTGAGCCACATATTTAAATGTGGTGATTTTCCAAACTTGTCTCTTCACCACAACATGTTTCTTCTCAAATAAAGGCAATATCGTGATTATAAATGCACGAGTAAATAAAAAATATTTATACCAAACAAAGAAATTCAATTCAATTCTCTCGTTTCGAACGTGCGTCAATTTCATCAATTTACAGGTTCAATGCTTCGTTAAATTGCCACATCTAAAAATGAATAAATTGCGAATGACTTCAACCGGTTGCTCGGTGTCTTTTACTCCCAATGACAGGGTACAAACCTGATGTTTGACGAACCGAGAAAACAATTGTGTGTGAGTTGACTTTCTTTCGCTCCAATTAGAAACTTGATTAGATCACGAGTAAATAAACGTGTCTTTTATTTTTATTATTATTGTTATTATTATTATTATTAAAGAATTTCTGACCCCTTTATTTGCCATTTGGATCCATGACCTTAACTAATATGACTATTAAATTAGTTTATTACATGTTTAGTGCCATATGAATGGTATATCAAACATTTTTCAGCATTAGCTTATTAGAAAAGATTATTCTCAAAAAAATAAAAAATATATTTATTTATTTTTCTTACCACCGTTCTTAAAATCATTATAAAAGACGAATTACTCACCACTAAAACTCTTTTTGCTACATCTTGGATATTGAGAATTTAGACGTCCAATTTAGAATTCATAATTTCCAATTATAAGAAAGAGATGATAAGAGTTGAAATTTATAAAAAGAAGAAATGGTGAAGAAAAGACAAAAAAAAAAAGAAAGGCCTCGTAGTCTAAAAAGAGAATTATGTTTATTATCTGATTAATTAATTGTGGGAATTGTAATTTGCTCGCGTGCATTATCATAACAAGCATTTTCTTTTTTCTTTGACGAGCGATTTCGCTAGAAGATAATGCTCTCTCTTTTGTTTGATAAATGAAAAAGATATTAATCATAGTAAGTACAAATTAAAATTAAGATACTTGTTAATCATTTTTATTTAATTATTTCTCTACAATAGATCCATCGTTTTGAGTCTTGGTTAAGGCAGATGCTGTTCTCATTTATTACTTCGCAATACAGACATTTGCATGGCAAGCACGTGGCTGCATTCTCAGGTTTGGAATTTAAAGTTGCCTGGTTAAACGAGCTATAAGGGAAAAACGTGAGGGAACCCCCGTTGGGGGCGGCGGCCCCGGGGGGGGGGGAACCAAGTGAGATGATGTAATCAAGTGATGAAGGGAGATTTTCACTTTAGTTTTTTAACTTGAGTATAAATTATTCATAAATTTATATTGTATGATAAATAAAATTAATTTTAAAAAATAATTATAAAATAAATTTATATAGCATAAAGTTATAAATAAATTATATTATAAATATTATAAATATGAACTTATTATATATATATATATATATATATGAATGGAGTTTTTTTTTTAATTTGTATTAATAAAAATTGAAAAAATAAAAAACAGCGAACAAAGCAACGTCGATCAATCAGCTGGATCTCACCTATACTCCTTGATTATTTTGATTATATATAATTTTAGTCATGCAATTACAACAATGCACCAAATGATTCTTTGTACCATATGAGATGAGAATTAAACACTTAAATAAATAAATCTATAATAATTAATGGCCAACCACAACTAGGTCGAGCTTACTACGCGCAGAGACAGTGAAAGCCGAAGACGCCTGTAATCTTGTATGGCGGTTTCGCTTTTCTTTCCTTCAAATTCAAGAGCCCCCCCCTACCCCCTCTCTCTCTCTCTCTCTCTCTCTCTCTCTCTCCTTCCCCCACATGCAAGCGCCCAAAAACGCCATTGATTTTTGTGGAGAAAATCAGAACTTTTGCAACACCTGTAATGTCTTCATTCACGCTGCATGCGTCACTCTTTAACAACCTTCCCATCTTCTTTCTTACCTCGCCAGCTCTGCCTCCGCTCTTTCTCCTTTCTCGATAATAAGTCTCTGCATATGTCAATACCATCAATAATCCGGACCTCTTTAGCTTTTTCCTATCCCAAGTCACCCCACTCCGCCAACCACAATCATATACTTGGTCTACTTTAAAACCACAGAAAGAAGCTTTTACAGTGCCAACAGAAAGACCTAAAACAACCCATGAATCCGCATTGCACATTTGTCACTCCAAACACCTCTCCACCTCGCCTGTGGGTCTGTACTCAACCAAACCCTAGCCCTATCTCTCATTTCCCAGTTCCCAACCCCGTAGTAATGGGTTGTTACTTATGTGTTTTTTTTTTTTTTTTTACTGTAAATGAGAATGCATACACATTGTACTAAAAACAAAAGATCAAAGAGAGATGCATGAATGCGAGATGCACAGATGTCATAAAGTGCTAAAAACAGGGAAAAAAAAAAACAAGAAGAAGAAGAAGAAAGGGCTCGGTGTTCTATTTTAGCAAACAACAAGATAATCGCCCCCATTTCGTGAATGCCGAGCGTCCATCACCCGGTAGTCTGTCTCTGCACTGCACACCCCACAGCCCACACGGTGCTAGAGAGACTCAATCTTCTCTAAGCCTTACTGAAAACTAAAGCGCGCACCCATTAGCCACCAGTCACTAGGCCTCTTTTTATCCATTTCTTTCCCTTTTTATTTTTTATTTTTTTTGGTTTTTTCTTCTTTTAGGGATTTTTTTTAAAAAAAAAAGAAAGAAAAAAGAAAGAGAGAGAGAGAAAAAAAAAAAAAAACCCTAGCTAATGAGAATGAACCAAGAGGCGGCGCATGAGAAACCCGAGTACCGTAATGCCACTGTGGAGCGGTCGCGTCAGGAAGTGGCTAATGACGGGTTCGAGTCGACCCGAGACCTGGCTTCCGTGGCGGGCTTTCGCTTCAGAGGGAAGAAAAGGATGCCCAGACAGAGGAGGTCGCCCGCCGCCATCAGCGGCCCCCTTCCGTCCTTCTCAATTGCTTCTCCGTCCACGACGTCGTCTTCAGCCAGCTCCCACGCGCAGCCCACCCCTTCCCTCCAGGACCCGGACCCTCCGCCTCTCCCGGCAAGTGTAAGGAGTTTTCTTCATTTTCCCGAATTTTTTATATCTATTTTAATTGACATATCTTTAATTAATTACATATGCCATTGGACGGATATTTGCTCAATTTCTTGGTGGGCTGCTTGCTTAGTCCTAATTAATACTCACCTGCTTTGCTCAACTCAAGTTATAAATTGACGTGATATGGAGTCAGAAGCTCCTCAATTAATAGGCTCGTTTACTAATTAAATCGCTATTTTATTTTATCGGAGAGGACCGATTCCTTCAGGTTTTTTTCTCGTTAATTCGCTCAGCCAAAGATGCTTTTCCGCGAGCGATCTGTTGTTCACTATCTTGAGCAGGACTTGTTTATGGAAACGAATGTTTATTGACCTGATTGCAATATATATATATATGTATGTGCAAGCTGCTGTGTAGCCTGCAAGCAAAATGATATTATAGTAAACTGAAGATTCTTTTTTTTTTTTGAAATAAAAAATAATAAAATAAATTTATATAATAATAATAATAATAATAATAATAATAATATGAATAAATAAATATAACCATTTTTTCCCGGAAATTGGAAGAAGCATCCGTGACCAGTTCCTTGTCTAGTTGTCTTATGCTGCTCTGATTATTACCAAATACTTGTTGATTATTTTGGGAGCAACAAGTGTAAACCTGTACTTGCTATAAAATTAAAATTAAAATTAAAAATTAAAAATAATAATAAAAAAAATGAAAGAGAAAAAAGAGAAAAGATCGCCCATCCACCATTGTTCATGAGCTGCCCATGATCGTGTGCCATTTGGGATTTGCGGACCGGGTCGTATGAGCTAGCATTGGGTTGAACAAATTATTAATTTAGATGAGATTAATCACTGCGTCTGCATCATAAATATTCCATCGAATGTAAATTGGAGTATCATGTGTTTCTTTTAGTCGATTTCTTCGATCACTCCATAAAGTACAATATCTGTTCTTTCATTTCCTCTCTTCCATACTTCTCTCATTGTATCAATCTCAAAGTGTTGCTTGTCTATTTACATTAATTTGCTCAGTTAATTACTGCATGAACATGGACTTCTGTCTTGTAATGTGTCGCATTAATATAATCTTGACACTCACGTGCAACGATATATTACTTCTTTTATATATATATATATATATATATATATATTGGTTGACATCTCATAAAACGAGTGACGCCATGGATCAAGAAAAGAAGAAAAATGATGTCAAACGCGTAGTTTGTAGTTGCCGTAACTACAATGTGTAATTGGAAACGGTTCATACGAAAGAGCTCCTGTAAACGGTTCTAACCATCAAGTTTTGGTATGATTGTCACCTGAACTCAAAGGAATGGCTTGGGGAAAGGGCAAGGTTAGAGGATTCAATTCTCTAGGTCCTCAAATGGAAGAATTCAATTTTAACTGTTTGTGGTGGTCTGCTCACAGTGGGTGATCCCCCAAATTCTTCTTGAGGTATATATATATATAGAGAGAGAGAGAGAGAGAGAGAGAGACGCAAGGAGTGACTTAATCATAGTTGCACGTTTGGAATTTATCTTTTCTAACTCTCTCTTGTGCTTTGTATCAAATTTGTATGCGGTTGATATCTAAATCATAAAGTTCATAAAATTACTCGCCGTCAAGAGGTTCTCCTATCTCGATGAGTTTCTCTAATGGAGGAACAAAAACATACAATACTTACAGATTTATTGCTATACTAAACTTGCTCTTGGCTTGAGATCGTCATCTCTTTCGTATAATTCTGTCTATATCATTTTACATCTTGGTGTTGATGTGTTGCATAATTTGACAAGACCTTCATCCTCGGCATTTTAGATTGTCGTTTCTACAATGTACTCTGTAGCAGTATTGACTTAAATTGTGCAATAGGTGATTGATCCGAAGAGATTGAGATTCCTCTTCCAAAAGAAACTCAAGAGCAGTGATGTCAGCTCCCTGAGGAGAATGGTACTCCCAAAGGTGCAGCTGATATGTATTTTGACCTTTCTGTTCTTTGTCACTCGCATCTTATTAGCACTGCTGTATCATGGCGGTGACGACGTTTCTATCAACTTCCTTTCTCCTCAACTGGCAGACCCTTATTTATATTTTCATATACTGAAAATTTCAGAAAGCAGCTGAGGCACACCTCCCTGCCCTTGAGTCCAAGGAAGGGATTTCTATCAGCATGAATGACATGGATGGCCTGCATATTTGGAGCTTCAAATACAGGTCCAAGTTCCTTTTCCCTCTTTTATGGCCAAAGAATAACCAATTTTGCGTTAATCTGTGCAAGATCAGATCTTGCGCTTAATTGACAATGTTGCGAGGATGAAAAGTTGGGATGATCGGATTGTGAGATATAACATCAAGAAAATTGTCTCCAGATTGCATAGTTAAGTAACATATATTGGTTTTGCGATTGACAGATACTGGCCTAATAACAATAGCCGAATGTATGTACTTGAGAAAACAGGTAAAATACAATATTTGTTACCTCTCGGAGCTTTCCTCCTGCCTTTTCCCATAAAAGAATAAGCCATTGCTTTTGTGGTGGTGGAACTTTTGCAGGGGACTTCGTTGACACACATGGACTACAGCTAGGAGACTTTATTATGGTGTACCAAGACAATCAACATCAAAACTATGTGTGCTGCCATTCTAAATTCTCAGAACTTTTATTGGATGGCCTTTAATTTGTGCTTTCCACATAAAATTGTTTCATAGAACACACAACCAATACCTCATTGTGCTGTCTTATTTTCTCAGGTGATAGAGGCTAGAAAGGCCTCCGACATTCAAAGTCACCAAAATGTATATACTGAGATGGCTAGGAATGCCGTTAATGACTTCAGTCTTCATGATTACAGTGAGGTCAACAGACTGAGCTCCATTAATGCGAATCATCCCCTGGTGGACAATACAGGCTTGTCATTTATCTATGACACCACCACCTTCTCCGACGACTCGCCGCTGGATTTTCTGGGAGGCTCGATGACCAACTTTTCAAGGACCGGACATCCAGAAAGCTTTGGGTCGGTGGACAACCTGTGCCTGGATGACTTCTATTAGTTGGTTTGTTGTCATGTATTTGAAAGACTCTCGAAGCCATATGTATGTAAGAACGAAGGTGACTTCATCGTGCAGTGAAAGCACGAAGCAATGTACTGCCTCTCTACAAATATGTAACTGATAACGTAGATGCAAAAACCTTGTTCAACTTCCAATGTTAGTTCTGCTTTTCTACCTAATTACTTGGACTAATTAACGAGATTGTTATATCAAGCCAGAGTTCTGCTTTCGTTTTTTTCTTTTTTTTTTGTTTGGGGGGGGGGGGGAGGAGGTGTTCTACGAATGCACATATCTGCTGCTCCCACAAAAAGCAGGGAGTCGCCATTAGTCCCTTTTTGGCGGCTTTCATGTCTATTCTTCTTTCTCGTTTCCTCGTTTAACCACATGTCTGCGCATTTCCTGTTGTATAAGATTTCGGTGACGAGCCTGAGTCAAATACAAGCAGGGACTCCGAGGAGTTCATAGCAAATCCGACTGAAGCATAAAGCTAAACACTTCAAAAATTCAAGTAAAACTGTCAATTTGAACCTGAGGCCCAAGAACATAAAGCATAAAGTACAAAATCCATCAAATCTTTAAAAATAAAAATATTTAACCTAAAAACTTAATTCATTGTGTTAACTCTAAATACATGGGTTAAAACACTAAAATCTACCCATATATATGTAATTTTTCTTTTAACACATAAATAAATAAATAAATAAATAAATATATATATATATATATATATATATATATATATATATATAACAAATATATTAATTATTTTTATTGCACCAGCTAAAAATGGGACTCTAGCAAATATTTGAAAATTTAGAGTTAACCGAGCTCGTCGATTCGATCATCCTCCGCTGCCGATTATTCTGAAAGCTAGAGAGTTCAAACCCTGTTGGTGTTCCTCAAGAAAACGGAGAAAGAGAGCAAGCAAGCAGAGATCGGGAATGGCGAGTAGATACTGGGCGGTGTCTCTGCCTGTTCAAAACCCGGCAACGTCCCAGCGGAACAGATTAAAAGAGCAAATCTCCAGAAACTAGGCACTGAGTGAATGACTTATACAGTGAGAAAAGCAACTAAAAAAGTTGTAGTCTTCAGAATTCTGGAAAGATTCTAAACTTGTCTTTCATAAGATACTTATTGTAAGAGCTTGTCACCCTCACTATGAACAGGTATTTTTAGTCTTTAGGGTACAGGGATGAAGTAGAGGATAGACGCCGAATAGAAGAAGCACAATGTAACCGAGGGGGCTGGTATTATAGTCTGGGAATATACGTGGACTTTCATGTAGTCCCCAGGATAACGGCAGATTTCCTTTGGAGCTTCTTCGAGGCTTCTGAATTGGGATTAGACATGAATATCCACTGTTATAACATACTGAAGCCCAGTTTATCTGCAGGTTTCGTTGGCAACTCAATCTTTTTAGTTGTTTATTTGGGCTTAAATTTTGTTTTTTTTTTTTTTTATTAATATACTGGGCTGCTGCCTGTCTCCTGAGATAATCAAGACCTACAATTCCTCCGAGCACCTTCTTTTAGTTGTTTTAAGCATTTACAAATCTTTATTTTTATTTGCAAATTCTTTCTTTGAATTAAGTGGGCTTGTCCCTTGCAGGTTTTCAGCTCCTGGATGCACTTCTGTGCTGTACGTATTTTTACAGAGAGCATTCTCAGATATGGATTGCCCCCATCTTTCCTTGTAAATACCGTCTTGCTACATTTGTCCTTTATTTTCCAGTTAAGCATTTGTTCTCTACTAAGCAATAGCTATGTTGGAACATTTTAGGCTTGCGTTTTAGCTCCTTCTACAAAAAGTGAAAAGAAAGTGCGTTCAATCCTTGAAGGACTGTGTAACCATTGCAAATAGGTAAGCTTGCATGCCCTTCAGGTTTCATAACTTGAATTTTATGCACATCATCCCACTAGTTGTGAAGAGTGCTGTCGAATGCAGTGTTGAGGGGAGTCCATAGATCTTGTTTACATCCAAGGAATTTGACTCGGAACATTTGTCCAGTTTCTTGTGAAAATTTAAGGCGTTGCTTTTAAATTCTGACGATGCACTGTAGCTCCTGATAGTCAGCATGTGTGGGGAGGGATTTTTTTCTCTCTTTCTGTAATCTGGTAATGTTTATGATTCTTTTTGGATTATCTTGTTGATGTGCAGCGCATACTGGAAATCTGAAGATGATAGTGGAGGGATGGCAGGATTAGGAGGTGAAGCTGATACTCACCCTTGTGTTTCCTTCACAATCAATCTTGTCTGAAATATTCAGGGTCCCTTCCAGCTCCTTGTCTATGTATTCTTTAGACGGCAACAAGCAGACGGGGATCGTGATAATGTATTTAACAAAAATGATTATGATCAGTACAAGGAGATTGATCCTGTAAGATTAAACTCGATGATAGACACGAGAGCATAGATGTCCCACTCTCGGGACTTGCTCGAAAGAGACCTAATTTTGGTTAACGTGTAAACCAACTGAAAATTACTCTTGACGGCAAAAACTAAAACAAGGGAAACATGTATGGTTACATATTGCTATAGGATTATAGTGACACGCACGGTTGTAAGGATTGTCCATTTCATATTATACCCATCACACATTGATACATATTTTTGAAAGTGAAATGATGTGTTAGACATTATTCGTCCGACAAACCCCCACACAAAAAAGGGAAATCCCCCCCCCCCCCACACAAACACACAAAAGGGGAATTGCCCGATAACTGACAAGAGTTAGTACACAAAATAATGCACCCATGGATAGAGAAAAGAAAGCCTAGCAAGAATCATTCTTTTTACTACAAGTCAGTCATAGAGGGGGGCCTAATATTGGCATTCCAATCTCCTAACTCTCCTTTAATTTTAGTTGTTATCACTTACCTCACAGAATAATAATTTTTCCTGATTCAAAACGAGTCGCTTGATTATAAGGAAGCAGTTAAGAGCACCAAAACCGGGACCCAACTGAATTGGTAGAGCTAGCCAGACTTGATTAGCCGCAGATTCAGCCGTAACGGACTTGATTGGTTCCAATTTGATAGGCTTGCCGGAGAGGTAACAAGGACAGCTTCCCAATAATTGCGGCCAAATCCAATTTCCTAAGCCATTTTAAAAGTTATTCCAAATAAAATTTAGGATGATCAGTTGACGAAGAATATATCATTTCTAAACTCAGCAGAACGTCTAGACAATTACAAATTCATCAAGCTCGACTTCCAGTCTGCAACCAAAATAATATTTTACTCCGAGGGCTTAACCACGCAAATGCTTTCTATTCCAACAAAGGTCACCAACTGCAAAATATAGTTCTTATGGCATTCGGCGATAACTTGAAGTTACCATGGCCATGCTGGAAGTAACATCTCCTTTCAGCAATAATATTTAGCCACAAGTAAACAATTAAAACTGGCCAGCAAAGCAACGCGATACCAGCCATCAAATGGACAAAGCAAATAGAAATCACAAAATATAATGGTGGATAAGAGGAGGGGGGGAAGGGAGAAAGCACTGGAAAAGGCTTACTTTGAAGACGATGTATACGTAAATAGGAGTAACTCCCTCACATGCACATCCCCACTAACATACACGTCACAAAAACAGTGGACAGAACAAAATATATCCACTCATCTGCCCTATATTTTTGGTTGTCTTGATATCGTCACATCCTGGGTGAAATCCTTGTAAAGCTTTTCTCCCCCTACCAAAAAGTTTTCATTACCAGATGGATGAGAGTAAAACCATCCTCCTACAACCGAAATTCGTCAACACGACAAAAAATGGGTTTAAGTGCACTGATGTAAAAGAACAATCTCCAATGGCTTGCCATTCATTATAGCAGCTTCAATATCCTATGTTTATTATCCCTATTAAGTTTTCCCATTTCCATGAGATGACAATCAAAGCCTGTGAATCATTCAAAGCTCTAAATCTTTGCAAGCTCAGTAGCAGCGGCACCAGCAGGGGCTGCAGCAGGAGCAACACCACCAGTAGTTGGCCTGCAAATCACATGAAAGTCAGCACTCAAAGAAGGAATCCAATTCCAATAAACCTTATGATCACAGAAAGTGCTTACAATCCAACAAAGACTTTGAATGAATCATAGATACCCCACTGGGCCCCAGTAAGAGTTCCAATCATGACAATGCGAAGAGGAAGTCCTCGGGTGAAGAGACCCCACAAACCTAGCTTCTTCACAGCCTGCATGCACCCAAAGCACAAAAGCCACAAAAAAGAAAACATTTACAAAACAGTGAGATTTTAGGTAAAAATTCAAAGGAAGCTGTTATACTGACATCACCAACAGTAGCCCCTTTGGCATTGTTGAGGAAGGAGACGAGATTATCTGCAGGATGTGACACAACAGCACAGAATACACCAGCAATATAACCACCCGCAAAACTCACACCAAGTTGCAGAGGTTTGCTGCATTGATCCTTGGGGGTGGGGATAGCATGCTTGTAAATTAACTCCACAATTGTCTCAAAGCATGCAAATTTCATCATTGTGTCTGCAAGATTAAAATGTAAAGCCTCATAAAGTTTCTGGCAAACATGCCATTGATGTGATTGTGGGAAAACTGAATAAGACCATAAAATGCAAATGTACAATCTAAAATGGCCTGAACTCAGTCATAGTCCAACACATCTGCTCTTAGCCCAGGCAATTACATGCAATGGAAGATGTAAATTGAAGCAAGCACTGGCAGCAGGTAAAAATGAATTGACACATACCCAGATTACATCTAAAAGAACATGGCTTCCCCCCACACCTCATCACCCCCCGAGATAAGAAAATCTACAACGAAAAAGGAAAATAAAAAAGAAAAAGAACAACAAAGTAATTAATTGCTTACCACAAAGTAAGCTCAGTAAGCGAGCATAAGCATGGAAAAGATGAGGGGTTATACATGGCAATGTATCAATACAAGTCTAATTGATGAATTAAAAAGGACAAGTGAGTAACAAATGGCATACAAGTAAGCAGAGGCCCAACTTACATGGAATTTGACGTCCCCAGAGAGGAACAATCCCCTTGTACAACCTGAAAAAGCAGATTTAGTTAGTTCCAAATACATCTTAGAAATATTTTAGAAACAAGTTATTAAACATATAGTGGATACCCAAGAACCCCTTCAGACTTCACAAACTTGGGGAGACCATCTGCCAAGCCTTTAGCAAACCCAGGCTGTGTTTGGACACGAACCTTTACCGCTTCAAAGGGGCAAAGTGCAACGTCTGCAATCACCTCAGCAGATGCAGAGCCAGCAAGGTAAATCAAGGTTTTGTACTTGGCAGCATATTCTGGCCCAGCAAGGTCAGAGTAGTACTTCTTGAAAAACTCATAAAACCCAAATTTGCAGGCCCCCTGAGCACTGTAACCAAGAAGAGTAGGGACCCAACCCTTGAAGAAGCCTCTCATTCCCTGCTCCTTGAGCAGAACTCCAAACCCAGATGAAATGCTTTTGTACTTTGCAGGATCAATCTGAAAAAATAATCACTGTAGTCTCGGTTTATAGCTTACAAAAGTTTCAGACATATGTACGTAAAAATTTAAATTCAATCATCAGCTGTTCTATTCTTGCAAAGAAAAATCCGGTACAAAGGACGGTTTGAATTTGTACAAAAGCCACTTTATTTGCAACTATAAGACTACTCTTTCATTTCAGGAAAGCTCTGTCAATTGGATATGGATTAAAAGCACAGACAACAAAGCAGAGACCATGTCTAATCCGAAATTTGACGACGTCCACGCGTAGACCTCACAGGGACCAAAAAAATTTCATAGACAGCTTTTGGGAGACCAATCAGCGAGAACAAGAAAAGAAAGCATGAAAAGAAAATACTAACAAGGCATATGAAAAGAAGATACATGAGCGCATCTTCAGAATTTCACACAGTGAAACCAACACACATCGAAATCAAAGAGAAATGGCGACCAATACACGAAGACGATGAGCGACAGGTAGAGACAAACAGAAATCCATCACTCCAGCGCTAAGACGATCATAATCAAGAGACCGCAGACATGAAGCAAACGGAGGCCAAACACTGAGGCGATGAAGAACAAGCAAAAACGTAAGACCGCCGATAATCGAAGCAACCGAAACTCGAAGGTGTAGAGTCAGCATATAGATCACCAAAACTAGAAGTAAAGGTCTAACAAGGATCAAAGGAGAGCATAATGATAAAGAGTCTCAGAAACGAGAAAAAAGAAAGGCGCAGATCTGAAAAGAGTCGGGATAGAGACCTGCATGTTGCACTTGACAAGATCGAGAGGAGTAACGGCCGTGTGAGTGAGTCCACAGCTGAGGATACCGCCGGCCGTACAAGCGGCGTAGAAAGCCGGAGAGTACATCGCGATCTTCTTGCCAGACTCGCTAGGGGCGGGGATCACGAAGCCACCGCCGGCAGTCCTGGTGAAGAGTGACGGAGACTGCGCCGGGGAAAACGACGGCCGCAGGGTTCGGTTTGAGGACTCCAGGAGAGCGGAGATAGATAGAGACTTCGGAGAAGAAGAAGAAGAGTAGAGGAAGCTTGGGATTAGAGACTGTCCAGGGGAAGAGGAAGAATAATCAGAGACAACCATTTTTTGCTTTTTGCGGTCGCAGAGACAGAGAGAGAGAGAGGGAGAGAAAGAGGGAGAGAAAAGCGTTAGTTAGTGTTCGGCACTCCTCCCCGCATCTTTTATACGCAGTGCCCTCCCTGTCCTAACCCCTTTTGCTTCGCCTCATCTACAACCATGTCCCGATAAAACCCACCAAAAAAAAAAAAAACAAAGTTCGAACATTCAAAAGACCCATTTACTTGCTAACAATATTGAGGAAGGTTTTGTGTTTTTTTTTTTTTAATCAAAAAGAAAAAATATATATACTGGCCAAGGTTTTTGTACGAACCGTATAATATCATTCATTAAACCGATTATCACAATACATTCCTTTTTGACTAATGTGGATGGGCGGGGCGGCGTATGCATATATGTATATATATATATATATATATTCCTCGACATATGGGGGGGGGAATATGAACCAAAACTGCGCGAGTGACGGTCAGTACTGCGGGGGGAACAAACAGTGTTTTTTGTTTTCTCGTTCGAGGCCGATTGCGAAAATAGGTCTAATAATATGGGAGAAATAGTTCTACACACGCAAAAAACAGTAATATAAACTCCAGTTCTTATCCCCCATTTTTGCATCTATGGAGCTTTTTTCTTCTTACAAATATTAATTTCCTAATAATATACTATTTTTATTTACATGAGAACGAGGGAGGGGCACCTAAAGATGAAATGCAATTGTTATACGTTGATTGTTTAGCCGGGGGCCCCTGTCGGCCGTGGTGGCAGTCGTCGGTGGGTGGATCCTTATTATGGGTTGCCTAAAGGGGGCACCGGGCACCCACCCGCCCCCCCCTCCCCCGTTTGCTCTCCCGGTAGCTGTTCGGCTCATCGTGACTTAGACTGCCATTGCTTGAGTTGGTGGATTTAGTTTTCTGTTTTCTACTTTGCTCGCTGCCCGTCCTAATCACTAGGAATTTAAGATTTTTACTTCTCAGGTATTGAATTTTAATCTTAAAAATAAAGACGTAGAATTTATAAAAATTGATGAATTATTTTATAATGTACGTAACTCATTAATCCAATTAATCTCTTAATAAATAAAACAATTAAAAAAAAAGCTCTACTAATTTTTAGTGCTCTGCAACTGTAAATCAATCGGTTGCTTAATGTTTATTTTGGATTTTTCATGCATATGCTTCGATAAAGCGTTCCAAAAAAAGAAAATTAAAAAAAAAAAGATTCGATAAAAAGTAAAGTAGTCCATTTGGCCCAATATCTAATGTCCCTGGGCAGGTACTGATATAATGGCCCAATATTCTTCAATATCCATTAGTCATCTCAAGATCAAAAGTAAAAATTTAATAGCCCATCTGACCCATTGTCTAGTCCAGTGTATGTACAAATATTATTTGATTTTTCATGCCTATTTAATTTTTAGCCCAAGCCCAGATTAATTAGAAAAAAAAAAAAAACCATTAACCGAAAAATTAGACTTACCAATAACTCTGGTCGTCGACTGAAGGCTAGTGTTCGAGTCAATTGACTAAAAAATAAAAAATAAAAAGAAAGGAAAACTAGTCCACTATTTATAATTGTAAAGACTGGTCATTAGCGTTCAATCACAGCCAATGTATTCATTAGACCAAAGATAACGGGATGAAGAATTGGCACTTACATTTCTTCAATCTGGTCAAATACAGACACAGTAATCCCATTTACTAACAAGGCATGCAATCCTTTTTCTACGTGTTGGGACCTATTTCAATGCTTTTACGCAGAAGAAACTAATAGTCCTGTTGCAATGACGATGCAAACTCCACCAAGGACTGTGATTTGACCGTTGAACTTTCCTGAACTCGAGGAAGTTGCCCCTACAAACTCGCCTGAGCTTGGAACCGAAGCAAATGGCTCTGGCAATGGAGAAAGAGAAGCTGCAGTATCGCGAGGCCACCGATCACTTGGAGAAGGGAAAAATGAGGACATGTTGGGCGCGTGTACATAGGGGAGGACTGCTGGAGAAGCTGTTATTGTAGGTTCACCGGTTAGCTTCAGCCATTCGGCAGCAAAGATGAGCACCAGCATAATGGTGGAGGCTTTCGCGACGGCAGCCATGAATATAGTTGCAGCTTTGGAATTGAGATATAGATGTAGTCTGGGTGAGATACCATGAAGGAATAGCCGGAGAACACGTGAAGAACAGAGACGCTCTTGTGACTAGTAGTTGCGCTTCACGGGACAGACAGTGGCAAATTAAATTATGGCTGCTGTTTCGGGCCTTATTTTGCTGTCGTACTGTCAGAAGTATTGCTGGTCCCCATCAGGTTTTATACAACGCAGCTAGCTGGCTCAAAATCAGCCTGTGCAGTGCAAGTCACGGAATCTACATAATAGTGTACCGAAGGATGGATCCTCCACATGCTACGTTTGGAATATAGGAAGATGGGGCACCCGTGTTTCGTACTTTGTTGTGGTCCTAAAGTGTAATTGAACTATGAGTAATCTAGTTTCAAGCACGAGTGAGAATTTTTAACTTGGAATCTATGGTTGGTATAACCGGTGTCAAAAGATGTTGTTCTGGATACATTCGGATGATTTCCCAAGCGACTACTTGATTGCTCCAAATGCAAACACGGTTCATCTAGGTTCATTGATGATCAATGCAACACATAGCATCCTTGAGTAGGTGCAAGAAGGTAAAAAGGATTAGCGAAACTAAATTCTTTTCAGCCTCACAATTCATGAGGTGGATCTGCCAAAGAGATCTACGTCATCGCCCTCGTCAAAAGAAGCACAATATTAATCAAGCGGCGCAGTCATTTTAACGACCGAAGTGTTTGAATTAACAGATTTCATTACAGAACTATAAATCCATCATATTTGATGCAATAGACAAGTCCTGGAAGAAGCTCTGCCCAATGGCATCAATTAGCAAAACAATATAAGCTTATCACAATTCTTCATTCTGAACCAACTTATTTTGTTCCAGGTAAACTGTTTCCTTTACAATTGATAACACTTGTAAACGCTACAGCTTCAACGAATCACTCGGTACAAAAATCAAATGCCAGAATTGGCGTACTTGGATATAATTATCCGAAATATTACAAGAAGGGCAGATAAAAAAGGAATCCAAGTGGAAGCATTGCTTGAAACATGATCCACGTAGAACTACGAATAGATTCTACACAAAAATTAAAAGCTGACCACCCATTACTAATAGCAGTCTCAGAATTTCACAAGTCCTGTATTATAAAAGTCTAAGATGTGCAGTGTCATTTAAGCGCTTTATCTGCCAACCTGTTTTCCACGAATGCTGTAAAACTGTGACCGAAGAATCTTCTATGCATATCTTATGTGACATTACTGGGCTGCAGCCCAATATGCCTGTAATAAGACACTTAATAGGAATGGAATGCGTAAAAACACCAACACATGAAGAGATTGCAGAGGATGTGCTCCCAACGTTTAAATCATGGATGGCAGTTTGGTGATTGGCTTCTGTAGGAGATATCTCTTCCTCACCCTCGTGATTACCAGTTGTAGTTACGTATTGTAGCCTGCTCTTACCAAACTTCTTCCTTGTAATGCCCTGTCTGTGCCTGTATAGCATATTCCAAGGTGGTGGTTGTAAAGCATGTAAATCCTGGTCATGAGAAAACCCTTGGCCCTCATTTTGATGGGGCAATGCAAGCTCGGATTTCAGTTTTTCTGGCAGAGACAAGACTGTTGTATTTAAGAACTGAACCATCCTAAATTGCACTTCCCTAAGTGATTCTCCAGATGGCGCACGAAAATCAGGCTGAAAATTTTCAATCAAGCTCACAACTTCAGGTGTATGAATCTCTGAATGAGGGCAGCCCTCCCAGAGCCCCAGGCTCATCTCTATGAGCGCATCTGATGACTGTATTTGTCCCTCTGCAAAATTCATTTCCTGCATGATTTTATACACGGAGAATTTGTTCGAATTAATATTGCAGGGTAGATGTGGATAACAAGTTCACGTCAATATCCAAACAAATTCCCTCCATCAGGAAATATTAATGAGGTAGCGGGCCGCCAAAATCTTAAGAAACTGACTGAAGCCAATACTTGGAGTCTAGTACATCAGTTTCCCAAGTCATTTTTAAAAGTCTATGCCATTGCTTGATCAATAGTTGAATCTAAGCACTTAAAGTATTTTGCCATACTTTGTGTGGGCCAGCCACTTTGAGTAAGCTACATGAATCTTCTCTATGATTCAGCTGACCAAGAACCTTGTTGGTAGGAGTAGCATACACACATGTATAAGCTTACATAGGTCATCCGTCAAGGAAGAAAAAATCACCATTTTCCTGCCACCTGTCCTTGCCAAATTCCTTTTCCAGCATCCGTTGGTACTTGCAGCATCTCCAAATTAAGTTTCATCCTAAGTTCTTAAAGGAAAACAGAAAAAAATCAAAAGCCTTAGACAACACCCAGTGTCCCCCCCTTCCTGTCTCAAATATAAATTTGTGTCCTAGCCCATCTTTTGGTCCTTCCCTTGGCTACATCTTGATATAAAAAGGTAATTGCATTGCAACAGGTTTCTGTATTATTATTTCGAAGGGGAAAGGAGTTGTACAATTATCACAGAATGTTACAATTGTTCCCAGACACACCAACAACAACCTCTTGAGTATATTGATGGAAAATGAACACAAATGTTTGCATTCATTGCCATGCAGCCATTATAGAGTCCATTGTAATCACGTGGGCTCCACAATTTTCACAAAGAAATGGAGATGGATACAACATGAAGCCCTAGACTTTTTGTGTTGTACTTTTCGACAATTGTGGCTTTCCAGCATTTCAGATTCCCACTTCCATAGGAAACAAATGCAATCGATAGCATCTCCGTACATCACAGACGGGGTATGGAAATGAACCCAATTGACGACATGTCAGGATCTCACGCAACAATTGTCTTCAGAGTAATACTACAGCAAGCACCATAAAACTAGAAGGCTCAGGCCCAGGATCACAACATATCTAGGAGCTCATTTATTGGTACATACGCAGAAAAAGGAGTGCAGCACTCCATATTTTTCATGAACATACTAGCTACTACGTGGGATAATCCTCATCTTCTTCTAGCAGCAAATACGAGAGAGCTAGCAATAGCATTCCAAAGTTGATCCTTTTAAAAAAAAAGATGATTTATGATCTTATATTCTTTTTCCTCGGAAAATTTACTACCATTATTCTTTCTTTTGAATTTTACCATTCCGAGAAAGGAGAAATGCAGAATTACAAACCAAAAGTTTTAGTTTTACCTGACAAATGGACACAGCCATCGATCGGGAACGATCCAAGGGCGAGGAATAAGCGGCATTGAACCTGACCCCTTGCGAGTTCAGGAACACAGCTAAAGCCCGGGCTTGCCGTTTCCCATTGCGGGTCAAAGCCGCCGCGTGGCACCTTCCAGCCAGCAAATCAGGCCTCAAGTTGAGCTCGCACTCTCCATGACATATCAAAAACACATCCGTGACGGTCCGATCGTCGTCTACGACCCGACTGGATAAAAATGGAGGAGGAGGCGGCGGCGGCGGCGGCAGGGGAAGGGACAGCGGCGGGGCAAGAACGTTGTAAGGGTCCCAGACCTTGATGGACGGCCCAAGGCGGGGAGTACCGAGGGAGGAAGGCTGAGGAGAGAGGGGCGACGCTGATGCGTGACAGGGTAAGATTTCTGGCTCTTGTTCTAGAACCTTCTTCACGAAACGGTCATTACTTGCGACCCTTGTTGTATCAGCATCCTCGTTATCATCCTTCTCTTCGTCGTCGTCGTCGTCGTCATCTTCTTCCTCTTCTCCGCTTTCTTCTTCTTCTTCGGCCACTTGTACGGACTGCGCAGAGCCCATTAGCCTCTGATAGAGAGAGAGAGAGAGAGAGAGAGAGAGGGGGGGACTTTTGCCTGAATCAAAGAACTAAAAAGAATGGATCAACCCGTGGAATCTGGAATGGCATTGTTCCTCTAAAACATGGCAAAAGGGTGTTGCAAAGAAAGAAGAAAGATCCAAATGAGCCAATTACAGTTGGGGAATTCTATTTGGATTCTTGTCAATTTAATTTGTGGCTACGTATTCCCCTTGACGCCGGTTCTGGTCCTGTTGCTTATCGCGCGGAATACAGATTGGCTTCCTCTTTTCTTTCTTTTTTTTTTTTCCCTACCGAACGTGGAGGTCAGATCTACGCCTTCCTTTTTTCCTTTCATACTGTAGGGACAGAAAGTGGATCTACATTGGTTTTGTCACTTTCTTTTTTGTCTTTGTCCTTTGCTTCTTCTTCTTCTTCTTCTTCTTTTTTTTTTTTTTAATCCAAAAATGTACGCCTTGTCTATAAATTTAAGTCAAGTCATCGGTAAATATTGCTATTTTATTTTTATTATATGAAATATTTATTCTTTAAATATTATTAAACTTAAATTAATTTAATATTAGACTTTTAATACATGTATATGTATATATATATATATTTATTTATATTTTAAAAATATGTGACAAGCATAGTACGTCATAAGAGTAAACAAGAATAATTTTATTATGAACTATGATCAACGGACAAGGCTATGGTGCGAATGAGCCATCAGTACAGTTTTTTTTAAGTTACACAATGTTGATGCCGACAGCCCCCGTTATTTTAACGTTGATGTGCCAGTTTTGCCCTTCGGCTTTTTACATTTTTTCAATGATATAATTCTAAATAGACACCCTTCTACTTTTATTTTTTATTTATTTTTTTATGCTTATACCATATCATAATAAATTTTAACAGTTTCTGTTTATTTTCATGCTGTAGTTTTATTTTTATTTTTTATTATGAGATCTAATTATACTTTTTCTTGTTCTTCTTGTTCTTCTTCTTATTTTTTTTTTTCAAATTATTCTTTTATTGTTTGAGGCTCTTTCATTGCTCTGCTATTTTATTTCCAAGTATACATTTTTTTACACAGTCTTTATGTTTATGAGAGGCACTATTATTTTATTTTTTATTTTTTATTTTTTTTAAGAGAAGAGTAACAATTGCCTCTTTACTAACTCACAAATGTAAAATATATTTATTTTCCTAGTTTACAACATAGTTTTATTTATTTTGTTTTGTTTTTTTTATTTTTTTATTTTTATTTTTTGGATTTTCGCAATTAACTCCTATAAATAAAGTCTAAAATAATTCTAGACACTTAGGGTTTGGGCAGCTACGACGGGAGCCATGGCAAGCACCGTTGATTTCCGATTCCTCGATGAAGGCTTCGGCGGCAAAACCTACAAGCGAAAGCGCGAGGAGGCGCAAGCTTCCGCGACAATTACTGCCAACACCATGGAGATCGACGGGGAAACGCTCCCACCACCAGCAAAGCGAGGGGCGGTTGCCTCATCGGAGAATCCGGACAAGCCGACGTTCGGGAGACCGACCTACGACGGCGTGATAGCCGGGAAGGAGTCGGGACGGAAGTGGAAGCAGGCGAGGAGGCAGAGGGCGTCGGCGAAGCACGTGAGCAAGAAGGGCACGGCGTTCGAGCAGAGGGAAAGGGAGAAGGAGATAAAGAGGGCTTATAGGGAGAGGATGAATGAATTGAAGGAGGAGATAAGGAAAAACAAGGTGGAGAAGAGGAAGATGAGAGAGGAGAGAGAGAAGAAGAAGCAAGAGAACATTCTGAGGTCTGGGACTAAGTTGCAGAAAATCACCAATCCCAAGACTTTGAAGAAGATTGCCAAGTCCAAGGATAGGAAGTTGCTTAAGGTTGTTCCTGATGAAGTACGTGGCAATAAGAAAAAGTAGAACGACAATATGGCCTGTCCGATCTTGTTTGTGCTTCTATTTTGTTGTTTAATTTTGGAACCGTGTTTCATTTTCTCCTTTGCGTTTTTCTGTTTTTGGATCGTAATGCAAGATCTTAAGAGTTTTTGGCAATGCAATTTGATTGGGACTACCATATGAATGTGGTTCTTTACCCTGAGACGTTCCCGTTGACTTTGATTCTGTGGGTATTCAGACTTCTAATTACCACACTTAAATGGGGCACTTGGATTGCGGTATGATTCAGAACTGGGGGCTAAAGATGTTTTTCTTGATTGTAGGTAGTGAGAGTACGTAGCTCCTAACATCTATCATGAATCCTTTGACTGGGGATTGCAGTTGCACAGTTTTTCACTTACAGTATAAAATGCAAGCTCAAGATCATATATGTATGCACTTGTGTCTACCGAGCATTGAGCCGCTGGAAACCCAGAAAGCCATAGGTAGAATCACGAGTATTGGAAGATGTATGATATGGGGTCCTAATATATTCATTAATCGAGAATTACAAAATGAGGGGCTTCTCTCTTCCTCGAAATGGTTTCTTCATTCAACATCTGCATGCACGGTGCAAAGACAGCATCTTTCCTATTCTCGAAATAATTGTACTGTAGTATTAACACCCAGAATTGGCAGCTGAAATGTTATTTCTTGATTGTGGATATGGAGGTTAGTCTGATTGGTAACATCAGTGATGAACACACTTAAATTATTTAAGGAAGTTGAATCGAGGAATTGCCCTTTCATTTGCAGTTTCTCAGGAAGAATCGAGCTGCAGCAGTCTCTTTGTCATGTATTTGTGCCTAGTCAATGGTAAGTTATTTGCATAAATGGCCAACCCCTTGGATTCATTTATTGCTCATCCTTAAGATCAGCCCAAAGCATAATAGGCTACCGAATGGATTCAAGAAAGTCCTTCCTGTATAACAAATTACGTTATCAAGTTTAACAATATTCTTTATACACAAATAACGAAAATAGGGGTTTACCATCCTTGAAAGGGTTTCTGTACTCTACATCTACAAGCATAATGCAACAAGGCAAAAAATCTTCCCTCATGTCCATCCGCTCACCAGAAATTGCCACAGGAGCAGAAACCATCTCTAAAATGATGGAACCTGCTTGAATCCCTGACTGTGATTTCCCTTCCAACAATTTTTGAAATTATCTTGATTGCAGAGTGGCAATCTGTACAGGTTCGCAAGTTTTTCATCACCAGGATCGGTGATCCCCTTGGTGCACTGATCAATGCAAATGCTATCGCTAATCTTTCACTGTGATATTTAAGGGATTCAATTTTTATGTCATTGTCAACATTGTGGAGGGCACAACTTGCATCAGGCACGTATCCTTCCTTTCCCATTTGCTCTGTCAAAATGTCAATTTTCTGCAAGATTGCATTCAATTGTGGGTGGCTCTTGTCGTTTGCTGAGAATACATGGATCTTGCTTTTTACTTCAACCCAACTATACGCTGGAACCTTTCTAACCCCACGTTCCCTCATTGCCTTCTTCACCTTCCCAACACTGTCCCAGTGACCTGCTTCTGCATAGATATTGGACACAGTGACATAAGGCGCAGCATCCCTAAGAGCCTCCATATTGAAAAGGTGTTGTGCTGCTCTGTTAGCTAATTCATGGTTCTTATGTATCTTACAAGAGTTCAAAACTGATGACCACATAATTTCATCGGCTTCAAAAGGCATCCGAGCAATTAATTTTTCCGCTTCATCAAATTGTCCACTCCTACACAGTGCATCAATCATAGATGCGTAGTGTTCTCTCTTTGGGACTAATTTATAGACCTCAGTCATGCAATTGAAGTATCGCAGTCCCTCTTTGACAAGTCCACAGTGGCTGCAAGCAGACAAAACACAAAGGAAGCTCACTGAATCTGGTTGATAGCCCAACAGAACCATCTCTTTAAATGATCTCAGAGTGGCCTCCCCATCTCCATTTTGAGCATAAGCAAATATTAATGCATTCCAGGAGACTACATTCCTTTCAGGCATCTCTCCAAAAGTTTTAAGTGCATCTTTTATGGACCCACATTTTGCATACATGTCCACAAGGGCACTTCCACAATAAACATTAGACGTGAAACCTAATCTGATTAAGCAAGAATGCAGCTGTTTCCCCAACGAGATTGAAGCCAAGTTTGCAGTTGCCTTCAAAACACTAGCGAAAGTGGCCTGGTCCCCACTTACACTGGCCTCATGCATCTCATTGAACAGTTTCAGGCCTTGTTCAAGATGCCCATTTTGAACATAAGCAGAAATCATAGCTGTCCATGGAACTGGTGTTTTATTGCACAGTTTCACAAATATCTTCTTGGCTTCCTCAAATCTTCCACACTTGGCATACATGTCAACCAAGGAGTTTCCTACCAGAGATTCTGAATCAGCTGTTGTCACAACAGCCTGAGAATGGAGTTGCTGGCCCATTTTCAAATCCAGTGTATTTGCAGCTATACTCAACATGGTTGCAAATGGAAAACTCCTGCGATCAAATCTCGTAAATTGTAACTCCTGAAATAGATAGATAGATTCTTTGAGTTGTCCAGCATTTGCATAAGCTGAAACAATCACATTGTAAGAAATACCATCCAACTCCGGCATGTCATCAAAAAACTTCCTGACGTCATTTACACATTTGTGCTTTGAATAGAAATCCAGAAAGGCATTCCCTACAAAGACATTCTTGACAAAACTGGTCTTCACTGCAAAACTGTGGACTTGTTGCCCAAATGCCATATCTTCTAAACCAACACCAGCACACAAAACTGCGGCAAAAGTAAAATCACAGGGCTTAATATCCAAATTTAGCATTTCAATGAAAAGCTTGACTGCTTCTTCGTTCAACCCATCTCCTGCATACCCTGTTATAAGAACATTAAAAGTAACAGAATCCCTTTGAGCCAATTCTCTGAACAGCAGACAAGCCAAATCCAAGCGACCCACTTTGCAATAAGAATCGATCAATGTATTACAAACAATGAGGATTGAATCCAGACCCAACTTAACGACGTAGGCATGAATCTGATACAAATATTGTACCATTTCAGGGTCATTAAATCCTGATAGAAGAGTTGCAAAGGTCACATAATCAGGCTTGGCACCAGACCTATGCATCTCAGAGAAAAGCTCGTAGGCTTGTCTATATTGATCAGCCCGCAAATACCCACCAATCAAAATCGTCCACGTAACTTCAGTACGCTCGATCATGTTATCGAAGAGATGTCTGGCGGCAGAAAGGTGGCCTGATTTCAAGTAGCCAGAAATCATGAAGTTGGTCGAAACCGTGTTTTTAAGAGGCATTTGATCGAACAAGTGGCGTGCATGGGACAAGTCGCCTTTTTCAATGAAATTGTTTATCTGGAAATTGAAGCGGCTTATGTTTGGATCAAAACCCGTTTTGATGATCCGGGCATCGACAAAGTTTTGGGCATTTGGAGTCGACTTGATCACAGGTGGCGAGGTTAGCAGAGAACGCGAAGCAAGCTTTCTGAATGGGTTGTTTCTTCCATATGCTGCTTTCATCAGTTTAAATTAGGCGGGCAAAGGACTGCTCTCTAAAGTTTGAACACCAAATTGGAGGATTTAAGATTTTATCATTTTTTTTTCCTATAAAAAATTTATGTTACCTTTTTCCGCCGCGCGTCGTGTTGGATGACTATCCGAAATTTAGATTTTTTTTTTTTTTCTTTTTAACGCTTAGAGGATTTATCTCTTCATTCTTATAAATTATTTTTTTATTAAAAATTCCGTTAAATCACAGAATAAATATATATATATTTTTTTATAAATTTCACTTCCTTCTCAAATTAAAACTCAAAATTTTAAAATATAAATATAAATTTTTAACTATTGAAATATTCTAAACAATAATAAATCATTTTATAATAATCAAACGGATAATCAAGTACATTTAACAAAGTAATTTCGAGAGTACAGCAGTATATAATCGGTGCAAACGGTAAAGGAGATTTTAAAATAAAAAAAGGTAAATTTAATACTATAAAAATATAAACAATAAAAAATAAGAAGAAAAAAAAAAAAAAGGAAACAAGTAGAACCACCTTGATTGAGAGCCGAGGAGGAAAACCCCCTCCCACTAAAAGACTCGAAACTCATCAGTGCATCACAGACACCCATTAACATGGTTCTTCTTTCTTGTAGCCCCTCACAAGCTTCCTCTAAAAGCAAGAGTAATACGCTAGTAAATTAAATATACAGTCCCCCACCAAAGCGAAACAATCGAGAATCCTAAACACCACCCTCTTCAAAGGATTTCAAGTGTGCCTGTACGGTACCGCACTTCCTCCAATTAAGCACTGCGACAATAGCGGCAGCAATGATGATAAATTCCTGATCCCAACTACCCATCTCGACGAAAGATTTATAAGATGGTATCTTACCTAGTTAAATTCTGCTTGAACTCAACCCAAGGGAAAAAATGAGGATCTGCACCAATGAAAGATAATGCTCATACATCAGATTTTGAGGAATGCCTGATGCATACCAGATCATCCAATTTATTTCCATCCATTTTGTACATGGAGACACTTTCCATCTTGGAGTAGTGATCTTGTGCTTCCTTCCTTAGACTTTCAAAAGGCATGAGCTCCCATTTACTGTAATTTGAGTATTTCCTGACATCACTCATGTCTGAAGATCCTGAGATAAGTCCACCACTGCCTGGGTCCACGTTGCCCCACACCTTACAACTTCCAAACTGTCCCAATAGAGTCTCATCAGCTTGGCCCCTCTTTAAGCGCAAGGCAGCAGCATGAGCTCTGCTAATCATTTCTCGACTTGGCACATCTGACCAGCCTTTTTGCCTCTGGGCTCTCATAGGCGAATGGATCCTAATCACCTGAAAAGCAGAGATAGTTAAGTACATATCTTAAAGCACATTTTAGGGACTTCAATTGGCCACATTGTTTTTGGCAGTTAAAAAAATAAAAAGAAGAAAAATCGCATACACCAAGGCATTCTAGGAGCTGGTAATATGCCCGCCCTTGAAGTGGATTATGCCCTTTCCTTGGTGAAGAGAAGTATCGGGTCCTAATGGAAATATCATGCAATGGGTCAGCAAAATTGGTGAAGAGAGGGAAGAAAATGGCAGTATGATGGTCAAAAAAAATAATTATGCCCTTCTGCAGACCATCTGTCAAAACAGCTAATGAAAGCACCCAATGTAATATTGTTTGGAGGTTTAATGTTGCTCTTTTTTTTTTTTTTTTGTCTTTAATATTTTATAGAACCCTTTTCTTTTGCTCTCTCTCTCTCTCTCTCTCTCTCTCTCTCTCTCTCTGACATACACACATGCAACCCCAAATGCTCCCTTGTTCCCTCTCCATCTTCACTCAAGCTTGATTGCATACCCAAACCTCTTACTCTAACAATTATTACCCAATTTCTCCTAGTTTCTTTCTTCCTTTTCTTTTCTCTTTTACAATTTGAGGCGGAGACTCTAATGGTGAGAAGAATATGGAGTAGAAGAAAACTAACCAGATTCTCAAGATAACATGAAGGGAAATTTCATGGAAATGGCATAACATTGGGCTGAGTGTTTCTATTAGTAACTTATGGATAATAGAAAGGCTGGAATGATTTCTAAAAACAATTAAAAGCTGTAAACTAAAAATCCAGGCAGGAAGAACACCAGTAACAACTCAGGAACTAGACTTGCCAACAAAGCAAATTGATGATGTAATACCATTCAGTGTAGCCAGGATCAACAGTGAAGCCATATATGTCCACAATGTCACACATGGAAAGTGCCAATTCAATAGATTTCATTCCAGTTCCTTTGGCTCCTCTGCGTAGCACAATTCCTTGGAAAAGGTAAACAGGATTTGGAATACTCTGCCAAGCATGTAGTAGAAATAATGTCAGCCCATGTTCAAGAATCCCTATTGTTCAACCAAACCAACAGATGCTACTTTTAACCAAAATGTGTTCCACTTACTAGAATCCAAACAAAACATGCCATAGATCCAATGGAGTCAAAGGAGTCACTCTAAATTTTCTTAAGGTCATGCATGATATGTAACTGAATGATATGGGGCTAAAAATCACCTAGGCATTCCAGAAAGAAATAGACAAGATTAAGGAGAACTGATGTTCTGTGAGATATGATGCTGACCTTTATCATTGCATTGAAATCTCTGTGGGTTACACTTTTGATTATAAGGACCTCATCAGCTGCAGCAGAAAATGCTAAATGTCACTACTTTTTCAACTGTTGCATAAAGTCTACACACATTGGCATCTGCACTAAGAGGCCAGCAGATTTTTATTTTTATTTTTTTAAATCTTTGAATGAAAAGAGAGTTAAAAAAAAATCTTTGAATGAAAAGAGAGAAATGCTAGAGACACCTCAAGCAAATGAAACAAAAATCCTATTGTTTACTGTCTTCTTCTTGTTCCTTCTTTATTTTCACTTGTTGTATGTTTGGTCAATCAATAGGGATTTGATTGAACTAATTAATATAACTTTACTTTGATTTCTACCACAGTAGAACATTCAAAAATCCAAATGGGCCATTGTGACATTGAGATGCAGCATAACAACAACAATGGACTTGAGAGATAGAAGGTAGAGGATATCAAGCATCATTTCATATCTCATGATTATCAACAGGCAATAAGGAACACAATAAACAGAGACTTTGAGGTAGTTCTTGCTCCAGGATTCAACCTCAAAGCTGTGGACTAATCAATTTTAGTCCCCAATACATCACAAGAAACACAATAAAGCCACACGTAACAGGTTATTAAAACAGAAGGTAGCAAGAGATCCACGTACAGAATGAAACAGCAATGAAAACTTACTGGAACCATTAAGAATCTTAACCATGTTACGGGCAGCACCCCGAACAACAAGGCGGAAATCCCTCTTCAGCCCAACATGCTTGGCATATTTCTACATTGCAATGAAATAGAAAGATGAGCATTTGCAGGACTTACTACCACCATAAAATGGGAACGCAGACAGGGCTGTAGTACAATTGATGTTGTAACAAGAAATGATGAAATTAATTGAAATGACATTTCATAACTGTCTTGGTATAACTTGGCTCACTCACCTTATTAACGGGAGCCTCATTGTCTCGAATAACTATATCATGGCTATCAATCTCTTCTCCAAATGCAGTCTTCAGGAGATCACCTGAGTTTCCAACAACTGCACAGGTATGGAACTGCCGAGGTCGGAAGGGGGGTCTTGCGGGTAGAATCAAATTAAGGTGTTCCTCACAAAGGGTCCGATTATAGCATTTGTCAGCACCCCTATAACCAAAAGAAACAATGACAAATAAATACCCGACATTAAAGAAATGCAAGTGAATTTCAAACGAGCAAAAGAATAATCTCACAAGATAGATCTGAAAAGAGGCATACAATTGAGCTATTCTTTTTGCCGCATACTCCAACCATCCATCTGGTCTTACATCTAGATATTCTCTTGTCAGCACCGTTGTCATGTTACGATACTGCATTTCTAGAGATATCAGGATGCAAAATACCCATAAAGGATAACAATTGAGCAAATAAAAAGGACACCAACCTGTTCCCACAATAGAATTGCCTCACAAATATCATAATGGTACTCCAATGGTTCATGGATTTTGAATTGCTCATTGTACTGATGTAAGAATGAGAACAATATTTGTACTCAGAAGGCTCTCAAACTAATTAGAAGGAAAAAAAATTTCACAAACAGGAAAAAAGAAAAAAGAAAAGCTTAAGATATGGGGGAGAGGGAGGTACCCAGGTGCTGTTAGTGCCTGGAGGAAACTTAAGAGTCAACTTGCAGTGGTCAGTGATAATTGCTGTGAGACCAAGCCCCCTGTTTGCCTACATTTACTTTAAAGATTAGCAAATTGGAAAATCCTTAAAAAGAAATTAAAGAGAAAAAAAAAAGAATCAGAGCACTAAAATGATTCCAAAAAACTCAACATAATGAACTTCCCATCTCAAAGCTTTTATATGCCAAATTGGGCATTTTAAAATTATTGAATCAGCAATTGCCTTAAAAGTAATAAAGTGATTCCAAGAGAGTTTAACAGAATTTTAAAAAAAAAAAAAACAAATAAACAAAAGAAACGAATGACGAATGAACAGAGAAATAGAGTAATCAAAATATAGATCTGGGCAGAGCGAGAGAGAGAGAGAGAGAGAGAAGAATGCCAACCACGCATTGCTTGAAGCTGGACTGGAAATCTAATAAAATCCGGATTTGCTCTTTGTATAGATCGGAGCTTCTATCGCCGACTGCGAAGCAATTGTAAAATAATAATAATAAGAATAATATTAGACCAAAATTAGAACCAAATTAGAAAGAAAGAAAGAAAGAAACCTGTGAAGAAAGAGGACTGGATAAGGAAGACGAGGAGTGAGAAAGATACTACAACGCAAACCAAACGCGGAACGGCCGATCTCCTGCCGCTGCTGTCACTGTTCTTGTGATGATTATGATTATGATTGTATGGTCTCATCTCATATCATCTCCTCTCTTTCTCCTGATTGAATGCGATTCGATTTCACAAATAAATATACTGACTCACCAACCAACGGGAATTACGGGGATGGACGCCAGATTCTTTTCGGAGCTCCGCGGCTTCGCTCTTTGTCATTCGCGTCTCGCAAGTAGAACCAAAAATACGCTGATGTGGCACATTCCATCGGTCAGCATGAACCGAGACAACTCACACATTACCCCCCGGGGGGGCGTGTAGTCCGAGCGTCTGAAGCTCTGCTACACGACGACGTTTCAATTTTAAACGCCACCGTTTTGAGAGAATGTATGACATCTTAGAGTACCTATATGTTTTTTTTTTTTTTTTTTATAAATTAAATACATCAGTTATGGCACTTATGAGTCGACTGTGAGAATTATTTATTAATATTTTTATTTAATTTTTTTTTCACTGTCTAAATATTAAATGCTGTTAAATTTAAATGTGCCTATGAGTTTGAGCACGAGAGATACGAAATCTCGTACAGCAAGAAGAAAACTCTCTGGTAACTGCTGTCGTTGGCTACAAAGGAAGGGGCGAAAGAAGTCGTGGCAAATAGAAAGAAAGCCTTCCATTCTGGGAAGTCTTTTGTTAACTTCCGAGTCGAGAGATCCGGAAGGAGCTCGACGGTGATATCCATTGTAAACAATGTCGCGGCCAGCCACAATCGGCCACTGCAAAACGAATCCGCTACTGGTTCAGTTGTATATTATTGTGTAGAAGCCACTTGGGCTAGCCATCCTCGTTCATCCAGCATCTGCTTTGGACTTCGTGTCGATCGAGTACTTTCCTAAAATAATAATAATAATAATAATAATAATAATAAGTTTAAATACACTCGTGTGTAACAAATATTATAATATAATTATTCGTGTAATACTGAAATTTTTGAAGATGCACTTCACAAAGTTTTCCCTTTTATCTTGGAAATTTATACGATTTCGATGTTTTACGCAATATCAAAGAAAAGGCATGGGTAAAAAGCCACGTCATAGACGGATTCCGTAGGGGCGATAAAACGGCAACTTGAGTTTTGTTATTTTATGCGTGGAATCATTAGGGATTTGGGCGCTTCTAATTTTAAATACATTAAATTAAATCAAGGCGTTTTGAATTTTTAATTTATATATTTTGAATATATTAAATTTTAAATTTATTAAATCTTAAATACAATGAAATCTTAGTCAAATATTTTAAATTTCAAGTAAGTTTTGGAATAACCCAATAAGTATTTTTCATCTAGTAATTTGACGCAATATTCTTTTTCCTTTCCCTTCATACAAAATGTTGCATATTAATTTTACAAAAAAAAAAAATTTAAAGTTTATTTATGAATAATCTAAAATGTTAGGGTGTCATAACACGCATAAAAATTTGTTTTTGTCAACTTAATATAGAATTAATTAATAAGGATTGAAAATTGTAAATTAATAGTTTTATTATTTTACTATTTGTATTGAAGAAATTGATTTACAATTGATTAAATATAATATTATAATAATTATGTTTAATATAAAATGTATTATTTAAAAATGTTAATATTAAAATGTGAAATTTATAATAATAATAATAATAAATAATATATGTATTGATATTTCACGATTCAACACTTTTTTTAATAAAAAAAATAATCATATTGATAAAAATTAGTCAATCAATTAGTTATAATTTAGTGATAATAGAATCGTTTGTATCGAATACGAAACAATATCAAAGCTAATTAATAAAAAAAAAAACTTTAAAATGAAATAAAATGATTCAATTTCGCAAGAAGCAAAATTTAATAAAACCTGATTGGATTAGGCGGGTCGCGAAGGCAATCCCTTGTTCCTTCGGTCGCCGTAGCCAAAACGATACGGCCTGCTTCAGAAACGTGCCTGCCCAGTTCGCTGCCTTAGCCTGCCGCTTCGCTTTCCTGGTCTAATTATCGGTGAGGATTAGTTGGGCATCTTTGATCTCGTTCAAATTCCATTATCGTGGCTTCCTCTTTAGATTAGCTTGCCACGTTAAACTAACGATTTTGGGTTCTCGCAAACAGCTAAACTTCGGGATTATTCCTCTAATGTCTGATTGAGATGTTGGCCTTGACCACCACAAGTACTGTTGGCGCCTTGCGTCTGGGAGCACCAGGTCCAGGTGAATTTTGCTCTCATATAGCCGGTGGAAACATCGTGCGACATTGTTTTCTCATTAAGAGCAGCTTCTATGATGGTTTTAGAAGGAAGTGTGATTTTCCCTTAATACCGATGCATTCCAGATTGGTGTGAATGTGATTTTGTGTCTATTGCCAATGAGCACGTAATGCGTTTTAACTGGGAAATATTGTATCATACTTAATACAAAGCACGAATGATGATACCAATGTTTTATTGTCCTTAAGTTGATATCAGGATAAACTGGAAACTAAATTCTGTTACGGAGGGCATATGTTGGTCGCTAATTTTTCACTGAATCATGTCTTTCCTTCTAAACCCTTAATGACAACTGTTTTCAGATTTGTTTTTTTGATCCGTCTCTGCTATGATGAGTATTGATGATTTTTGCGGAGCTTACAGTCATAGTATTATCACAATTATGAGTTCATCAGACTGGTTGCTGCAACGTGGTTGTAAACCTGCTATTTCTTATATATATATATATATATATATATTTCTTTATTTTATTTTTTTTGTAGGGAAACGCAGTCCATGCGGTGGAAATGTTAAGCAAAGAGGCAATGGTAGCATTACATTTTCCCGTGTACCTGGATGCCCCAGTAAGCTTGCTGCATCAGCTCTAGTAGGGCGTGTTTTGCAGTTACAAGCCGTTGAAAGAAGAATGTCTGCTATATGCGCTATTCAGAGGCAATCTGCTTCTGCTTCTGTTCCATGTGCATCTGCCATGGTGAGATTATATTCCATGATTTAGGCTACTGCTTATATTTTCATATTATATTATGTTGTGATCGATTTATTTCTTTTCCCTAAATATGGTTTGGATGGATGTGCACTTGTGCTTGTATAGAGATTAGTAGCAGTAATTGAATGTGAGAGAGTTGCAAATACAGGGTTGTTAAAAGTAGAATGTGGTTTGATCTAGAGTCTTCCTTTCTTTTTCCCCACAGAGAGTGGGGTGGAGTGGGGAGGTAATTGGCTCTGGTGGAAAGGGTGAAGCAATATTATTACACCATAGAAACTGATGGATATGTGGAATTCCCTCACTCCAGTGAGGAGAGAGAGGAAAGAAGAAAAGCCCATGATGTCTGTCTTAAGTTATAACATCAGGGGCCAGGGAAAATCTACAAGTATGACCATTGAACAAAATTGGAATACAAATTGGTCCAGCGATCTCATGCTTCTTGGTGTCTTTTTAACGTTTTTTTATGGAATCATGAGTAATTTGGTGGCACAAAGCCTACAATGTCGTGTCTTTCCTCAAATATAATTGTATTTTATATTTTGAGATTCTGCCTATTCAAAATTTTGTAACTTTCTTTTTCCCTGCAGAGAGCAAGAGCAAGTGCTTCAGGGCAAACACAGACCATTACCCGCGAGGCACCCACTATCACTAAGGCTCCTGTACGAGGTAATTTCTTTTGGAGCAAAATGCAGTGTGATAGGTCTCACGGGTTTTTGAAAGTCAACTTGATTTTCCCCTGTGAATGATGATATCATGTTACCTTTGTTTTTTCCATTTTCCTAGTTTTGTAATGTTGATGTGTAAGCCTGTATCAACTCATGTTTGTCTTATTTGAATTTTGTGATTTATGAGACCCATTATTTAATGTGTTACGATTGTTGACTAAACTTCAGAACCAACGGAGACACCAAAACTTGATGATGGAGGGCCTGGACTCCCACCCCGTGATGATGGGGGTGGTGGAGGTGGTGGCGGTGGTGGGGGAGGAAACTGGTCGGGTGGTTTCTTCCTGTTTGGCTTTCTAGCTTTTCTGGGCTTCTTGAAGGATAAAGAGAAAGAAGAGGACTACCGCGACGGTACAAGATGATAGAAAATGAATTCATAACCAATTTCGTAAATTTTAAAGGAATTCTAATCCGTGGATTGCAGCCAAGGTGCTCAGTGAACCCATATCATTTTGTACAACTCATTAAAGTAGACTCAAGTTTAATTGGTATTTTTTTCCCAGTGTATATCAGAACTCCGCGTAGTCCTGGACAACTCTGTCCACTTCTCTAATTGCTTTCTTCCTCGCCGGCATGTGATTTCATGTTTTGGGATTTCCTCTCTAATATCGCCCCCATTTCATGCTTTGAAATAATTGATTTAAATAAGGAAGGAGGAGAGTTATTAACTCTTTTTTGACTAAGCATTGTTTCTATTGTGAAGTTGTAGATAGCTGAAGGTTATTTACACAATATATAATAAAGTTGTAAATAACTGTATATTTAAATATAATAAATTTTAATAAATATAATTAATTTGTATATTTTATATAATATATTTGTATTATATTAATATTTTAAATTATATTTATTTGAATTCATTCCTTTTAAATCCACGCGATCAAACCCTCTTTTCACCTAGATCACCTGTAATTTTAACAACGAAATTAACCATTTCGCTTCGGGGCACCGTTTCACGCGTCTCCCTTCTCCCCGCGCTCGTACAGAGTTTATTCATTTTATATCGTCGAAAAAGCCTTACAAGATTTATTCTCTAACATGCACACGAAAACCTTAACCAATATTAGAGAAAAGATTACAACTTTTCATGCTTCTTCAATGAAAAATCACAATTTGACAATTGCAAGTTTAATGCTGGGAATTTATTAAGTTCAAGAATTGTAAAAAAGAAAACAAAAAAGCGTACAGTTATAGAAATTTGATTAATAATGAGGCAAGCTTGAAAATTCGGGCAGTAAATATCTCTTATAACTTAGGGGTCGTCCTATACACACTTGAAACCTTTCAGTTGCTTGCTAAGTTATCACTATGCCCTTTTTGCCGCCGGATTTCCTCTCATCGTCTGACATCATAGGGAAAGAGGGATGCAACTTCCGTTGGGGGAACATCAACTTTAGACGAAAGGCATCAACTCCATTCAAATAGTAGCGAAAGAGTCGTTTCGCTCTGATCAACCCAAGACGCCCATATGGTGCAAGTGCTCCTTTATTAGTGACTTCAGCTTCCAAAGTTACCTTCAAAACAAAAGCAGCACAAGGATATTAGAAAGTACGAAGAATCATTCCGTCTTCCCCAGCGCAAGAGTGTAATTAATGCATGGTTCCCTGGGGTGGAACATCAGTGAAATCACAACAAAGTTGGCCTCATGACTCCTAGGTACTGAATCTGGAACCAAGAACAACCAATAAAAATGTTCCTCACAGGTGCAGAAAGAAGTTTGTTGCCCTCTGCTCTCTCAATGATCCCATAATTTGCCCTTTTTGGCTCAGGAGCCAACCTCTAGTCAATCAGATGAGTTTGCATGGAATTAACTGGAAATTTGACTTAAAAAAAGACTCATACTAGAATTGCCAAATAAAAACATTAAACATAAAATTCCAAACCAAATGCATCGATAGCATCCGCAGTCAACCCTATTCACATATGAGCTGGAGTTCCTAGTTCGCATCCAGTATAGAAAGCAGAGAAAATTACTTGGTTTCAAGTAGGTGTTGACCCAAAAATTTGACGGCCAATTTTGATGATAACATTGTTTATTAGTAATGAGTGTACTTAAGTGGCAATTTTGATAGAGACAATAAAGCAGGCATGCAGCTAAGAAGTAGAGTTGATAAAAATGCGAGGGACGCATTCATGTATTACTTGGTCAAATTAGAGCACTTCAAACTTCAATGTTTGAATGGAAATAGAGAAGCAATGCTTGAAGCCTTGGAATTGAAGGTTCAACAACTTAAAACATCAGATTTGTTTATGACAAGCTACATAGGTATATGAATATTTCATAACCAACCCTGATTTGCAATTCATGTTAAGCTAGGATTATAGATTCCCTTGCGAATTTGGGCTTCCATTGGCAAATACTAAACTGGAGTTCTTCGGTAAGAAGGATAAGGTTAAGTACCATGCATTTGGGCTTCATTTGTGACCAAGCAGGCTTAACTTTGTTGATCATAAGAGCAAAGTTCTTAGGAGAAATTGGAGGTTCAATCCCAACTCCATCAAATTTCCACAAAATGTGGACTTTAATTTTGATGTAGCAAAAAAATAGTACCAGACATGATTCTAGTTTGAATCTCTCCAAGTGTTTTCCAAGAAGCAAGTGAGAGTCACAGTGGTGGGGCAGTGCTAGTAACCCATGGTTTGCTTGAAATGGATTCCACATCATCAAAGAAAGGAGGGAATTAAGAGTGCAATCCCTTTTCAATTGTGTAAAGCATCCAAGTGAAAGCTTGGGGAGCATTATATCTGGTTAGTGAGCTTAACACTAGATCAACAAGAAAGACTGCATGATTTGTTCTTCAGATATCAAAGAAGACTAGCATAGTGGATTGGAAATTCCCAAATGGGAACACCAGGAATTGATAGAGTCTAGAGGTGAGGCATAAACACTAGAAATTCTTTTTTCTACTTTCTCATGATTGCTTGTGTTTCATTGGTTGCATCATTATACATTCATTTCAAGCACTTTGATCCAATGTTGATTGACAAAAGTCAAGTTTTTAAAACCGAATTCAACTGATCCTTTAAGCCAACAACAAGAAGGAAAGGAAGATTTTTGTAATGATTAACCAATTAACGGAAATTGATCAAGGAATGTAATGTTGAGTAAAGTTGCCACATTTATGAAAATTAGGATGCAAGAACTAGGAAGAACTGAGCAAAATTGAACACATGGGATCAGCATAAAATTGAAAAATTTTGAGAGCTACCTCTTCACATCCTGATTCCATCATGACTTTAATAGATCTGGTAACAAGTTTAGTTGCTGCAACATGAAGAAGAGATTCAATACAATTAGATAAAAGCATCATCCACCACAACGCCTCAAATGAAAGAAGCAAACATGGGATAGCAAAAGGCATCACTGTAGATGATCCCACCCACCCAATATGTATAATTTACAGAATTCCGCCTAAAATTAGGGAAAAAAAAGAAAGAAAGAAAGAAACATACAACTAGGATAAAAATTACCTATGCCATTCCCTCGATAAGGCTTAACAACGACCAACATAGCAATGTAGCCTCTAAAAGTAGTGTTTCGATGCTCTCCCATCTTGCAAACAACGGTACCAACGCAATTGCCTCTAAGAAATGCCTGTACACATGCTAAAGGCAGAGAAAAACGAAAAAAAAAAATGGATGAGAGTGGAATTAAATATTAACACGGGCAATCCGCAAAAGCCGCCAGTATAAACTACAAGAGCATAAAAAGAAAGAGTGTGAAAATGGAATGCGTACAAGGAAGCAGAGCAGAGGCCAGAGATAGGCGAAGTAGCGATAGGTGAAGATGGAGTAGGGCTCGCTGAGTTCTTGGTCGACGAGTCTCAAGATCAACGGCAGATGATCTGCGCCGCCGTAGCTCACGTACCGTATCTCCGACGCATCGAATTTTACTTTTCTGTCTCTTTCTACTACTTCTCCTCCTTCACTTGCTTCCATGTTTCTTTTCATTGGATCTCCCTTGGCCACTCTCACGTCTCAACGGTGGCGACGGCAGAGCGGACGACCAGCAACTTTTTTTCTTTTTATTTTCAAGAAATAAAAATAGTATTCTGTATCCGAAATTAAAATTTAAAAATAAAAGTGACTCTCCACTCAGCAAGCGTTTTATTTATTTATTATTATTATTTTTTAGTCCTGAGCTAGTGTTTTATATTGGGCGGATGCGGCCAGTTGGGGGCTTTTTGGGCCACTGGCCTAGTTCTGTCGTCTCTAAAAGACGGCCCAGACGGGGATTTTTTTTTTAATTTTTAATTTTTCTAAAAAGAGAAAAAAAAGGAAAGCATCATATTTTTTTTTATTTCAAAGAAATATAAATAAAGTTTTCTATCCCAAAAAATTATTAGAAGTATTTAATATCTACTTCATTTTTTTTGTACAGTATAAATTGTAGTTATGCAATAAAATCTTAATTTTTATACATTACTGTTTAAATATCATAATAAATATTAATAAATAATTCAAATATTTAAATTCTTTAATAATATCGACCCTGTTTTTAATGTCATTAACAAATTTTAATTTAATTTTTGTCATAATATTAATAAATAAATATATATATATGTGTGTGTGTGTGTGTGTGTGTGTGTGTGTGTGTGTGTGAATTAAACACTTTTTTTTTTTTCTGATTTTTTTTATGGTATTCCAATATTTGGCCGTGGCTGACAAAGGCCATTCCAAAGCAATTAGTAAGCAATAGGTCGAAAGTAAAGTAGAAGACAACGAAGAAGAAGAAGAAGAAGAAGAAGGTGATGCTGAGAGTTGCAGCGAGGAGACTGTACTCGCAATCGCGGAGGCCCACCCAAGCTGCCTACTCCGCCTCCGCGATTTTCTCTCGAAGTCCGGTAGACGGCTCCGACGGGCGCAAATCGGAGCCGCTTAACAATCGGCATGCCTTCTGGCCTCACTTCCATCTCCCTCACAGAGGTTAGGGTTTTAACATTTCGCGTAACATTTGTGCATTATTCAAAGTTTCGGACTTTTCGTCTTAGTCTTCCTTAAATTCGTTCTATTGTTTTAGCTCAATTCTACTGCTTTTAAGTTTTATTAATTGTTCTCAGTTGATTAACCATGCCGTCAAATCAATTCTAGCTGATTTATTTCATTTCGATTGTTTTAACTAGAGCCACTTAATTTTGGGAACCTACCGGATGTTTAATTGGCGTTTTTGTCTGGAGCTGAATTAGGGCTTGATGAAATTATTGACCTAATATGTACCCCCCTCCCAAAAAAAAGAGTTATTGAACTAATGAATTTAATATGATCTTCGTATGATATAGCAATCACCTCTCCTCCGTGAAATCTGTGTTAGCTGTAGTGTCTAGCAGCTTGGTGCTCGCTGGGTTAGTCTTGAACACACACATAAGTTCAAGGATTTGAAAAAATTCAGAAGCTTTTGCCTTGTTTGATTCTTGGATGTCAAGGATTTATGTTATTTCTGCATTTTTTTTTCTTACTTTGTAAAGTGAATCCCATAGTGGTTTTTTGTTTATTTGTCTTCATATTATTCAAAGAAGCACTGAAGCTATGAGTAGCCTCTCAAGAACTAGCAATACTTACAATTAATTGGCTTTTTGTGTGAGGGTGCACTCGCCGAATTTCACAGATATTAGGATTGTCTATAGCCCAGGATATTTTTACTTATTTCTTGGCAAGAACAATTTCTGATGTAAAGGTGGATTCCTGTTCGCATTTTTAGGGAGCTGTCCTAAGGGCATGAATATCCATGGTTTCAGGTTTTACTTCTGAACTCACCCTGAAAAATAAAGATAACATAATTCCAGATATTCCGCCAACTGTGGAAGCTATTAAGAACCCTTCACCAAAAATAGTTTATGATGAGTACAACCATGAGCGCTTCCCCCCAGGTGACCCCAACAAGAAGGCATTTGCCTATTTTGTCCTTACTGGTGGTAGGTTTGTCTATGCTTCACTCATTCGTCTGCTTATCATCAAGCTGGTGTTGAGCATGTCTGCAAGTAAGGATGTCCTTGCCCTTGCCTCTCTTGAGGTCGATCTCTCCAATATTGAGCCAGGGAGCACTGTGACTGTTAAGTGGCGTGGAAAGCCAGTTTTCATCAGGCGTCGAACAGATGAGGACCTCAAGCTTGCAAACAGTGTTGATTTGGCATCACTCCGTGATCCACAACCAGATGCAGATAGGGTCAAGAATCCAGAGTGGCTGGTTGTTGTCGGGGTCTGCACACATTTGGGTTGCATTCCCTTGCCAAATGCAGGTGACTTTGGTGGATGGTTTTGCCCATGCCATGGTTCACACTATGATATCTCCGGCAGGATTCGTAAGGGTCCAGCACCATACAATCTGGAGGTACCTACCTATACATTTTTGGATGAGAGCAAGTTACTGATTGGTTGAGAGCCCTATACTGCTTATCACTAGTTATATTGGATAAAGTTTTTAATTTATATAAGGTAATGTCGAAGATGTGTTTGCTTTTGCCCCGATTTTCTTTGGGACAGGTTTAGAAACTTTATGTAGCCTGGATATTGTAATTGCTGGTTGGTATCTCTCTGAATTCTGAATAAGTTGCAACTGTGAGTCTGGGTGCTCTTTGAAACTTTGCTTGTGGGATGCTGCTGTCAAGTTGCTTTGTGTGAGGTTATTCTTGAGGTCGCAGGTGTATACTTTTAACTTCTAAGATATTTATGCCTGATCATTATATCTGGGTGTGTTGATCCGCCGACATTCAACAATCTGAAGTAAGCTTGATCGGCTGCTGTCATATGCCAAGTAAGACTGCTCAATTACCCGTTCTACTCAACTTTTATAACGTAAATGGTCTGCCAATGCAATGAGACAGATACAAGGGGCAGCAGGATCAAAACCTTTAGTGGTACTATGATTGATTGCTTCTGAATCTTCACATTCCTTGCAAAATTTTAGTTGTAATGACGAATTGAGATAACATTAATAATTGGAACGAGTTAACTCAAGTTTTATCATCTCTAAAAGATTCCTCTAACATAATCCTTTCCTTCTGCACTAAGTTGAATCTCTTTTCTGGATTGCTCCACTTGCTGCCTGGTCATGCCTTTGCACAATGATCTCAGGTAAGGTCCCATAATCATTTCGCCTTGATCTGCTCCTCCCTTGTTGCCCACTTCAAGTAGTATGCTCCTCTGCATTCCATCCTAAATGAGTTAGCAACTCCATATATACTTTGTCAATGAGTCGAAAGGAGCAAGAGCCCTGTCCTTATGCTAATGGAATTGGAACGGTGACCCAGAACCCATTGTTGCCAAGGTCTGGAACAGAAAGCTACGCTGACCAGGCTGATGCAGGTGCAGAAAGTAAGCAATGCTGCTAGGCCTCGGCTTGGGTTGAATCCATCAAAAAGACTAAAATCTAAAATAATAATAAATGTAAGTCATAAATTAAATTGAGCGGAATGACCATTATATTGAATAACAAAATAAGCCTCACATAGAAAGAAAATATTTATCAGTACGCATCGGCATTCAATTCTATAGTTATACTATTGTAGAATAAAACAAAATAAAATTTTCCGCTCCAGCCTCGAATTTGCGGACTAGGAAAAAAAAATATATATATATATACAAAAGAATTCGCTCTAATATCGATTTTGGAGTAACTAATGATACAAAAGCAATAGGTAATATTCGAAAATCGAGGTCCTATCGATAATCCAAAAAAATTAAAAATATAAATCGGTCTCTTGCTAATCGCAGTTTTTTCTTGTGAGCCAAATACTCAAATAAAGTTCAACATTTATATTAAATTTAGAACGTGATATCAATCTAAAGTCCCCGTTTAGCACGTGATATGACAATTGAATATAAAAAGAAAGAAAGACAGAAAAAAAAAAAGGAAACCACGAAACGAGTCAAAATAAATTGAAAAAAAAAATTTCGTTTTCAATTTTTTTTAAGATGGTCAACTTACTTTGGTAAATGGAAAAGAAAAACAGGAGACCATACATACAATGATATAAGAATTCTTTGAAAAGTCAACTAATGTGAAAAGAAAAATAAAAAAAATTGATACGGCAATCGTAGCTCCTTCTTTCAATTATTTTGGGTTTTTTTTTTTAAATTTATAAATCGGTTCGTAATTTTTTTATCCATTTGTTCGTGAGAGTTAATGATACATCTCAAATTTGTACAGAAGCTGTAACACTAGCAAAAATAAGGGAAAAAAGAAATTTCAATTGTTTTATTGTACAGTAAAACAAAAGTCCGGGAAAGAAACTAATTTTTTGGTTTTTTTTTTTGGTGTGAAAAAGTTGATAAAATATACTGAATGGTTTGTTTTATATACCGAAACTGTGGACCCACGTACTTTTTTTTTTTTTTTTTCCATTTTTGTCTTGAATCGCACAATCTATTGTTATCTATTACATATACTGAATCTTATTTTGACGGCTGCAAAACACCAAAAAAAAAAAAAAGTTAGGGTGGATGAGCCGTGCTGACTACAGCCGTTACGAGCTCGAATTCTGCTCCTTCAACGAGGGCTCGGCTCGAGTATTGAAAAGCAGCAGAGAAGCCGAGTCATCGGAAGCGTGGAGCTGAGCCGAGCCAAGCCGTGAGACCACAAGCGCGCGAATGGAGGGTGGGAGGGGGGGGGGAGTTCAAACAATCAAAGAATGGTTCGCACGACAGTCCATAGCCACACTAACTCGCTCTCCCTCTCTCTATTCCAAAAGCGTCTTCCTCTCTCTCGCTCTCTCTCTTCCTGGCGGACTACAATAAAATTTTGCCATCAATTTTGCTGTCTATTTTTTTCTAGGTTTCTTCTTCTTCTTCTTTATTTATTTTTTATTTTTTTATTTCTCGTTTGGCTCCGCCGTTAACAGTGCGGCTTTTCCGTACGAGTGTCGGGTATAGCAAACAGGTATGTTCTTTTCTTTTTTTTTTTTTATTTTTTTATTTTCAGAAAAGGGATTTGCTTTTTGAACGATTTATTGTATGTCTTTCTAGAATTCTTTTTTTGGGGTTTCTTTTCTTTTTTGTTTTCGATTTCAGAGTAGTTAGTATTTTTGTTTTCTCTTTTTGTTTCGCTTTTGTTATGTGGGCTCGGTGAATGTGTTGGGATTTTTGGGGTTTTAGTTCGATTATTGTGTTGTGTTTGCCATTAGTTCATTGTTTTTGTCCTGCCTTTTACAAAGCGATGGATGGCTTCCATGTTGTTTCTATGGAATTAGGTATGCCTTCTTCCTTGTCGAGTTTCATCGTTGAGCAAGCTATATATATATATATATATATATATTGTTAGTCGTTCCCAACGTTTTCTTTTGAGCTATTTTGTTTCTGAAGATGATTATGGGCTGGACTTGGTGGGGTGGGGAGGGCGTGCGATGGAGAAAGTAGGTCATTTTTCTGTCAAATATTTGGATGGGATTGAAATTTTTATCCGGGAAAACTTCTTATAGGATATTTTTCTTTCATAATTATATGTACTCAGGTTCATTAATATGGGAAAATTTTAATTAACTCATATCTGGTTTAGCAGTAGTTGGTGTCTCGAGATTTGCTCTAGAGGAAAATTTCATCCCTTGATTTCCCTTCTTCTCTCTTTCAATTTCGCTGGTTATTTATGTATTTTTTTCAAAAAAGAAGTTGAAAGTAAATTGAATTTCTCTTTTTCTTTCAAAAGAGAGGTTTAAAGGAAACTGTGATCAACTTGGCGGGTTTTCTTTGTAGTTCATGGCAACAGCCTTTTCCATTAATTGAAGGCTCTAGTTATAACGTTATCTGAATCTTTCAAACTCAAAATTTTGCTTTTACTGGTCATATGGTTCATGCTCCGTCACTTTCAGTCCATTTTGTTTGAGATGATATGGAGATGGCTGCAAGGGGAAAGGGGTGGGGGAGAATTGAATTGCTAGTATGGGGACCATCAATTTCATTTCCTTTTACCTTTTATGTGTGGAAGAAGAGGCTGGGATGGCATATCCTGCAACCTTTCTATTTATTTTCTCCATGTTGCAACTTTTTGTTGAGTTATCATTCTATCCATGCCTTGATGTATGTTCCATTATCATCCCCAGTTGATTGCGTCATTGGGTTCTCATAAGGTGCATGTGCATTGAACTTCTATGACTAGAATGTAGAAGTTTCTATATTGCCACCGTGATTGACTTTATGCTAAAATTGTTTGAAACACACAAGCTTTTGTGTGCAAATGCAGAATCTTTGCATATGTAGTGTTCTGGGGTAAATTTTCTGAGTGATATGCTGTCACCATGTCTTTTTCTCACACATTGTTGCTCTATGGCATGACAATGTTGACAATATGGCTAATTCTAGGTATCACTTGGAAGATTAAGATTTATGCTAATATCTGTGTACTTTTAAATGATGATTTCAGTTAGTTAGCATATGGAAAGAAGGGACTCTTTAACTGTGATGTGTATGGTAGAATAGTCTTCTGCCAAGCTTTTGTTGACATCTTGTGCCAATGGTGGCTGATCGTCAGAGAAAGCTGCTGAATGGCGCCAGGGTTCCAGATTACAGCCCAGGAGAGCAGTATAGAGCCAAGAAGAAAAAATTAGGGCTACCAAAAAATGGGTTTAATGCAAAATCTAATATTTTTCTTGAGTGGGATGGCAATCAAAAGAAGGTTGTTGCCAGGAAGGAACAAATTGGCTTAACTCGGAGAGACCTTGGGCCATTTATTGATTCTGTTCCTCATTCTCACAATATTTTGGCAGATGTTTTTACCATTCCTCAAGAAATTTTTGAGTTGGAAGACTTGACTGAAGTGCTCTCGTTACAGGTAAAATGATCTGACACTATTGTTAATTGCTGTTATTATGTAATTTCTCTCTCTTGTAAGCTTGTTATGTTTTAATTACGTGGAACTTATAGCAGGTTTGGCAGACACATCTATCGGAATATGAAAGAAATTTCCTGATGCAGTTGCTACCTCGAGGACAAGGTGCAGAAGTTTCTGTGCAAGCATTGCTTGCTGGGGACAACTTTCATTTTGGAAATCCTTTTCTCAAATGGCAAGTATTGATATCTACATAAGCTTTTTGGTACGTGCATTTTTTGTTCATGCATTTTGTTTTTATTGGTGGACTTTGCACTGGTAAATTAAAAGGATGGATGTGCATTGTTAAAACAAGAAAGATAACGTCCTATTTCCATTCCATTTCCTCTTTTTGGTCTTACTTCTTCTCCTTTCTTCTTGTGGTGGTGCTCAGAATGACAATTTTCAGTCACTCTAATCCTGAGATAGAGAATACTATCAATGCACTTTTTCCCCTAAATTTTGATTGTTTATTTGTTCTGAGTGGGTTATGAGGGCTTCTATTTCCTACTCTTTTCTGACCTGTCCAACTAGAATTGCAAATACTGGTAGATTCAGCAATAAATTTGGTAACATTTCATATATTCCATGATCTCTGCAGAACTGGACTTTTTTGTGATGCATAAAGCACGAATCTGACTTTTATCTTAAACATATGCTTGCAGGGGTGCTTCTCTTTGTTCTGGTGATCTTCACCCGGATATAGTTCTTCAGCGGGAACATTGTTTAAGGGTTAATAAGAAGTCATACTACTCAGAGTTACAGAATTATCATTGCGAGTATAGCTGACAGCTCTGATATATATATATATATATATATATATATGTTTTTTTTTTTGTTAATTTGTTGCAAGGCCTCTTTATTTCATGTTTGATTTATTTCCATTGCAGAATGATAAATAACTTGCAGAAGTTGAAGGAGGCATGTGAATGCAGCATGGATCCTGAAGAGGAAGTTTTGCAGAAGAAATGGAGGTTAATACTGACCAGATGTTTTAATTTGTTCCTGAATTCCTATGCTTGTTAGGAGTTGACCTTATGTCACTAGGTCTACTCTGGTTATACTTAGTAATGGTCGGGCCATCTTTGTTTATTCTTAATAGTTTACTAATTCTCAATATAAAAGATGGTGATGGTTCATTCATATGAAACTAATGAAAAACAAGATATGTTCTGTTCATGTACATATGGAAAACTAAAAGATGGCTGAGGTTGTGGAGTCTGATGCAGAAATGCAACTTGCAATTTTTATGGGATTTGTGAAGCTGTTTTGTCTGGGGCAGTGTGTTTTTTTCTTGGGTTGGGGTGAGGTTAAAAATTCATTGATGTCATTAGTTACTTAAGTTGCTATAGTCTCTGTTGTTTGATAAAACTGCAATTCCCTTTCATCTTTGTCATTGACTATCATCTTACTGCACTGCATCAATTTTGTGGCTGATGCCACTCTAAAGCTTGGGGAGGAATGTGCCATGAGTAGATTTTCATTTGTGCTAATCTGGTTTATTGATTGCTGGTGTCATATTTCTAGTTATACCTTAAGAATTCATGTTGTGATGCTGTGGAGTTTTTGCAATGTGTTGGTTGGTTGTTGGGTTAGAGTTCTTGGTGTCATTTCTTTGAAGTTTGGTCTTAGTTTTGATGTAATATATATATATATATATATATTATTGTTTTTTCTTCCAAAGTAGGTCAAGAAAGGATTCTGGGGGAACAGATTGCTTTCATACAAATGAGCACAATCTCGAGGAGAATGGTGAGGCTACATCTGAATCTTGCTCACTGGTTGCAGAGGAGAAAACATATAGTAGTGATAATCAGAGTTCGGAAGTGATAGTGGGTGGAGAATTTCAGGAAAGGTAATCAACCTCCTCAATCATGCTTGCGTGGTTGTGCTAGTTTCCACTTGTTAATGTCACAATAGTGAGAACTTGATTTGATTCTACTAGCAATCAGAATGGTCTGTTCACTCCTTAGATTCTTGGAAAGTAGATCAGAATAATACCTAACAATAAGTATACAATGAATCATCTACTTCATGATTGGAGGTTCCACTGTTTGCTGCTGCCATTATATCTACTACTACTATTACTTTTTGGCTGTGCCTTGTGTTCTTATTGCACCTTTTCCTCTTGGAAAAAGGGGTTGAGATTTCCTCACTTATGCCCCTTATATTCCCTGTCATGCACAATACCATGTATGTGCTTTAGTGGGCATCAGCATCTTTTATCTTGTTCCCAACTTCTCCTTTTTTAAGTATCTAGAAGCTCCTCCCTCCATAAAATTTTTGTTTGAGATCTTGTTGTTGGCAATCTGTTGGCTACTGTCATAAACTTAGGAGCCTAGATCCTTTTGCTGGCCATGTGTTGGCTGTTTTAATCTTGGGTCGGGGATTGGCTGTTGATATTTAGGCATCCTATGTAAGTACTTCTCACATTTTTAGTTCCCATGCACCTTGAGGTAATTCAGTATCTGTCTCTCCTCTTTTCTGTGTTGCATAGATCTTGCTTCTGTGGTTCAGATTTGTATTTTGGATCTAAGCTCTATATGCCAACAAAAGGTCTAAGAGATTCTGAGTTCGTGGTAGAATGTCAAGTTTCTGTCATTTGTCTTGTACATATTCATTCAACATCTAATTAAGTTGCTGTTTTTGTTGTCAGGATTTATGGGAAAAGTTTAATGACGGACAAATCTAAAATGCCATTCCTTGCCTTAGATGATGCAAGATTTGGAAAAGGGGACAAGCTACACAAGTGTAACATCCAGCATGCTGATGGTGCCAAATATATGTCATACTTAAAGGTAGGAGTTCTTTTGTCATTTTTAAACTCTGAGGGACCATTTAGTATTCCATCCATCAATTTTGCAGATCACCATGGTAATTTCTAATTTGTGGACAGTTACTGTTGGCATGTAGATTTCTTAAGCTTTATTTATTTCAAATTCTGTTACTCAATTCAGCAATACAGGATCCTTGCACCTGTTGTTTGCTGATGTTCATGTATTGATAGATAGTTTGACTCTAGTTATAAAATTTGTGTGGCGATCAGGTTCCAGCAGGTTATTGTTTTTCTTATGGCCTGTGGGGAAGTGGGGGGGGGGGGAGATAGATTTTGTGTGTGTGTGTGTGTGTGTGTGAGAGAGAGAGAGAGAGAGAGAGAGAGAGTGAGATAGAGAGAGAGTGCATGCTTGGTTTGGACCCTTGGTGTAGATCAAGAATGGACAATTTATCAGATATCAAACCATAAGCATTTTGTTGGTTCACACGAGCAAACAACGGGCTAATCTCAGATACATAGAAAAAGCTATGTTATTAAAAGTAATTTTACTGAATTTGTTGAAATACATCAAAGTAAAGCTGGAAACTGAGAGAATTATTAGGATTTACTTAGGTTCCCCCACAGCCAATATGTGCTTGTGGCCATAATAATAAAGGTGGGATTTGACTTAGGATCTTGATGGAGCCGCTTAGATGCTTTGTGGAAACCTCAACCATAGGTGTGCTTTGTATTATAACTGCACATTCTACTTTCAAATATGGAAACTCGTAGTTTTTGAAAGTATTTTGCTAAAATGCATCTCATTCTTGACTGGCTACCAATCTAGGTGGTAATAAAATGCTCTAAATAAGTCATGCGATAATGAATTTTATTTGCATGTATCATTATGGTTTGGTAGTTTTCAAAAGTTGCATGCATGCCTTTTTTATTTTTAGGGCTTTTGCCGATCACTTGCCTTTGTATGTTTCTAGATAAGCAAGAAGCAGCACCAATTAGTTAAGACTATGAAGCAGTCTGGTAACAGTGTTCGATCCAAGTCTCTCAATAGTGTTTTAGGTAACATTGATACCTTGCATGTGCAACCATATGAAGAATTTGTGAAAGAAGAACACAAGAAGTTGCAGGAGCATTGGTTAGTTGTATACAGAAAACTTTGCATTTCATATTCATGTAAAAAACACTTTTATTTATGATGGTTCTGTTTACACAGGTTGGAACTTGCGAATAAAGATCTCCCTGCAGCCTATGCAAATTGGAAAGAGCAAGAGTCCCAAAGACGAGAGATGACCAAGTCTTTGGAGCGAGACATAAGAGACAAACTAAATTATCTGATGGAGGTTTGATTCTCTGTTCTTATTGCTCTGTCTCAAAGTGCATTGGGCATAAAAAATCATCTTGACAGTATCCATTAGAAATTGGCGCAATTAAGTTGTGTCATCATTTTGCTCATATGCTTTGCTTGTCAATGTCTATCCAGGGTTTGGAGAACAGGGACTGTGAGATGTTACTTGTGGTTCAGGATGATCAAGGTGCAAGAAACAGTGAATTCGATTTGGAGGTTCAATTCTCTTCCTCATGGTTTCTTTCCTTTTTTCCCTCTTATTCTTGCATGCCTCATGATATTTGCATCCTGTATCATTTTGCTGGTTGCCTAGCAGAAACTTGCTGATTTATGTTCTTAATGTTGTGCCGGAGTGAGAACCTTCCTTTAGTATTTTTATGGTTGACTTGTTTGTGATTGGGTATTCAGAATAAAGAGAAAGAGAACCATGAAACTGAGATAGAGGATCAGGATGACGAAGTGAGAAATCAAGACCCCAATGATGAAGCTTATGAAGAGTTTGGTTCTGGCTCTCCAACGCATCAGTCACCACAGAAGATTTCTTCCTTTAGTGGTAGCCAAGACCTCAACCCTGTAGACATAAATCATGTGGATGGTAAATCCAATGATGCTTCTCCTGATGTATCTAGTTACTCTGGTGGTGCAAATACTGCAGATGTCTCCTTTCATCAGGAAGCTCCTATCTCTTCTGGTGGTGATGTGTGGTCTGCCCAAAGCATCCCACACACTTATTATGATTTGACTCCAAGCCGTGAGCACACATCTAGCAGGGAGTTGCCATTCGCACCTCAACTTAGTGGAGATCACAAGTCCCAATTAATTGATTTGGAATCTGATGTGCATGATGAAGATGCCAAGAAAGATTTGTTGCAAAGACAGCCTATTGATAGTTCGTTAAATTCATTCCCAAATGACGACCCTAGTGGCTTGCTTCAATCTATGTTTAAGGGCCCAGAAATGTTATCTTACCATCATGAACAACAACAAACAGGGCTGGATTTCCAATTGTCAAACAATGTGTTAATGGATGCTTGCCAATTTAATAAGCATCTGCAGGGACAGCCCCAGCCTTCTCTGCCACTGGAGCATGGCCTGAAGAGACGTGGGGAAGGCCACATGCAACAAAACATTTCAGATGACCTTTACCAAGAGGGTGTTGGATTATTAATTCCAAGTCAAGGACATGTGCCCTCAACAGATATGCAAGAATGGGTTGGCAATCCTCTTCAGATCTCAGCACAACCCCAGTGTCATATAAATGATGATGGATTAATAACTCAAAATTGGTTTTCTGGTGAACATCAAGTTCGTGGTGACTGGGCTGGGTCAGGTAGTGTGAGTGTTCCAGGACAAGTTATTGGAAGTGGCGCAGATCAGAGCCTATTTAGTGTTCTATCCCAGGGTAACCAATTGCGTTCAATTAGCCCATTCACTTCAATGGGCTCAACTGGGCAGTTTGTGATGCCAAGGAACTATGGTATGGTTAATGGTCTTCTGCCAGCAACCAGTAATCCCTTAACGCAAGCATCTCATCCACCGGATTACTTGAGTACACGTGATGCATCTAGTTCCATGATACCTGACAATTTAGAATGGATCAGCCTGCCGCAGAATCCTGCCTTACGCGATGAGATGGGAAAGACTTACTTGAGATCATGGAATCAGTAAGATCGCATTTGTTCCTTATTGTTTGGATGTAAGGCTGAAGTTTATGGCCTCTACGTTGGAAGATTGCACAGGAGCAACGCTGAATGCCGCATACGTGACATTGTGCTTAGACATCTGGGTTTATAGAAGATTTGCAGAAGCTTTGCCACACAATTCAGGATAGGTTATATGTACATACCTTATACAAGAGCCAACTCAAAGACCATGTGTATAACCAGCTTTAGTCAGCAGGTCAGAGCAGAGATAGGGATGGAAAAGTTGCTTTTACTTGATTTGGTAGGCAACTTAATCTGGCATTTTTGTTTGCGGTGGTAGTTTTTCTATTATTTCATTGATGGAGAAATATTTTCCAATAATTTTGGAGGCTATAAGTTGCGAGAGGCCCAGATAATGCCTTTCTGATTGATTATACTCGTTATTCAACTGGGAAAACAGTATCATATATTTCAGGATTTTCTGCGAGATATACAATTTGGCAGAAATGCAAATAACAGGAGAAAGAACCATGCGCCATTGCCTAGTCGCCTTACACGATAATGTCATGGCTCCTCAAATCGAAGAAGTTTTAAATGTGACTCCGTGTTGATGGTGAAGGAGCCATGGCTAATAATATGCTTAAGGCTAAAAGAAGAAGCAGATGCTTTACTTCACTGGTATATATATATATATATATATATATGAAAAACTTCCTTCCATTGCAGGTTCATAGAATGTTAGAAATGGGGGCTACAACCTATGAACATTGACTATTCCGTTATAACAACACAAAACAAATTCAAGAATCGGTTATTGGACTTGATGTTTGGTAAAGACGAATCTCTACAAGGAGCAGATCCCTGGTCCTATTGACGTAGTTAAGACAGAGACATACATGTTTCTCAAGATGTGTAAGGTGGTTTGCAAAATTGAGATTGTTTTTCCGTAGCTGCTTCAAAACCTCCAAAACTGTATGCCTGTCTCTACCCCTCTCCAATCCAAGTCGCATAAGATGCCTATCGCCTTCAACATCATCATATAAACGGGTAACAAGACAACCAATAGTACTAATATCATTTTTCAGTGCAAACGTACTTCTAGCTGCAGCATCGAGTTGCTCACAATGGGCACGCCCTTTCTTAGTGAGCTTGCGAGTAAGATTTGCACAACCGCCGCAGAAGGGGCAAGCCACGATGGCTGAGAGACCGTGAGTCACAATTGCTGCAGCAGAAACAGCAACAGCGACGGCAGATCCAATCAGGCAAATTACAGAGCCGAAAGTGGCCTTCTGGACCAGGCGGATTCTAGAGTGAGACTTGCACTTTTGGCAGTCTAACTGTTCTTTGAGTTGTGACAAGCAACGACGAATCTCTTGGAAGTTATGGGAGGTGGGATCAGGAAAAGGGTTATCAGAGCCATCTAATTGAAGAAATATATCGAAGGCAGAATCACATTGAGATTGAGTAAGTGAGTCCAAATCAGGAGGAAGAACCTCAAGAAAAGTATGAAGCGGGCGGTACAGCTGGCGAGCACGATACACACTTTGGTGGAGAATGAGACACTGGAGGGTAGTGTTTTCGCTTTGTTGAAAGCAGGTGGAGGCAAGGCAGGTGAAGGGATTGGGCTTGGCGAGGCGGAGAACCTCTTCCACCTGCTCCGGCCTGGGATCAAGCACCCGAGCCAAGAGCAGGCGGCAAGCATTAGTGGCCTCCTCATCCTGGGCGTCGCCGTTAACAATCTGATCGTGGTTGAGGCCCTGATGGTTGGGAAAATGAAGCCCAGACCAAATCTCCTTGAAGGAACCTGTTTGGAAAGCGGAGGTGTATTCTCCATTGAGGTTATACGCCAGGGATGGCTGCGCAATAGCGCTGCTCGAAATGGGAGTCCCATCCTCCGAGTTCGCTGATAGTCCAAAAATGAATTATTCATTCAGACATTTACACAAACAGCCTCCAGCCGAACAAGTAGAGCGAAATAGCAGTGAGGGAACAGAGATTTTTACCTTGGGATTGGGAATGCGGAGGACAACTGTGGAGATTGATAGTTGCTGCGGCCGGTGAGGTCGGTACGGATGCGGATGTTGGTGCCGATGATGATTTGAGGGGTAGGCACCGAAGCATATCGAGATCGTACAATAATAATATTTCTCCTACACAATCATTTCTTATCTGGAACTACGCTGCTCCCGCTGGGGTAGGCACCCACGGTCTATGGCGGTGCACGAAATGCCTGCTCCCGCTGCTGCTGCTGCTGCTGCTATTTTATTATTATTTTTTCAGTCAACCCTCGGGTGATCGAACCTGAAGCATAGCATAATACAGACTCGAGCTTTTCAAGTGTTTGCGCATTAACGATTGAATCAGAATCTTCCTCCGCCGGAGCCCGAAGAAGCCCGGGGACGCAATAATCCGTGGCCTATGCCTAGGAAATATGATTAGAATGGAAGTGGCGGCGAGTTGCTACGAGATTGGCTCGGCTTCAAACTTGTATTCGTAGACACGAGCAAGGAGGACCGCAAAGCAATCTATCCAGAAAAACAGGAGCACAGCCGCTCCTATCGTGCCAGACTTGGCTTCCTTCTGGTCGTGGGTTCGAACGTTCCCCCCCCCCCCCTTTTCTTTTTTCCCACTTTTTTCAACACATTGATCGTCAATACTTAGCTTTATTAAAGGGTTAAAAAGTAGGGAGAGTGTCCGTCTTGAGGGCACTGCTAAAATTACCGTCCACCCCCAAGGACACGGAGTCCTCGTCCCGCCTAGGCCGTGGGTGTGAGTTTGACTTTTTCGCCCACAAGCAAGCAACGCAACAAATTTATAGGGACATATATGTGTTGTGTGTTTTTTTTTTTTTTTTTTTTTTGGACACTAACATTATAAAATATAATTAACGGTTGTAATCGTGTATTTTTGGACAATAAATGTGCAAATTAATAGTTTCAAGATTATTGTATTAATAATAAATTTAAAGTAATTATTAAAATATATGATTAACGATAATGATCATTAATATTAGTATGTATAGGAGAAACAACTCCCCGGATGGACCAACCAAGTAGCAGTCTGATGCCGTAACTACAGTCAACTCAGATTGCACCCACTCAGATTTGAATATTAGTATCGGTATATATAATTTCTATAAATGTTACAACTCCGTTTTTAATTTTCATTTGTTTTCTTGAAAGATTTTCAGTGAAACCTATTTGTTTAATTAATGCTTGCACATTTTGTCTTCACCAAATTTCATTTTAAAATATATATATATATATATATTTCTATAAAAAATTTCATTTTGTTCCCGCACGGAGGGAACAGCTAGTTTTACCGGACACCATTATTATCTACGTGCTCTCTTCTGTCTTTGGCTATCCGCTATCTACGGTCGACTACTAATCCAAACACACCTAAAGAGATCAACGTGGCTGTTCGGACAGAGATCAGAACCACACAAACCTTAACCTCCATTTTGGTATTAACAACAAATGATGGTTTGCAATAAGCTTCTGTTACATATGGTGTAAAAAACAATCAATAGATGATACAGCTGTTCTTTTGTACACTTATCAAACAGCTGAACTTCTTCTCTCGTTCTACAGAAGTAGTTGGGGGAAAAGGCACACACCAAGATAAAAGAAAACATTAAATCACTCACAAATGTCACATTCACTCTCAAGGCTTTGCAGGCAGTCAGAAAATGTTTGTTTGTCTCATTGCTCTGAACAGCTGGCTTCCAAGGGTCACAGTCGGGGTTCCTTCCCCTATGACTCTAGTCATGCTCATCTCTTTCTCCAGTATCCGGTCCAGTTCCATCACCACATAACTGGTGGCAGGCCCGTCTCTCGCTTGAAGGTTCCAAACATCGGACTATCAATTGTATGAACTCTTCCGTGCCTTCAGCCGGGAAGATACCCTCGATTCTTTCATCGATAATGCTGGAAAACCAGCTATAGTCCTCAGTATTTTGCACCTATTTAAGAACAAACAACAAACTAGTTTCAGTCCAGACAGCTTGCAGTTTCTTAAAAACTTTTGCAACCATTTGGAACTCGCAGAATTGGAGCAGCCATACTCCTTTGTAAGCATGATGGGAAGAGCAAGAAACTTACAAGCATTTCGGGTACAATTACAGGCGCTTGTTATTGTCATGGGAGACAACATATGCAGATCTTTAAGTCAGCGGCAGTTAAATTTAGTAATGGCAGCACATAAACACAAACAACGTTCAAACCCGCCCATCCGCTAGCATATGGTACTTTCCCTGGTTGAGACCTCATGTATCATAAACAAGTAAAATGCCTGGATAGAGCATATGATAGCATTACTTGAAGTACAAAGCATTGCAGTAACATCTGCAACATACCCATTCAACTAGGTTCTGGTTGGAGTCTGGAGTTAGTGAGGTTGCTTCCGGCCCACTTAGTGGCTCCAGAAGGAATGCACCAAAACTATATACGTCACTTTTTAAAGAAAATCATCTAAACTCTCTTACCCTGTATAAATGATGGCATAAGAGTCCGGAAATACACTACTTTCCACCAAATACACAACATGAATAGCCGAGAGCTAATACCCAGGGGCAGGAAACATCTCATTCGCTATCACTTGTGAAGATGGGCCTGCATTATCACCCCTTCCAAGGAAATTCCGGAGTCCTGCATCTGCAGCCTTAGATATAAAATTTTCATCTACAAGAGCATTGGATGTTATAAAATCCTTGTGTATCAAACGAGGACTCAGGGAGTGAAGATGAGCCAATCCTGCACAGAATGAAATAAGCCAGTGGCCGATTCACATCAGCCATTTGACATACGAAAGAAGAACCTTTGTTTCATTTCAAGTCTCCCCGAAGTTTCCAGTCTATTTTATCAAACCAAAAGCAATATTCCAGATTCTCTCTTTCTCTGGTGCTGGACCAGATATTTTATCTGAAGAGAAGAAAAAGTGATACCGGGAAAGCGAAAATGCTCACTGATTTTGCAGAGGATCACCCTTTGCAGTCCCCAAAGCAATTGAAAGTCTAAGCTTGAATTCCAGCTTCCCATCTGAAGCTCCGCAGTTCCTGCAAAGAAAATAACAGGCTTTAATATTCGTGTGAATCAAATTTTATTGTAACACGGAATGGCGCTCTCACACGTTGATGTCACAAAGTGTATAACATACGGAATTGAACTTTAACTGAGAAGAAGAATAAGGAATGCATATTAGATTCAGTAATACAGCCTAATGCACAAAATTTATAGCAGAAAAATAGTGAATGGTTGGGGAGTTACCATACAAGTGATGGGAAACACTTCCAGTAGGTAGGTATTCGTATATTAGAAACTGTTGATGGTTTTACTGGCAGTAGCCCAAAAGAGTCACAGCATTCTAATTCTGAATTGGTGAGAGAGGTATTGCACCTGTTGAGTTCAATTCAGTCCCATAAAATCAAATGATGAACAGTGCAATAACAGAATACAGCCTTTAACGTAGAAAGAAAGACAAAGAAACAGGAAAATGTTATACAAATTCATGGCTAATTCTGGGCTTACACAAAGTATGGACAATGAAAAAAATATTCTCCGCATGAATTCAACAACTTTTTTCGTTTTTTATTCTTGTACTTTTTTTTTTTTTTCTTTTTTTCAAGCAAGATTTACGTATAGGAGAGAAGCAAGCTATGGCAGAATTTAGCATGGTACGAGTCAATTTATGTCTGACAATACTTACCTAGAAACAAAACTGGATTTTCCTGGGAAGGCTCCTCCAGGTTGAAAGAATGTGTAGTCTCATCCAATGTCATGTTGTTTATACTCGAAATGTGCAACCCCACTCACTTATCTTGAGTTGTAAGAAACTTATTGTTACCTCGTCTACAAATTCCTGACTTGGTCCTCCGGGTCGATTTTTGATAGCTACAAGCATTCTATTGTTGAGCTAACCTTTACATACGTCCCTAAATTTTCCTACCCCAATCAAATTGTTATCACTGAAGTGCTTTGTGGCTAGGGACAATTCTTCCATCTCAAATCGCCTCACTTCTCTTCTCGTAATGATAATTCAACCCCGACATGTCTTCCCACTGCAGGAAATCAGAAAAGGCCATGAACCCGTCATTACTTATGTGCAATTTCTTGCCTTTAGAATCTCTCTCAACATAGATGACCTAAATGGCACCTTGATTGGTTGGATCAGAAGATCCTGCCTCAGAAGTTCTTGAATTTTTTTTTTTTTTTTTTTGAGAGAGACAGAACCATATAATGATGATTATTCCCAGCAATGCCGCGGCTCCTGCAGCACCTCCTAATATGGCTGCAAGAGTCTTGACATTTCATACGGGAAGCACTTCAACTATGTGGTAAATTATGGCTGCAGTATGAAACAATGTACATGGAACCTGGAGCAAAAGGATTTCTGAAAGCAAGTAGACAATAAAAGACCACAGAGAGACGGCAAAGGAGACAAATAGAAGACGTCGGCACGTAAATAAATCGACATTTATATGCCAAAAAAATGAATAAAAAGATGAGTAGGACAGGTGAAATTGGAAGAGAGATATTGATATAATCTTCCTACAAAAGAGGAATTGGCGTGCCCTAAAGGATTATCTTCTTGGAAGTCAACCGCATACAGAATGGAATCTAGCAATGAACAAAAGTTCATGCTTTAATAGCAACTGCCCACTCAAAAGCATTCCTTAGCACAAATGTATGACTAATGCCAACAAGATAACCGATTATGAAACACATCGACTAAGTAGGCAGAACAGACCGAGCCATCATTCTCTGATATCACTAACATTACACTCATCCATCAAGAAATGAACAAAATTAAAGTAATTGGGATGGAAGAACACAAGCAGAGAGAGTGACCTGCATAAGGCATCTGCATTCTTCAAACCTGTACTCCCATCTAAACAGCGGAGCCAGATCTCCTGAGGCAAAATGGTTCAGCCGTGGAGCACCATGATCACCAAAAAATCCAAATCTAACCACATTCTCACATTGAAATGAAATCCAAAATCCCCCACCAAAACCCAGAGACAGAAAATTCAGAGGGCGCCTAAACCGCGTCAAATCAAGAGAACCAACGAAACCAGTTGTGATCAATGCCAACGCTTGAAGCTGGAGGAGTCAAATGGTCAAGTCATGAAAGGGTAGCTCCAAATCAGGAGCAACGAAACAACTCGGGGGACATTTTGTTCAATTATGGTTGCTTACTAAGCAAGAATATACGTATGAAGCTCAAATTCTAAAAAAATTCTAAGATTTATGAGAAATGAGAAAGTTAATTTTATTTGTGTTTATTACAATTTAATAATTTTTTTATTTAATAATAATAATAATAATAACAAATGTTAGCTGGCTATGTCTTCTCGAGTAAATTCTTTGAATCATCTATAAACGATTTATTTATCGAGTATTTCATCTGTTTTTCAATTAAATTTGCATGTGTACTTCCAATTGGGACTCGATTTCCCCAATGCGAGGTCAAAATTCCAGCATATTCTAATGCCCTTTTTTCGTCATTATCGATTGTAGTGTTCCAAGGAAAAATACATTGCACAATATGAATATATCCCATCCATAATTTCCGTTAGAAAGTGTTGAGAAAATAAAAATTTATTTATATCTTTAACATACGTTCTACAAATAGTGTATGGTGAAGGTGGTCTCGAGTCAGCTAACTATTCATCCAAGAGAACCTAGTTTTTGTCTCCAATTTGTCGGAAATAAAGCATATTATTTGCTCCCATTGACTTGAAACATAAACGGGATTGATGATTGCAATCCACTATTTAAGATGATGTATTTTGCATGCTGTTTGTTTAATAACCTTAGATGAACTGAGTTCACTTTTTTTTTTCTTTTTTTTTTTTTTGGGGTCCCAACAAGCTGGTTCAAGCAGTGTTCCGCGTAGGGACATAAACACCACGTAGAACAACAGCCTCAATGGTTACACCGGGACCAAACCCGAACAAAACACCCCAGTCCAACCCTTCTCCTGTGGTGGCCTTTCCTTCTGCAAGAGAAACCTTTCTCATGTCGTCCAAGATAAACAGCACAGAGGCACTTGACAAGTTACCGTACTCACTCAGAACCCGCCTAGTGGCTCTGAGTTTCTCATCTTTTAGACCGAGTTCGGACTCAATCCGGTTAAGAATGGCCGGGCCGCCTGGGTGAGCAATCCAAAATATGGAGTTCCAATCCTGTACGCCAATCGGATTGAATGCCTTAACAAGGCATTGCTCAATGTTGTTACAGATTACACCAGGGAGATCCTTTGACAAGTGAAAGGTGAGACCCGCTTCGCGTAAGTGTCCACCAATTACGTCCTCGGTGTCAGGAATTGTTGTCTGAAGCGTAGAAACAAGCTCAAATATAGGGCGCTCAGTTGTGGCATCAAAATCTGAGCCCACAATCACGGCCGCGGCGCCATCACCGAAAATGGCTTGACCCACGAGCAAGTCCAAGTGAGTTTCCGACGGGCCGCGAAAACACACTGCGGTGACCATCTCGGAGCAGACAGCCAGAACGCGGGAGCCCTTGTTGTTCTCCGCTAAGTCCTTGGCCAGCCGGAGGACACTCCCGCCCCCGAAGCAGCCCTGCTGGTACAGCATAAAACGATTGACGGAGTAGTTGAGGCCGAGGAGTTTAATGAGACTGAGGTCAGCGCCGGGCATGTCAACGCCTGAAGTTGTACAGAAAACGACGTGGGTGATTCTAGATTTGGGCTGGCCCCACTCCTTTATGGCCGTCGCTGCTGCTTCCTTTGCTAGCTTCGGCACCTCCGCCACCACCATGTCCTGGCGTGCATCCAGAGATGGTGCCTCGTATTCGCATATGCTAGGCTTCTCTTTCAGTATTTCTTCAGTTAAGTACATGTGACGTTTCTTAATCGTTGTTTTGGCACCTGTTGCAAGAATAACTAGGTTCGTTAAGAAGTGATTCAATTTTCTACCTAATTGGGTATTCAATTCATTTCGTTGATATGATACGAAGCAAAACAATTGAGCCACTAGAATTGGGGCAAATTCATGAACATAGTTCGATTCCTCAAATTTTTAACTATACAAACCACCTCTCTAAGTGCTCGCAAATTTTGCAGAATTCAGTTTTTTCCAATTTTCTTTGTTTCTTGTGTAAGTGACCAATAATAGGACATCTTAAAGGGTGAGAAAACTAGCTTAAACTTGCTTATTTATTTATTTATTTTTATTTTTTGTATCGTCATAATTTGGTACGATGTCCTAAAATATTTCTCAACAAAAATGCATGGGACCCCATCTACAAATTCTATCGAATTTATTGAATTCTATAATCTAAAAATGCTGATACCAAAGTAGACTTTGACACCAAATTCTATTTTTCGCTTGAGTCTGTTGAAAACAAAATGGACTCTATAACCAGAATTTTAGCCCTTTATTATGAACGAAAGGCGTAGATCGTAACACATAAATTTTTTTTCTTCTTTCTCTTCGTTCATATGACTATATTTATTATGAATGAATGAATCGCGTGCCAGCAATGATTTTAATTTCAAGAGGAAGGAGAGGGATAGAGAAATGAAAAGCAACGTACAAATACGGCTAAATGTGTCTTTCAACTTGGTCTGGTGCTCGTTGTTGGTGACGCGGAAGTAGAAGTCAGGATAGTCGGCCTGAGACACATAGCTGGAGGGATTGGCCGTACCAATGGCCAGAACGGCGGCGGTGCCTTCGGCTCGCTGGGCCTTCCTAATCTCCTTAACCGAAAGCTTTGCCATTTTCAGTTGAATGTTGCTGTGTGGTTTCTCCGGTAACCCGTACTTCAATTGTCTGCCAAGACCCGAATTCAAAAGCACAGGTCAAAATTTCTCCACCTAACCGTGCCCATGGACAACAAGAGGGCTCATCTGTTGCATTCTTCTTATGGCCCTTCCCGTTTTATACACTGCACATTTATTTTTTTTCGTTTGTTGGACAGTACTCCCTACCACATAATGCAAGTCCCTAAAATGGCATTTTCTGTTTGTCAGTCAGTATTCCTACCTATAATGAATGTTGCTCATAAGGCTGGTTTTATTCATATATATAAAACTTACTTCTTCTGACGAACGAGAGGCAGAGTTTTAAACGCGTCATAAATTATTGAAACTCGTAGGTTTATATTTGTTGCTGCATTTTACAAATTATATTGGTAAATTTTATTATTGGTAAATATAATTAATTATTTGATACTTGTTTATAACATTGTAATTGAATTATAGTTTTTTTTTTTATATAATAATAAAAATTATTATTTTAAAAAATTATTAAATTCTGATATATTTTTGATACTTTCTCTCTCTTTATATCAAAGTATATTTTTGAAAATTATATTTAACTTTTATTGTAATTCTATTAAATGTAAATTTTATAATTTATTAAGTATTAATAAAATTATATTCAATTTAAAATATAAATTCATAATTTATAAAAATAAATCTATTATAATATATATATATATATATATATATATATAATCTTATAGAAATTATGAAGTTCATTCAATCGGAGACCAAACTCTCATCACACGCATTCGAAGATCCTACCGAGGCATCACTCCATAAACACATAGTCATAATCATGTATTTCAATCATAATGTTTAACTTATTAGTGTTAATACCGATTGATTTATGTCATATGTTTTCATGGACCGAAAAAGGAATTCCATATGGAGCCCAACAGCAGTTGTGCAGACTTCCGTATACCCACCGAACCCAAATACTAAGTTGGGCCCTCGAGTAAAATGGATCCCCTCTTTAAGTTATGTTGCCTTTTGACCTTTAGAAAGTAATCAAGAGAACCAGTGTTCGAGATTCTACAATCACATTAAAGGCAGACGAGGACGCCGGAAGAACGCGAACAAGATAAAACCGAGCCTATTTTAAACATCTCAATAGCCATGTCCTCAGGATTCTACTGTGTTAATGGTATGAATTAAAATTGATTTTTTTTTTAACCTTAACTTTACCATCAATTAATTCATACTTATAAACTAAAAGCACGCACTCGACGTCTATGTCCGTCATTCTTTTTGTATAAGTATCATAAATCATAAAAAAATCAAAATTTAAATTAATTATTTTTTTTTATAAAAAAAAAAGGCCCGGGGGGGGGAGAGACAGATTGGCGGGACCGAAATTAGGTAATTTAATTGATAAAAATAAAAATAAATAATACGTCGAATTAGGAAAAATGTAATTTACCATAACTATATCCAAATTTCCATGTAATTTATTACATCGAACGGCTTACAATGCATCAATTTTCGTCATATATAGAGACGCGTCATCCGATGCTAGGGTTTTTTCTCTTCCTCACGCCTCCTGCACCCGAATACGCCGAGCAGTTCAAGGGTTTTTGCTTCGAGCGGTTCTACGAAGATGGTGAGTCCGGCTGATAGCTCTTCGTTATCATTTTTGTGTCAAAAACGCTATGTTTGGTTGCCTAGAAATCCAAAAAGGAAAAGGATATGGAAGGCCAATCTTGTTTTTCTCTTGCGTTTGCTTGCTTCCTCAGGCCCTTTTGTTTTTACCACCAGACTGTATGAACTCCGTTATCTTACGAATCCCCGTACTGTTGTTGTTGCTGTGGATGATGTTAGTTTTTCTTTTCTTTTGATGTTTTTTGTTTGATGCGAGATGAAAACTTTCCGGTGGACGGAGTATGGACATTATGATTCGTATGTATTATTGGAGATGTGGTGACTGGCTTACGCGGCTGTTTTGATTTTGAGTCAGGTCCTCCAAAACGATATTGATTTGTTGAATCCGCCGGCAGAGATCGAGAGGAGAAAGCACAAGCTCAAGCGCCTTGTTCAGTCGCCGAATTCTTTCTTCATGGTAATATCAGCGATCCTGGTTCTGCTTTCCCAATTCTTGAAAACAGGCTACGCGGTGTATATTTGATAACTGATTTTGTTTGTTGGTTCCTTCGCTGATTTTGTCTGCTGGTTCCTTCGCTGCTGCTGTTGAAGGATGTGAAATGTCAAGGCTGTTTTAACATGTAAGTAGACGTGAACTCGGTGTCTTCCTTATTCTATTGATTATTTGGGTTTGTTATTTGGAATGTATTTTGAGTGTTGTTTTATGTTTGTACAATTTGACTACGTGCAGAACTACTGTATTCAGCCACTCTCAAACTGTTGTTGTTTGTGGTAACTGCCAAACCGTTCTATGCCAGCCTACCGGGGGCCGCGCTAGACTCACCGAGGGCTGCTCTTTCAGGAAGAAGGGAGATTGATTCTATGGTGGCTTTTTGCTTCTTTTTACATGATGGGAGAGCTTCACTGTTATATCTCTAGTTTGATGTCTCCACTCCACTTAAATTATTGATTTACTTTTCGGTGATGTAGCGGGTCTTGCTATGGTTAAATATCCTATTATCATTTGGGTGCTGATTCAGATGGTATCTTTCTCTGTTCTTCCTGTCAATTGTGCTTATATTCTGCATACCTCGGCTGTTCGGGCCCCATTTTTTGTTGTGTCTAAAATAGTCAACAAGAACCAAGACTACATAAGGTAAGAATTGGCTTTTAACCTTCTCCATTAACTATATGCATGTGTTCTGTGCTATAGAATTTGATGGATGCATGTTCCCGGTGTACTCTTCTCTTCTTTGGACTGGATTCTTCTTCCAGTTGCATAATCATTTTGGTGAAGTTCTAAACTTTTCTGTGCCACAAATTCTGTTATGGTACCATTAGTGTCTGTTGCTGTTCAAAGTGTGAAATGGATGGAAATTTGTAGGTTTGATGAGGCTGTGAATTGCCTTAGGTGGGTATAATGTTTCAATTGTGCACTATAACCCAGGAAGCATTCTTGCAAGGTCCAAAGTGATGTGTTTGTCTCCCAGGAGTCTGCGATTCTTTTTACTGCATCTATTAGATGCTCTTAAACCATAACGCTGCGTTTCTCCCTTTTGATATTTGTTTTTCAAGTGGGCGTGTCTCTTATAAATAACTTGGTGTGGTTTGTTTTTCAAGTGGGCGTGTCTCTTATAAATAACTTGGTGTGGTCTCTCTAGTGACTCTTTTGGCCATCTGTTTTCATGTTCAAGAATTAAAACTGCAATGTCTTCGTTTTGAGTATTGGTTGTTTCTTTGTCCCGTAGGCCGATCATTTTCCTGTTATTCTCGTTGAATTTGCCATATTCTGTTCATCCCCGTAGTCTGCGTATGATGTGCTTGCCATATCCTGTTACCGAGTACCGTCGGCGAGGTCGGGGTACCGGGGCCCGGTTTGCGGTTCGGGCTCAGCTTCAATTCTGGGCCCAGTCCTTATCATGTCACGCGACACAAAATTTAAGATTGATGTGTTTTGCAAGTAAATTTAATGATGTAACCTCGTTTTATGAGACATGGATATGAAAGCAAGTGTCAGAAACTGAGAAAGAAGACGGACTTGGCTGTTGAAGGCGTGGGGGAAAAAATTGCGGAAGAAATGGAAAGGAAATTTGTACGGAACTGCCATGGTTAAGCCCCACGGATTTGGTGTGAAAATAAACATATGTAAACAGAGGCATCTTTCTTAAAATAAATAAATAAGGGCAATGTGAGCTCCTTTTATTTGTGTTTTCTTCAAAGTAAAAGTCTGTATCCCTCTTCTCTCTTTAAACTCAAAATGTAGTGTAAGGGCTGACCGATGACCGTGTTCCGATAATGAACCCGTGAAATTTTGGAGTTAATCCATCCACGCGCGAAAAAAGGCATGACGCGGCCAACCCTCCAACCGTCCTCCGCCGCCCATGACTAGCGCCCACGACCACCGCAGCCGCCTCTCTCTCTCTCTCTCTCGCTCTCTTTCTCTCTGTGACACCCTAAGTCTGCTTAAATTTTATTTTATTTTTTTTAATTATTAGTCTTAAAGAAAAGGACACAAATAGTTAAACACACACGAGGAAGACGATTTCTGAGTGAGTCGGAAACCAGAGAGTGGCGAAAGACGAAAAGAGAGGCGTGGATTGGCGTAGACAGAAAGGTAAGGAAAAATTCCATAAATTTGTGGAGTTTACAACTGTGAATCCAACAACAATAATAATAATAATAACAACAGTTTCATGTGCTGTTGCGGCGGAGAAAAAAATAATAGAGAGGGAGAGAGCAGTGAGTTGGCGGTGGCGTGCGAGACCACCGCCGGTATGGAATCACAATCTGGACTTGCGACTTCCCAGGTTGCTGCTTTTTTCCTTCTCTTCTCTCTCTCTCTCTCGGTTTTTTTTTTTTTTTTAATATATAAGTATCATTTTTGAGTTTTAAAATCTGCTTCTTTCATGTTCAGTCTCTAGATAAATTAAAATCTCGATTGCTCTTAAAAACAAGTGCTTCTTGCTTCTGCTTCTTCAATTTTTAGTGGGGTTTAGTCTTCAGTTTTCTACTTTTAGGTCTTTGTATGCATTTTCTTTTTCTTTGTCTCCCCACTTCTATTTTTGTTTTTGTTTTATTTTATTTTTTATCTTTTGTTTTTCCTTTGGCGTATTAAAACAAAAAAATTTTACTTGCTCTTTTGATGTCTCATCCTTCGTGTCTTGTTATTGTGTTCCCAGCTTCGTGTGATATGTTACTTCGGGCATTTTGAATTTTTTTTTTATTTGTTTTTAATAATTTTTTTAGCCATTTCAATTAGCTTTATGTGTAGCTTCTGTGAATTGAAACTCTAATTGGAAGCTCAATGTAATAAACGTTAAGCTGGGTGGCATTTTGCAGCCTTCATGGGTGAATCTCTGCAGGAATCTAATGTTGGGATACCAAAGCTTTGGTGTGGTATATGGAGACCTAAGTACCTCCCCGCTTTATGTTTATACAAACACGTTTATTGGGAAGTTGGACGATCATCGTGACGAAGAATCAATATTCCGTGCTTTTTCGCTGATTTTCTGGACCTTTACCTTGATACCCTTGGTAAAGTGCGTATTTATGTTGTTGGGTGCAGATGACAATGGTGAAGGTAAGAGAAAGCTTTGAATTAGGATAGGTGTTTTCCTCCTATAAACTCTAGTTCTATGGTCCTGTATTGATACTTACTCATTCATGTCAGGTGGCACATTCGCTCTTTACTCACTGCTTTGCAGGCACGCAAAATTTAATATACTTCCCAATCAACAAGCTGCTGATGAGGAGCTTTCAGCCTACCGATATGGCCCCTCAACAAATTCTGCAGCCTCCTCTCCATTGAAGAGATTTTTGGAGAAGCACAAGAGGCTACGGACTGCTCTGCTGTTGTGGTATTGTTTGGTGCCTGCATGGTCATAGGTGATGGTGTGCTTACTCCAGCTATATCGGGTAATGGACTGCCATGTCTTACTGATGAAGCAAAACTAGTATAATTTTTGGGTTCCATCTTCTACCAAATTAAATTTTTGGCAAATCTTTCACCAGTAATCCGTACATTTTGTTCATTAATTAATTTTGTCAAACAATTCAGAAACATGAGTTCACTCCAGGATATAGGTGACTTCCAATTACTTTACACAGTCAAACTTTATTTGTTACCTCATCCAATGTTGTTGATGATCATGGCATAACATTTGCTATTGATGTTATTGTTGTAGCCTCCTGATTCTCAGAAATCATTCTTTAGCAGTCTTTTCTTCTTGAATCGTTGTTTGACTCTGCATAAACCTTGTGTAGAGATAGCAATGCCAGTGCTTGTCTCCCTGATTGAATCATAGTTTGTCTTATTGTATAATTTGTTGTTTTCTTGTTTGCAGTTTTATCCACAGTATCAGGGCTCAAAGATTCTGAAAGTAGATTAATCAAGGGTAACTAGTGTATTTCTTTTTTCACTTTTTCAAAATTAAGTTTCCTAAAATGTTTCTAGCTTATAATAAAGCCTCATGCTTACATATTTCTTGAGGGTATTCTTTTTTGTTTTTGACATAGCTTGTTGTTCTTGGTAGGTGAACTCCTCCTCTTAGCCTGTGTCATTTTGGTGGGACTTTTCGCTCTGCAGCATTGTGGCACTCACAGGGTAGCTTTTATGTATGCCCCAATCATGATCACCTGGTTATTGTCAATATTTTCCATTGGGCTTTACAACATCATATGCTGGAACCCTAAGATTGTACATGCAATATCTCCCTATCAGACTATCAAATTCTTTAGTCAGACTGGGAAAGATGGTTGGATTTCTCTGGGAGGAATCCTTCTTTCTATAACTGGTATGTTGGATCTTGATGTGGATGGAACTTTACGCTCACTCATGGTTGTGCACTTATTAAATGCATGCAATTTTTGTCTCCTGGATTACCCTGCATTGTAATAATAGCTCAGTTTATTAGGAAATCAAAACTACCGTGTTCACTAAATATGAGATGGCAACATGGATTAGATTTGTATATTAGCTATCTAGGTGCATTTGACTGCTGACTATTTCTGAAACCTGCCAGTTGCTGAAGCTATGTTTTCCGATCTTGGTCATTTTACAGCCTTATCTATTAGAGTGAGTATAAAATTGTAATTTGCAATCTGCAATTGAAGTAATTGCATTTATTGGCAATTTAAGTACTGCTTCTAATACTGTCACATGTGAATGATGGTTTTATCCTTTTGCAGCTTGCTTTTGCTCTGGTCATTTATCCATGTTTGGTGGTACAGTACATGGGTCAAGCTGCTTATCTATCCAAAAATCTGCAGTCCATTTCAAACAGTTTTTATGACTCGGTTCCTGGTATTTATTCTCCTTTATACACACACACACACACACACACCCTGAAAATGTGCTCTTGTATTGGAGTTGATTTAATCTTAATATTCTGTGCATTGCAGATCCTGTGTTTTGGCCTGTCTTTGTTATTGCCACCCTCGCAGCTATTGTTGGAAGTCAGGCTGTTATCACTGCCACTTTCTCTATTGTTAAACAGTGCCATGCCCTTGGTTGTTTTCTACAAATTAAAGTAGTGCACACCTCAAAACATATATATGGGCAGATCTACATACCAGAAATAAACTGGATTCTCATGGTTCTTACTCTTGCTGTAACTCTTGGATTTCAAGATTCAACTTTTATTGGAAATGCTTATGGTAAGTTGTTCTTGACTCTGTTTTCTTTTATAGTAAAGTTTTCCTTGCCTGGGCAATCTAATTGCTAGGTGGCAATTATGCATTAATTTTGTAATCATAGAAACATTGCATTGTTGTGGTGGCTAAACATCCGGGCAGGATATATATTTTCACCTAATGGCATTTAAGTTAAAGCTTCAGTCTACAAGGTCCTTTACTCATCATTCGGTGTTTGGTAGTTAAAACTTTGAACTTGTAAGATCATTTCTCTTGGATATCTAGGGGTTTTGTAAGTGGGGCAATCAACTTGTTAGACAACCCCCACCGTTACTGCTTGTTAGCAGGAACCATGCAGGGCAATCATAACCACTTTCCATTGTTTTAGTGTTTCCATGGTCTGCTTGCTCTAGCATAAAGATTTTTTTTCTTCCATTTTTTGCCTTTTCTCATTAAACATTATGAATTTCCTCCCAGGACTTGCATGCATGGCAGTTATGTTTGTGACAACATTTCTCATGGCACTTGTCATAATCTTTGTTTGGCAGAAAAGTGTCTTCCTAGCTGCTTTGTTTCTTCTATTCTTCTGGTTCATTGAAGGTGTCTACTTGTCAGCATCTCTCATGAAAGTGCCACAGGGAGGATGGGTTTCCCTTGTGCTCTCAGTCATCTTCATGCTTGTTATGTACATCTGGCACTATGGGACTTGCAAGAAGTACAAATATGACCTACACAACAAAGTTTCACTAAAGTGGTTATTAGGATTCGGCCCCAGTCTTGGCATAGTACGTGTGTCTGGGATAGGTCTGATATACACAGAGCTGGTAACTGGAGTACCTGCAATCTTCTCTCACTTAGTAATGAACCTTCCTGCATTTCACAAGGTTTTAGTTTTTGTTTGTGTAAAATCAGTCCCTGTACCCTTTATTTCTCCTGATGAGCGTTTTCTAATCGGCCGAGTATGTCCAAGACCGTATTGCATGTATAGGTGCATTGTAAGGTATGGCTATAAGGACATTCAGCTGGATGATGGAGACTTTGAGAATAATCTTATACAAAGGATAGCTGAGTTCATCCAGATGGAAGCATTTGAACCTCGAGGCATTAGGTGTGAGAGTCCATCACTTGATGGCAGGATTGCTGTTATGAGCACCGGCACTGGCCGGTCAAGCTTGAGTTTGCTGGTATCTGAACAAGATGTTTCTGTTGATGATTCTATCCAGAGCAGCAGATCTTTGACCCTCCAGAGTTTCAGATCTGCTTATGAAGACGAGAATCCTCAGAATAGAAGACGCCAAGTGAGGTTTCATTTGCCACCAAATCCTGAGATGGATCCTGCAGTTAGGGAAGAGCTGATGGATTTAATTCAAGCAAAGGAAGCAGGAGTTGCATACATTATGGGGCATTCTTATATTATGGCTAGGAGAAATTCTTCGTTTTTGAAAAAGCTGGCCATTGATATTGGGTATTCATTTCTTCGAAAGAATTGCAGGGGCCCTGCTGTGGCACTTAGCATTCCTCACATCAGTCTCATTGAAGTGGGCATTATATACCATGTCTAGTCAATTGGAGGACTCCAGCATACGTTGACCATGGCTTGATCACAAATTTGAACGGGTGTATCAAGGGGCAGTCAACCTCCAGTCCGTGGCAGCAGGACATTTTTAAAAGTACGGTGTCTCCAAGGTCATTACGATGCAGGTGTTCCCCGAAAATGCTTCTGCTTTTCTGCGACCTGAGTACACATGACACTTTGTAATCGTGACTGCTGATTTCATGTATTTATTTAGGCTCTTTGTGTAATTAGTTTGAAATAAAGGGTTGACAATAAAGTCCAGTTACAAAACTGGTTGCTTTTTCCCGTTGAATCTTCTTAGATCAGTGTCCTCGGTACATTCAAGAAAACAAAGTTCAGAATTTTCAATAACATTAATCAATGAAATTCTTTTGCTTAGCAGTGGCCTGAAATCTGGTGGCGGTCAACGCACCTATTTGTGCTTAATTGGGGTGAAGGTGCTAAGGTTCAGACGGTGATTCAAGCGAATGATGTTGCAGTAACAAGGTGAGTCGAGTGACAGACTTCACCAGCTCTGTTTGTGTTGGTGTTGGGGGAGATCGGGTCTAAAGCCACAGAAGTCTGCTTGTTGAGTGGTAGGGTAGCCAACTTGTAAGTATTGTGCGGTGAAGCCAACGTGCCTTGATAACGTTTTCATGTCTGTGTCTTTGGGCCGAAGCATGATCTCCATTAGTGCATATGTCGATCTTTTATTCTGACATAATTGTATTTTGCGTATAAACAATAGGTAAAAATGATTTGTGTTGAAGGCTTCGGCACACGGATTGTTGATTTTTTTTTTTTTTTTGTTTTTTTTTAACTAAAACAAAAGCCCAAGTCTTAGCTTCTTATGTTCCTGCCCGTAAGCAGTGTTTAACTTCTCAATTTTGTCCATATGGAACTAATTTTTCCAAACGGACGATGCATTTTTGGAGAGTGTATGACGGGGTTAAACGCTGTTCGACGTTGGAACCAAAGGTCCTCGGGGTGGGAACGAAGACAACATTTTGGACACTTTAGAGACCCACGAGTGGACCTCGGATCGACTTCCTTGTTCATAGACCCGTTTAGAGAATTACCAAGATGTCACGTAAACGAATAGGGGTGAGAGCCATTAAATATGATAGACACTCCTAATTCTTTAGGTGGCCGCGGGGTGTTTATTCCAAGAGCACTTAAACGAATCAGAGACGTGAGCTTTTGGATATCCCTCAATAAAAAGATGTGTCGAGGACAAGTATGGACTAGAAGCCTGAGGATGAAATTAAAATTGGCAACTAATGTTTAAGGACCAAATTATGCTTTTGGCAACCCAAACTATGATTTTGGAACAAAAAACGACAATCTTAAGAAAACTAAGCACTTGCAAGTATCTTCAATTTTCAATATATAATAAATCCTAAAATTTTTGGTTAACGTCATAAAACACACAAATCGTACAGAGACACCTAATTTCAACGTGATCCTAACACACATGAAAATTAAATTCTTATGTTGATGACGAGTCTTGATAAATGATCTGAAAGCCACCAAGTTCGTGATATAAAGGTGAAACATCAAAAAATTTAATAATTTAAGAATCCTGTAGAAGAAGTTTTTAGCACTAAGATGGTGTGGTATGTCTACTTTGTTGGGAAGAGAGGAAGAAAAGAAGAAATCGCGATTGCGCAATCAAGCACCTTAAGTCTTACAAACTCCAACATGATTAAAAAAAAAAAGCACGAGGGGGAGAACCGCAAATACTCTGCAGATCACACTAGTGTGGAGTATTCCCAATATTTCAAGGGCACCTAAGCAGCCGCAACCATGATGGGTAACCATAGGCCACAATAGGTCTAATCGATAAAATATATGAATCACTAGACGTCACACTATAAAGTCATGATATTGGTCCCTCCCTACTGTGAATTTGGCCATCAGACTTCAACTACACGACTGAATGATCTGCATTGATGGCATCTGCTCCTTATCAACTTTCAATTACACGACTAAATATATGCTACAAGACCCTTGATCCAGAAGTCAAAGTTCTTGCCATGCCGTTCATCCCAACAACCTCATTTAAGCAAACCTCTTATCTTCTCCACTGTACTCTCCATGAACATAGCAAGTATCAAATCCATATTCTTGCTGCAACCCCTAAAGTACCTTTGCCACAATTTGCATCACACCAGCTGGAGTTTGTAAAGGAGAATTTGAAAAGATAACGGAGGACACGAAGAACAAGCTTATCATTGTCCCCTCAAAGAGAAGTCTTAAAAATCGGTGTGCATCCATTACCCACTTGTTCTTCAATTAGATGTATAGACAGAAATCATATATGTTGCAATGCATTCTCACGTTGTAGTCCTCAATTACTTCTTTGGCCTTCAAGCAAAGATTCCTACAAGTCTTCCATAGTCCCAATTGGAAAGCAAGAATACTTCCTTAAAAGACTCACCACAATCTTCCATCTTACATAAGTATTTGTTTATCACCTTCCTTCACACAGTTCCCTCCTTAGATCCCTCTAATTAGACCGAGTACTGGGTTCTGGATTTCACGGATTTCAATCGTTAAGAGTTCTAACTGTAATCCCCTGGAAAGCAAGCTGATTCTCGTTGTTGAACGCAAACTCTATCATTGTTTGAAAGGAAATTATCGCAGCCAAACTGTCTACAGAATGATAAAAATTCTTTATGTATTACAATTATCCCATATAACATAGGGAATGAAAACAGAAAAGGCTCACCCAATAGCCCAGTATCAAGTTGCAGGAAGGCCGAGGGGAGTAAGTCTTACACTTAATCATTCGTACACACTGCAAACAAGAAGAGGAAAACGATGCTAATGATGTTATGATTGATTGATCCAAGTGGTTGCTAAACCCTGAGAATCTGAAGCTTGGTAGAGAAGGCAATAGCAACCCAATCAGGCTGAGACGAGGACCATTGAAGCTGCTCGATTTCAGCGCCAGCCGTGTAAGCGAGAATGGGATCCAAACCGCCCTCTACAGGCTGGCCCATGGAGGAGAGGTCCCAAATCAAGGCCTGAGAGTCATCCCCAGCCGTGCAGATATGGCAAGAGCTGTGCGGGGCCCAGGCTATTGCATTGACGCTGGCGTGGTGCCTCTGCAATTCCACCACCGGCAGCGTAGGGAAACGGATGTCCAGCACCACCACTTTAGTGCTGTCCATGATAATTGTGGCCATGTACCTCGGATCCTGTTTGTTCCATCCCAATCGCACCAACGGATTGTCCGGCTCCGAGCTCTCGTAGATGATGGTGGAGTGCTCCTTGTCCCGCAAATCGAAAACCCTAACGGAGCCATCGGCGGAGACGGAAGCGAAGACACCAGCGCCGCCCCAGGCGATGTCGTAGACCTCCTTGTCGTGGGCGATGAGCTGAGTGTCGACGGCCTCCCGCTCGATGTCCCAGATAGTGCAGGTGGTGTCGATGCTGGAGGTGCCGATGCGCCTCGGCTCCGCCTCGTTCCAGTCGAACGAGGTGATGGGCCCACAGAACTCGCTGTTCTTGTTTCCGTTGAGGAGGCTCTTGAGGTCGACGCGCGACTGGTCGTCGGAGATGCGCCAGACGCGGAGAAAGTCGCTGGAGGTGGCAAGGAGGTCCGGCTTCTGGCAGTCCTTGTCGGGGATGAAGATGGTCTTGGTGGGCGGGTAAGGGTGCTCGAATGAAAGGGCCGGGTCGGAGCGTATCTCGCCGTTGGAATCGTCGAGCTGGACGATCTCGACCCTGTTGGGATACTGCTCAAGGAGGCTGGCGATGGCCAGGCGGTACTTCTTGTCGCGCCGGACGCTCCAGTTCATGGCGTAGATGTGCCAAGGAGCCTCATACGTGTATATCTCCGAGCGCTTCTGCTGTTCGTCCGACCCGTCTTGATTCGGATCGCTGCTCGCCCCCATCTTCTTCTTGCTGTGTTGGATTCCTTTTCTTTTCTCTTTTTATTCTTATTTTTTCCTATCAGTTGACATTTTCTTTCCGTGCTCTCTCCGCGTTTCCGTTTTCCTTTTCATTTATACTAAAGTCCCACGTCTCGGATGCTAGCGGCCGCGGTTGGCCTTGCCTATCGAGCCGATTGGTATCGGTAGAACCCTTATCCGGAGTCTCTGCGTACGGGCACAGGTATTTATTTTCTTTACATAGTCAATATCGAGGATTTTTATTTTATTTTATCTTATCTTTCCCGCCCCCATCGTCATGTTGCCATTCCATTGAATCAACCATCCCTCTCTAGGGATGCTTCCTCCTGTGCATTCCAAGCGGGGTCGGATTTCGGATGATGCACCGTTGTGTTTTCATTACCATATAGTAGCTGTTGTGTTCAGCAATTGGTGTTCATCTCGCCGGCAGTCACCACCAGCGGAAACATATTGCTGGGCAATCTTCAGGCCGTTTCTAGATATGCAATTCAACTGTTGAATCTTTGAACAAGAGCAACTGGAATTCCAGTTACTGGAAATAATCTGCTTTCTTTTTCCATCGTACCAATGACCAAGTGCGAAAGAATATACGAGACTGTAAACATGTAACAGCTTGCGAAAGAATACACAGGAAGGCTCCACACGTGGGCATGAATCACTTACCCTAATCTTCATAATTTGAAAAATAGAATCCTGACAAGCGTGCAATTATCATTGCTGCTGCCCCTATCAAGGGCTACGTGGAAGGATTGGGTCTGTATCAAGTACTTTTACACCGTGTTCGTCCATTGAGATCTTGCTCCAACCAGAATTTCTCAGGGAAAAAACCTTGGGCCTGTCAAACACACTGTTTCTAAAGCCTGTTATCTTTGATGATACCATAGGCATCACGAGAACAGCTGATGCATTGATTGAATCCTCTCCAAAACCTAGCGATAATGTACAAGCAGCCTGCAACAGCAGATTCAGAATTTGTTATTTAGAGTTCACACTTACAAGTCCATTGATCTTTTCTCTTTAGTTTTCACGGAGAAGAAAATAAAAACACAGAAAAAGATGAACCAAATGACCATAATTTCAACAAAAGATGAACCAAATGACCATAATTTCAACGGGTAGCACCTTTGCCTTAGCTACCATCTCTGTCAACTTCATGATCATTCCTTGGGAGAGTAACCCTGAGTCTTTATTATGTGAATTGTCAGACGGGATGACCAGCCTATACCAAATGCGATGAAACCGGTGAGAACCACAGATGAACAATAAGGTTGCATGAGACAAAAATGTGTTGGTACTTGGTATCGTAGAGAAAGTAAATTCCATGTACCAGCAAACAATCAATTACTTGTTTTTGCGTAAGCACACAGGGTCAACAGACAGTGGAGGTATATATGAACAAAGATCCTTCTAGTCAAACTCTTTTAAAGTTTTAAGAGTCAATTGGCATTCTATTATTCTTTTGTCAGCCTTTCTTTTTTACAAAGCCAAAAGCAGTCTGCAACTTCAAATTTATCAATTTATGAAAGTTTCATTTCCAAAGGAACATAAATGCACCATACCTGTCTGCTTCAGTTGAAATGCTTTTAGGTACTGCTTTAACTAAAGGTGAACTGTCTTTGATCTCTCCACCTAAAAATTTTACACAACACTCAGTTTTCTTTCTCTTTATACTTTGAATTTGAGGAGATCATTACCATAACTACCTTTTGATTCATCAGGGGCCAGCAATGAAATACCGATGAAAACAGAAATCATCCCTAATACAAACATTGTTGTCCTCAGTGCATCAAACACCTGTTACAAAGAACATCAAGTTTGCTATGTGACCAATGTCCCCACTTCAGCAGCACAAATATCCAGTTAATTAATGGTACCATGAACTATCAGGATTCCACATACATCCAGAATGAAAATGCCTGAAGGTTTTGACTCCATGCAGACCACCATTCAGTTAGACATATCCTAGACAACTGCATGGGGGAGCTACTGTCTCTGCAGTCCGGTGGCCAATAGAGTAAGAGATGGGATTTCTAGTCAATCTCAAGGACTAGCATTTGAATGAAATGAGAATTGTAAGTGTGGATGTTGAGCATTTTTTCCAGAAATGTGCTAAGCCTAACATGAATGGCATTAGCAGGCAACACTTCAAGTCACACATGATGCAAACTGCAGACAGAACCCACCCGGAAAACAAGACAGGGGAGAAAGAGAGAGAGAGAGCGAGAGAGAACCTGATATTCCTGGAAGTACACAAATCCCGTACAAATCGAGAAGAAAGTCCAAGCAATTTGAAACATGGGAACAATTAGGATGGCATCGAAAAGTGACAATCCTTCATTCAACCTTGTCATCTGTGTAAGTGGGAAATATATTCAAAATTCTGTTAAATCATCAGGCCGACTAAGAGTTACAATACTGAAATATCACAAATCAGATATAAACAAATACATGACTTCATTTATAATCTTACCCAAAATCCAGCAGTACTAAGAAATAAAAGAAGCATGGAGTAAGTGAACCAGCCATGCAACTGGTAGCCACTATACATAGCCAATCTTAGAAGATTAGAGCTGGAAGCAGAAAACTTTTTGTCAGAACAGAGACGTGAATAAATGGTTATTCCCTACACATCAGAAAGGCTTCCAACTTACAGAGATTTTGCAAACAACACTGAGAATGATCCTATTGCACCAGAAACTATAGCATAAGAAAAAGGAAGTAGCATATGCCAATAAGGTCTGAGGTCTTGTCCTGAAATAGCAATCAGAAGTGCTCCTCTCCTGCATGTTACACATGTTGAATACAAAAAAAAATTTATATAACTTTGCAATGTATTGTTCATATAAAAGAAAACTGACTGCAACATCAAAGAACCACCAATTCCAAAAGCGTCACCTGTAGATGTGATGATGTAGAGCAACCACTAAGACTAAAATCATGCAGTGCACAATGAATGAAATATTGCTGTATTTCTCTGCCAACTGCTCTGGAGTGTATACTGAGAAGGAAACAAACAGAAGCAAATGAACATTTTTACTATATAAAAAGTGTTAGTATGGCTTGTTCTTGTTACAGGTAAGAAAAAATAAGGGTCTTATAGTTGAACAAGATTCCTAATAGGGGGAACAAAAAGTGCTGGAATTGAATGTCTCAGAACAAGCAGAGTCTTTAATGATTTTAAGCAGATAGGAGCTGTGTTGGTCTATACTTTTGGCACAATATTGTGTAAGTTGAAGAAGACATGCACATCTATCTAAATGCAGCCATATCTATTTGCTCAACCTGATGTAGGACAAACCTAGGGATCTGCCTATGTCTCAACAGGTGAAAGGTTTACAATTGACATAGAAATTTTAGGTTTGTGAAAGATTTTAAGGATGATTAGGGTTTGAAAGTTGAATTGCGGTTGATTTAGGCAAGTTTATGAGTGCCTTAAGAAGCTGCAAACATTATCCCGAGTAACTGTAGTGACCAGGAAATAAAAGAAAATGAAGAACAAATAAATGAAAGAAAAGAAAAGGTTGCACGCACAGATCAATTCATCAACAAAACTCTCACAAGAGATCAATTCTCAAGCATCAATTCTCATTAATAAAACTCAGTCTAATGATCAAAGCCAAAAGTTCATAAACATCTATCTATGGACTGAAGACTAATGCCTCCTTTCCCACCTTGGAAGAAGTACTCCTAAAGAAGAAGAAAATGTGAAACCAAATTGAACTAACAATGTCAAGGGTAATTAAGTTAGTCAATATACTGAACTAACACAGAAAAATTTATGCAGAAGAGAATAAGACAATCATTCATGGCTATTAAAAGTCAGCTTAATTTATCAATCTAACAGTACGAAACTTCAAAAATGGTTTGCACAAGAGCGGTCCGAGTTTTGATGACTGATTCACCAATGCAAAGGGTCTCGCATTCTGTTTTCAACTTCAAAGCAACTTAACTTCTCCAAAATTCTGTTTTTAGTGAAAGCAATAAAGTCTCAAGTTCCAATTGAATATTTCAATATCTGGCCGGTGTTTTAGAAACTTCACTCGGCAAATGATCTGCAGTTCAGGTGAGACTAATGCCATGCACAAGTAACAATGGTAGGGAAATAAAATACATCAAACATTATGGGAAATTCAAGTACCTGGAGACTGATGGTTGCCAAAGGCAACTAGAAAAATGTTTCCCAGAACAATAAATGCTGTGGCAACAAGAACTCTGAGGAAAAATAGAAAGCGGGCTAAGTTTAATGACTTTGATCATATCAGCAAGAAAAATGTTGTGATTTAATTCTGATCAGCATTACAATTATCCAAATTAGCTCTCACTTCATATGCAAACATACTTGACTGTCACCATCTGGTTCAACACAAAGTAAGCAAATGCAATGTTGGATACAAACTGAATAGATCCCAAGGCTGCAAGAAGTGACTGCAGAGAAAAAGGGGAAAGGTAAAGAATGTACAATGTAACAAAAGAAAGGAGGAACAGAGCATATGGGGCAGTACACATATAGCATATTCTCGTTTTCCAACAAGTAACCATAAATATATATCTATATATATGTATGTATGAATGCATGTGCAGTCTACTTTTTGCCTGCAGAAAGCAAGGCCTGGGAATGCATGATACACACTGACCTGGGCAGCATATCCAAATGAAATGAAATTAAGGCAATTTCCAAGAAAGAAAAACAGAATACCTGCACAGCACAAGCAACTTATTCAAGCTGAAGATCACAAATTAAACCCCATGTAATTTAGCCCTGTAAAACAAGAACATACCAAGTCGCCATGTCTGGAAGTGTATAATAGGTTTCAAAGGAATCTTCCCACTTGTTCCCTCATTTTCTAGCACGGAATGTCTCTCTCTCTGCAAGTAACTTGTCCAGAAGCATTAATGCTCAGTACAAAGTGTGAGTAAGTAAAGCTATTACAGCCAAGACACGCTATCTCCAAATTCTCTATGTGACACTAGGAACATAACTAGATTAAGAAGGTTAAACAAGCCATTACTGGGTAAGGTCACAAATGTGAAACCAAATGGCATGAGCATTTTTTGTAGCAGATGAAAAGGGATGTAACAAATTATAAATAATGATGTGGAACTTGTCCTAAGAGTCAACCAGCCATGAAGACAGTAAATTCTACCATCAAGGTGACACATGAGCGCAGTGAATAGGAAAGCACTGCATAACTAGGAAAAATAAGCAACGAAACTATGTGCATGGCTAATGATTGCTACAAGTTCACCACAACACAAAGATTGAGCAAAGAAAAGGAAGGAAAAAAAGGGAACATTACAAACCTCATTATGGCCCAACTTGAGAAGGTTAGTCCCAAAGTTGATAGCAATGCTGCCAAAGAGATTGATGAAAGCCCCAATGACCCACTCCCCCATGGCTTACAGTGTCTGAATCGCTGAAGGGGAGCCCACATGCAATTGAATAACGATCAGTACTCGCCAATTTACCACACATACGCAATCCGGGAAACAATTGAGTGAATTAGGGAAATTTCTCTGAGAGTCTGCAACATCCATTTTTCAGGAAATGATCAATTAGTTAGCAGATCATACACATCCCATTTAATGTACACGCAAAGACTTTCCTTTGAACAGCGAAACCAGCCAAAAAAATAAGGAAAAGAATATCAAAAGTAAGTAAAATGCTCAGGCAGTAGTAATGCAAGGTAATACAGTAATAATTAGATTCAAGAGAACAAAATTGAAAAAAAAGAAAAAAAAAAGTCAAGAGCAAGAGCTGATGATGTAAATGTGCGTGTAAATGGCAATTAAGATTCAAATATGGCGAGATTAAGATAGGCAACAGTAATAATTAGATTCGCAATCTAATCAATATGGACACGACTTAATTCAATAAGAAAAAGGATTAAAAAAAAAAGGTTGAAAAATGATCATAAAAAGCTGAATGAGTAGAGGGAAATACTAATAATTTGCGTCTCTGCAAATACAGATCAACCATTCATGGACGGAATTATAATTTCTGGAACAAAGCAAATAATAACCTAATAAAAAAATTACTAGTAATAATAATAAGGTAATTGTTACCTGCAAAAGAAAGCTGTCTCTGTCTTTACTCTTGGATGTTTTGATTTGGTACGCAATTAGATCTGATGCGAAGAAGAACGAGTCAAGTTCAGGGGAAATTTCTGATTTTTATTAGGAAATGCTTTTTTTTTAAATAAAAAAAATTTGTTAATTAGTAAGAATCTCGCTTCAAGTTCCCGATTCCGCGAGAAATTTTGAGGCAAAATATCAGTCGTTAAAGAAGAGGAGAACAGGATTTAAAAAAAAAGAAGAAGAAAAACGGCGGAGATGGCAGCTGGGGATTCAAAATAAATAGCTGAGAAGAGGCGGAGGAGGAGGAGGCGAAGGCGGTAGTGGTGGCTGTGACGGTGGTGGTGGCGGGCCAATAGAAAAATTTGAAAGGTCTAAATAGGCCTCCAAAGAGTTGGTATTGTCGTATGGATCAATCACTCGCAGCCAGCCCCCGTTACTCGGCTCCAAAATGTCGGCTATAATTACCAGTACCGCAGACTTTTTTTTTTTTTTTTTTTAATGCGGAAAAGTATAGCTAGGAATTATCATGAGCAATTTTTTATTTTGCTAATTAAATCGACTCCTGCGATTTGATTCTAGAAGCAAAATCATCATTATTATTAGTTCATTACATCAACTACTTGAAGTAATCATTTAATTTATAATTTAATATTTTTTTATACATTAATTTAAATTTATATATTAACATTATATTAATAAAATTAATTTAAAATTTTAAATTAATAATTATAAAATTTAAAATTTATTAATATTAAAAATAATAACTATTCAATTTTATAATATTTAAATGAGAAATTTTTTTATAATAACCAGTGATCTCTCACACTAACTTACATATAAAATTATTAAAATATCTATAATATATTTTTTGTTGTCAAGGAAAACAGAAATTACAACAACGATCTAATTCTTTGGTTAAAAAATGGATTTAAAATTGTACTTTTTGAATTAAGGGTTCATTTATTTTTGTTGCTTTTTTTTTTTTTAAGAACTGGGCTTAAAATGAGAAAAACAAAATGCAACTCGAATAGATATATTACTAATCACTAGTACGAGAAAATTTGGGGTTAATAAAACCAGTACACTTATGATCTTTTAATCCTAATAATATCAAATATTAGTAATAAAATTGTATATAACAAATAAATATTGATAAAACATTATTATATATTAAATAATCACTTCTTTATCTTATGTAATATAATAATTAAATTTTTTTCAAAAGGTACATCAATGATAATTTTTTAAACTTAAATTAGAATTTTTATAGTTTTTATTGAAATTAATGTTCAAATGGTTAATTATAGTAAAAACAAAATTGAACATAAATCTTAAATTAACCAAAAAATTCGGTTAGCTTATAGTTTTTGAAATGAAAATTTGAATAAAATTTAATACTCAACCATAATTTAGATAAAATTTATGAATCAAATTATACATTCTTTTATTTAAAAATTAAAATTGATTATACTGTTACTTTTTTGTAAATTTTTGAATTTTTCAATTCAAGCCAAGTTTTATAATTTTTTTTAATACTAATTTTCACTTTTATCTATTTTATAACTTAAAAAAATATAAATTTAACTTTTTTTTTCTAATTCGATCACTCTAGTCCAATTCTCATAAAAATAAAAAGAATATACTTCCAAGTTGCAGTTGACCAGGGGCAAACTTTAAGCATGGGTTTGAATTTTGAACTTTCCACGGACGGAGACGTGGGGGGGGACTAGAAAGATTTGTCAAAAGTAGTATTTAATTCCATGAATAGCTTCCATTTTATACGGTGCGCTAAAAGCTTTAATTAAACCGCTAAAGGTTTTTTTTGATATAATTAATTTTTAGTATAAATTTTTAATTATTAAAATGTTTAGACATCTTTACGTGGCATATATGTATATATATATATAATTTTATTATTATTATTATTTTTCAATTCTCCGCGAAGGGTCTTAGGGCCAGAAGGCCATGGGACTGGGAGGCTTTGTTTAAGTGGGTCAAAGCCCAGTTAACGATGCTCATATCACTCGCAATTGGTTCTCCCACAATTAACCAAACCGAAACCACATGGCACGTTTAATAATCTATGTAGTTATAGAGCAATATCTAGTCGTAGGCTTGCAATGGCATATAAATTAACTGTCAAAACTCACTAGTGATTCACTAAAACTCATTTTTTTGAACATATTAACACTCACTACCGTGCAATATTTTTAGACTAATTGAAGTTCGATAAAATTTATTATTTAACTTAATTTCGTAAGATTTTAAATAATAAATTTTTATTTGAGACATATATAAATTTTTAATTAAATAATAAAATTAATTGTATTTAAAAATATTTGGACTATCTAGTTTAATAATGCGCCTTGCCCATCGTTATTTAACTTGATAATTGCTCTCTAGATTCATCAATTAAGATTATAATTAACCCTAAAAATAATATTCTGTTTTTCTCTTTCCCTTCTATTAACTTTTGGGTCATTTGGTGGTGGGGGGTGTGGTTTTCTCCTTCCCGGTGTCTCTCTCTTCTCGGCGTTTTGCTTTAATTGTAAGTCAGTGGGAAGCGGGGGGGCAACGAAGAAGATTTGTGTGAATTTATACGTACGCATTTACAATCCATGTCGAAACGCTCGCCGAAATCAATCCAATCAGCTCTCCTCAGCATTAGAATCATTTGGCATCAGCATTATCATCGTCCTTACTCAGCTATCACTTCTTCTTCGTCGTCATTGAACTCTCAATTGTCGCTCTCTAGTCCATTTCTTCCTTCAAAACCACTAACCGCCAATTTCTCCTCGTCGTCGTTGTCGTTGTCGTCTTTGCTTCATGGGTACGCGCGTCGGTACGAGTATGGGCACTTTGGGCGTGGCGGCGTGAGGCGCTTTTCGTTTAAGGCATCTTCTCAGAAATCACCCAAACCTAAGCAGAGTCTCTTTGAGAAGCCGGTTGCGGCTGTCTCCTCTGCTTTCTCGAGGTACCGTGAGGCTATAGGCTTGCATATTGATGCTTTTTATAAGAGAAATTATCTCTTCTTGTTTGGGGCCGGAGGAGTGGTTTTGTGTGCCTTGCTTTGGAGAATCATGTTAGCTGCTGCCAATTCTTTTGTTGGCCTTTCCGAAGGCATGGCCAAATACGGCTTCCTCGCGCTTTCTTCTGCCATTGTTGCCTTTGCTGTAAGTTAACTCTTATAATCATTGCTTGCTTTAATTTTTTTTTTCTTTTGTTTTTGATTTTTCCCCTTATTTCTCTTCTTTTGCGATTTATTTCTTCTACCGTTTTGAATTCCATTCAATTCATTTTTGGGAGAGATATTCAACTCCGTTGACTTAGTAATTGAATTCTAGTTTTTAATCTCTTGTTTGGTATACATTCTTAAATAAATGTAAGAACTGAATTCTTTTGTTATCTTAAGCGGTATAATGGATTGGATTGAATTGAATTTTGCCCCATTCTCTCCTATTTTGGTTAGAGTTAGCCATTCTATCGCATTAGTACATTTTCTAAAGTGTGTGAATTCAATTGAATTCTGGTACTTCAAAAATTGTAATAAAAAACAAAGAAATTGGTGGAGTTGAATTGTACAGTTTGTCCAAAACAAGCTATTAGGAACCCGGGCACTTCCTTCCCTGCACTCCATAGTTATTTCTTCTAATGCGATTACCGGGGACATACGGTTCATTTTTTGATTATTAAATCAGGTTGTTCATACTTTTGTTATCTAGGTTGTAAATTTTGCTCTTCAATTTCATATACCAGATAACTTGACTTGAGGAATGCTGTCTGTAGTGAAAGCCTTGCCGACTTACCCAGCCTTTATCGTAGTGAAAAATGGACTATTATCTCCCCTCAATTCTTGGCAATGCAGAACCCAAAAAGTCAGCAGCTGGAAGCAACCATCTTGACCATCACTTTTTAGGGGCCATTTGTCATAATTGCATGCACTGCAGGTTCTCAGTCTTCAATGTAGCTTTTCGGTTCTGGTGACAGGCATTCTACTTTGACTGCTGTTTCTGGTTTTTTGGACTTCCAGGATTCTGATGTCTATTTTTGTGGCTTTATTTTTTTATGGATGAATCAATTTCATTAATCTAGACAACCATACACTTCTGATCCAAACAGATTAACATAACCACACTACAGGACACACTCAACAATTTAAGCAAAGTGGCAAACTAAGTTAGAAAAGAACTACGTGGTGCAAAAAATTTTATGGTGTATAAAATTCTTCTCTTTATTTCAAATTCTGTTGTAGCCAGAACAGAATTAGGCATTTTTTTTTAGCTGAATTTAAACTTCTATGCATCCCGATCATCTCAAGTTGTGTTTATTGGCAGACAGTGAATTCTTGTGGTCATTCTATGAACAAACTGTGAAATCGTAACAGGACTGTAATACAGTTTCACTGCAATTTTTGTGGATCAGGTATTGTTACACTTGCTTTTGGAGAAGCAACATGATTCAACTTACAGATAATAATTTGGGCGTTTTTGTTTTTCTTCCCCTTCAATGCAGGGCCTATATATACGTTCAAGAATGACAATTAATCCTGATAGAGTTTATAGGATGGCCATGAGGAGGCTTAACACCTCTGCTGGGATACTCGAGGTTATGGGTGCTCCTCTTGCAGGAACAGAATTAAGAGCCTATGTGATGTCAGGAGGTGGGCTTACACTTCAGAACTTTAAGCCAAGACTTAGGAGCAAGCGATGTTTTCTCATCTTCCCAATACGAGGTTCTGAGAGAAAAGGTCTTGTTAGTGTTGAAGTTAAGAAGAAAAAGGGCCAGGTTTGTCTCTGCACTTCCTGCACTCATTGCTTTCTGCATGTGGTGTGGTAGGACTTTGAGCTACAAATATAAATTGAGACCAAAATAACCAGTCACTGGACAAGAATGGGAAGCATAAGCACATAACAGTGTACCAAGTGCCATGTAATTACCACTTTTTTTGGATCTGTAAACTTAATAAATGTGCTTTATTAGTGATTTCTAAATAGTTTTTGTGCTTAAAATGCATAAAATTTTAGGAATTTTTTGGTTGACCCCTTTCTCTATAAGGAAAAGCTGAAATAAAGAAGGAAAGGGACTAATTCCCAATAGTTATGCATATTGATTGTTAGAGGAAGCACATTTTGCAGTTTCTATAACCATACGTTTGAGTGTTTCTTCAGTGGAGAGAATTGATTATAAAATCTTTGTCCATGAGATTGGTTGCTCCATTAATAAGATATAAGTTAGTTTTTTAATTCCCCCATCATGTTCCACATTCAAACTTTAATGCCACGTGAAGTTATTCTGAAGCATTTTGTGCACAAGTATACCTGTTTATGCAAATGCCACAATCATAAAGATTGTCTACCGATACATCTATAAAGGGCATTCACAAGGCACGAGGCTTCCACATTGTGGAGTCTGAAGAATAGTCAGATGTACGTGACCTCGCTGTTACTTTTTGCAAAGAGGTTGTTTCTACAATTTGAACCTGTGACCTCTGAGTCACAATAGAGTAACTTTTAATGTTACACTAGGACTTGCCCCTCCACCAGGGCATCTATATGATTTTTGTTTCTCTTTACCTTTCTCCAGCCAATAACAGTAAATGGAACAAGATAAAAAGGTCATCTATTGTTTGAGGAACTTAAAGGTTCTAATCATCCTTAGCTTATGTTCTGGCATTATTTTGCAATGCAGTATGATATGAGGCTATTGGCAGTTGATGTTCCCGTGGCATCAGGACCTGACCAGCGACTGTTTCTTATTGGGGATGAAGAAGAATACAAGGTTGGCGGTGGGCTTATATCTGAGCTGAGAGATCCTGTCGTGAAAGCAATGACAGCAACTAAGGAATTTGATGATCTTGACCAATTTGAGGAAGAGGAGGATGCTGTGAGAGAACATCAGGAAGCAGAAAGAAAGCACCGTGAGGAAATTGAAAGGCTTGAAAAGGATGCCTGAATCTCCTTAAGTTTTTCTGCTTTGTTTTCCGTGGAGTTGTTCGAGGATGCCCGAGGCTTTTTGCAGGGGCATCTTGTGCCTGTGTCGTATTGAGTTCTGCAAAGGTTTTCTTGTAATCTTTCTGACCATCTGCCGCAAACTGAAAATTTTGCAGAATTAAAAGTTTGAGGCGGCCCAAATCACACAATAAAAACACACAACTTAGGAGGTTTACATTGCAGTCTTTTCTTACTGTGATTGCTCAGCTGTCCTAATTTGAGTATATGTTTTTCTCGTCATCTGTGTTATATGTGGCTCCGCCTAGTCCCATTGGAAGTTTGGAACACTTTATGTGAATTGGTCAAGGGAATTGGTTGGAGCTCTATTCGCTTGTCCTCCATGGAGAAAGAAAATCATGAATGGTGGGTTCATTACAAGCATATTCTCCCTAGTAGATCTGCCATCTTCAAGCTTCAGTTTCTTCTTGGATGTGGCTGCTGTGTCCATCTTAACGTATTTAGTCACATTGGCAGCGTTGGGTTAAACGAAGAGCAGGACACCTGTAGTCCGCGCAAGTCATTGCACTTCCACCTTTTTGTTTGAGTGTTCACCTGGTACATGAGAGCAGGACTATTAATATGTATTTTGGAGGATTAACGAGAACTTCAGGCATGCAAATCTCTGTTATGGAATGAAAGTAAAAAATAATTTCGTATCGCAAACTAAATCTCCTCTAAAAAGGACAAAAAGGATAAACCAAAATACGTAAAGAAAAAAAAAAAAAAAAACTGAAAATTTTGTAGGTAAGCTATAGAAGGTTGGATTTGGGATTGTAACCGAAGCGTTGGCCCAGCTTGCTAATAAAGTTCCTTTACATTGTGTTTGGATGCCAAAGTCGGGGGATAGGAAAGTGAGAGAGCGTAAAATAACGAGAGAAAAATTGAAGGTGGAATAAAATCTTTCAGTTATTTTTTTGTTACCTCATAATATATATATATTATTGAAATTTAAGAATATTTGAATATTTAACTTAAATTTAATTTTTTTATTAAACTTGTATAATTATGATATTTAATATTTACTTAATTTATCCGGTCAAAATTTAGTAATAATTAAAGTTTACCTTATTTATATTAACAAATTTTTATATATATTTAAAATCTATAACATAAATATTTATAATTAAAAAATAAAAATAATCATATATTTTTTTATTTTTTAAAAGAAAAACAATTTTTTAAGACAAAAAAATTAAAATTTAACTTTTAAAAAATTACTCATAATTTAAATATTTTTTATTTTGTATTTAAATAAAATATAAACAAAAATATATTTTTCAAAAAAATAATAATAATATGGTATATTACATATGTGTAATATTAATTATTATTATATATAAATAGAGATAATATAATTTTTAAATAAATACAATACAAAATGAAAAAATTTTTTAATATCAAAAAGAATAAATTTGGTAAGTTTATGAAAAAAAATTAAAATTTCTTTTTCTCTAAAATATCTTTCCAACATAAGTATTAAACTTTTTTTTTCCCTTATTTTTCTTTCTCTCTCCTTTCTCTCTTTTTAAAATACAACGTAAGGGCTCTTAATGTGGTAGTTATTTTCTATTTCTATTTTTTTTTAAGATATTGGAATATTCTCGAGAAAAAAAAAAACAATTGAGAAAAATAATAAAACAAAATTTTCTGGTGCCTTTTTTTGTTTTTTTCTTTTGTTTTTTCAATTTAAAGTATATCACGGGTCACCGATGCAATTTTTCGTCCAAAGTAAACGCCCGAACAATAGATTTTTCTACACCACAAGAAAAAGTTATATATTTTCTTTCCCCCAACATCCCAACGGCCTCTTATCCTAAAGAATCAATTAAATATTGTTGGCCTTTTTATAAAAAAAAATATATATGTATTTTTATAGCAGAGTTATTCAGCAGGAAAAATTTTCTCAGAAAAAGGGGGGGGGGCAAGAGAAGAAGAAAACGTTTGCCCTAGACATAGAGAAAAATACAAAACGTGAACTGATCCAGTCCATCGTGTTCCATTAGCATGCGAGGAACTTTCGTTTCTTTTCTTGATTACGAATTCCCTTTCTTGATTCTAAATTAGCAGGTTCCTTCTTGTTGTGAATTCTTCTCTCTCCTCTCTTCTCTCCTTCACCGTCCTTTTTTTTTTTTTTTTTGGTGCCTTCTTCTTCTGTTATTCGATAATAATGTTTGCTTCGTTTCTTTTTTATTTGCTTGCGTTTTTTTTGTTTTTTGTTGTCATTTTTCTGATGTCGCATTCTGGTTCTTGTTGGGAAAATCTCATCGTGTCCAGTTCTTGATAATGTGATTGCGCTTCTTTTTTTTATTTTTTTCCATAAACATTCTCAATTTTGCACTCATTGTTAATTTTCTTCGGTTCAAAGGATTCGCCATTCTCGGGTAATTCTGTCATTTTAATCATCTTGTCGAGTTCTTGCATTTATTGCAGTCTGAAAACTTAAGCTACTTACTCAATTTTCCTGATCAATACACTTCCTACTATTTATTATTATTATGGTTGTTGCTGTTGTTTTGTACATCTTATCCTTAATTTCTTGTATGGGTTTTACGTGCAGTTTAGTTGTTTAAATTTCAATTTCTCAATGATTGTGCTTCACTTTTTTTTATTTTTATGGCGCGATAACCTTGTAAATTCGCCCACGTATGCATGTCTCTACTTGTATCTTTTAAGCTTTTTTTTTTTTTTTTTTTTTTCTGTCTCTCAGTGATGGGTAAAAGAAAACAGGCTCGCCCACGCCGGTCCGGCGGGCCACTTCTACAAAACAATGATGCTAGCGAATCAGAATTCGAGAAACAGAAGGCATCTGCAACCGAGTCATCTGAAAAGGTTGAATTCAATGCTCCCTATTATGTTGAGCTCGATAGCTCTAGCTGGGCTTCAAATGAGCACTCTGATATATCTGAAGTCATTCTGAGCGACTTGAACATAAGAGAGGAGTACCATGGGTTTACAATAAATGAGGAATTCTTTAAGGAGTCCACGTATTCCTTAAGGTTTCGAGTCTGCGACATTAGGGATCGTGTTGTTGGTCGTATAAAGTTAGGTCATTGGCCTGTGTTATCATCTGCCGACATATATTTGGAATTGAATAAAACTAATATGGTGGACAACACAGAAATGCAAACCATAATTCTATCAGGGAGATTTGATGGACCAGATGAAGGTATTACTGGTCTTGTCCACCTGACAAGTTTGCATTTTTTAACATTGAGGCCAGTCTTAGGAGTTAAACTTTCTCCTGGAATGATGTCCCTAAGGGTGAGAGTGGAGATTCTTAAGAGTGCTTTTTATGCCTGCCACTCACTCCTGGGGACTACTAGGCAACTTTGGAAAAATAGTATGATGAATTTGATGGCTTGGTTGCGACCAGAGGTAACAACTTCAGAGGCTAGGTATGGAGTTAGTAGATTGACAGAAATTGACATTGATTTGATAGCAAAGACACGCGATGATGCCCCCAACTCCAGGAAATTTGGAAGGTTTGACATTGTTGGCTTTTATGAAGCCATCAAGCCATCAAAGTGAGTGCCTGTTGTTTTTTTTTTCATAGTGCAGTCAATCATGGTTGACTAACTTTAGTTATTTGTGCATGTGTATTGTGTATAAACCTCAAAGTGGCTCTCTCTTTTCTTTTTGGCATGTGTCTGTTCATGCAAACATAAACTGGTGCAGCTGAACAAAACTTATTTCTGAACATTGAATTGAATATTGCCTCTGTACAGATCAGAGCCGATGCTTGAAGATGTCATACCTGACTTGCTCCCTGTGCTAAGACCTTATCAGCGGCGTGCAGCTTACTGGATGGTAAAACAAGAGAAAGGAGATGCAGAAAATTGGGGTGAAAAAAAAAGAAGTCAAATGTTTTCCCCCTTGTGCATATCTTTGGATTTTCTGGACAGCTGTTCAAAAATGTTTTATAATCCCTTCAGGTACAAAGTCATCAATCTAGCACATAGGATGAAGGAAAGTAATTGCAGATTTATATTCTTTCTTGTCCTCCCTTCTCTGATTTTTTTTTTTCCCTCTCTTTTGTTATTAATGGTATTGACTCTTCAGTGGTGATGTTCTGCTGCACCCAGAATTTTCTTCCCCACAAATCTTTGGTGGAATTCTTGCTGGTAAGTTCATTGGTACGGTTTTTTCTGCACATTGGCACAGTTTTTTTTTTTTTTCTCACAACAAGCTTGTGAAATTTCCCATTACTTTTCCAGATCATAAATTTTAACAAAGGTCAGAAATAAAAAGTGATTGAATAGACAGAGGAGGTAATGATAACAATAATGAACAAGAATGAAAACTTTTATTTTTGTGTTTACACACTTTCTGAAAGTTACAACACTGACTCTGTTCATCTTTGACTGCCACAGATGAGATGGGCTTGGGGAAAACTGTTGAACTGCTTGCTTGCATATTTGCTCATCAGAGGTCAGCATCTGAAGGTGATGTCTTTGTTGATATTCCGAGTGAAGGTATTGGGGATCAGAAAATCAATCTTAAGAGGTTGAGAAGGGAGCGCATTGAGTGCACATGTGGAGCTGTGAGTGAAAGTTACAAGTATAGGGGTTTGTGGGTACAGTGTGACATCTGTGATGCTTGGCAACATGCAGATTGTGTTGGATATTCTCCAAGAGGGAAAAAAAGGAGGTCATCAGTTGAGTTACAGAAGAATGGAAAGAAAACATCAATCAGTTTTGTCAAGAGAGATGGGGAATATGTCTGCCAGATGTGCTCTGAACTGATAGAAGCTACTGAATCTCCCATAGCTAGCGGTGCCACTCTCATAGTCTGCCCAGCTCCAATATTGCCCCAGTGGCATGCCGAAATAACACGGTATAACTACTCTCACCTTCTATAATTATGCATGTTATGTTTGTTGCTTAGGTGCTCAAGTCTGCTTGAGTGAAGACTATTACAATTGGATATCATTTTCTATGTATTGATACCATAAATTTGGACTGTTGCATGATTATTTGTTAAATGCATCATATTTTGTACTGACCTGTTTATACATTTTTTCTTTTGGTTAGTCATACACGTCCTGGCTCCTTGCAAACTCTTGTCTACGAGGGTGTACGAGATAAGTCTCTTTCAAATACATCCTTAGTAGATATCAGTGAACTTATTAATGCTGATATTGTGTTGACGACATATGATGTGCTTAAAGAAGACTTGTCTCATGACTCTGATAGGCATGAAGGTGATCGACACTTCTTGAGATTCCATAAGAGGTTCTTACAAACCCTGTGATTCCTTTGTATTTGTTGAAAATTGACTCATGTTCATATTAAAGGAAAAAAAAAAAAAAACAACACCAGTTGCATGAACATTTTTAGCTGGGTGAGGTTCTTAAATAATGTGCATGACAATGGTTAAGATTGGCTGCTAAAAGCTTTTTCTGGTATGCACTTGTTTACATTTTGCTATAGAGCTTTAAAGTTGTCACAAAAGAATGCCACCTTATGTTGCATGCTAAAAAAAATCAGCAAGGCAGTGCACTCAAGTTGATGTATCATAAACTAACTCCAACTCCAACAAGATTCTAGTGGTAAAAAGGTGTAACACTTATGGTTCAAGCTTACTGATTCCATGGAATTTTATGCGGACCAAAATAGTCTCTTTTTGCAGCCATGCATGTCAAATTCCTCTCCATAGTTGAGGGTTTACTTTAAGAGGCTACCTCTTGACACGCTTATTTCAATCCAGTTTTCATGAAAGCTTCGCATTTACATCCATTAAGCTATGTAACTAAATGTTTTGAAAGCTGATGAACCATATTGTTGTAGGTATCCTGTTGCTCCAACACTTCTCACCAGAATACTTTGGTGGAGGGTTTGCTTGGATGAGGCTCAGATGGTGGAAAGTAATGCTGCTGCTGCTACAGAAATGGCTCTTCGATTGTCTGCTAAACATCGATGGTGTATTACGGGGACTCCAATACAGCGCAAACTTGATGATTTATATGGACTTCTAAGATTCCTCAAAGCAAGCCCTTTTAATGTTTCTAGGTGGTGGATTGATGTTATAAGAGATCCCTATGAGGTAAGATATTATTGAAATATCTGGTATTTTTTCAAAAAGAAATATCAGGCATTTGCTTGTTGCTTTTGCAGAAATGAATATTAACTGGAATAGGGATTGGTCTTTCACATAGTGTTTGACATGTAAATCTTATGGTGCAGCCCTGGATCTTAGTATGATATCTTGTTAAGGACACTGCTTTTTTCGTTTATGTTTTGTGCTGGGAGAGGGGTTCAATGTATTATTGACATTGAGGTTCTCTAACTCATTCCTATATATGCTTCTTCGAGCCCCTTATGGGCTAAAAAAGTTGTCAAGTTATGCAAATTTTTTTTCTCTTACCTTTGCAGAGGAAAGATGTGGGAGCTATGGAATTTGCTCATAAATTCTTCAAAGAAATAATGTGGCGTTCTTCGAAATTACATGTTGCAGATGAGCTGCAACTGCCACCTCAAGAAGAATGTGTTTCTGGGCTCACTTTTTCAGCAATAGAAGAGCACTTTTACCAGAGGCAGCATGAAACTTGTGTGAGTTATGCTCGTGAAGTTATTGAAAGTTTGAAAGATGATATTCTGAAAAGGAATGTCCCAGGTTTTTAACTGCTTCATCTAAGAGTTGTTAAAAAGGAATACCTGTACTCCATAGTGTACATATCAAATTTTCTTTTTCTATTAAAATGCCTGTCTTGTACATCCAGGTTCTGTATCTTCTGATGCTTTAGCTGATTCTTTCGTCACCCCTAACGAGGCTGGAAAGTTACTCAACTCACTTTTGAAGCTTCGTCAAGCTTGCTGTCACCCTCAAGTCGGAAGTTCTGGTCTGCGTTCACTGCAACAATCCCCTATGACTATGGAGGAAATATTGATGGTAGGTCAAATTTTGGACATTTTTCAGTTGAAATTCTAGTTGAACTTTTACTGTGTATATGCATGATTATAGCTACCTTGTTTTATAGGTTCTTATTGGCAAGACCAAGATAGAAGGAGAGGAAGCTCTTAGAAAGTTGGTTGTTGCTTTAAATGCACTTGCAGGGATAGCTATAATCAAGCAGAATTTTTCTGATGCAGTGTCATTGTACAAAGAAGCTTTGGCCCTGACTGTAGAAAATGCGGAAGATTTCCGCCTGGACCCTTTGTTGAATATTCACATTCATCACAATCTTGGTCAGATACTTCCAGTAGTTACTGACTGCTCGTTAGAAGTGTCATCCAATGGACAGAAGTTGCATGAAAGCTCTGAAAAGATCTGTCAGACTCACATGTATGGTATTGATGTGTCAAAAAAGCAAAAACTTAGTGGAGAAGACAATTCAGAATCCATTATTGATGCTGAAAATTCAATGGATCTAAAAGAAAATAGCATCGTCCAAGATGGCAATGATAAATGTGATGCATCATCTATATTGCCCAGCAGTAGATCTTTGAGAACCACATGTGAGGACTTAAAACAGAAATACCTATCTGTCTTTATCTCAAAGCTCTCTGTGGCTCAAGATGAATTTAAAAAACCATACATGCTGGTACGTTCCATCCATGCTTGCTTATGAAAGCATATATAATGTTGTACTGATCACTTTTTATCTTTCATATGGATATGTGAATTCTTTTGGAACATATTTGATGTTAATATATATATATATATATATATATATTTATTTATTTGTAACATTTAATGGGTGAAATGCTATGTATAATATTCTAGTTCATGCATGTGCATGTCTGGCTGTTGAAAAGCGAAAAAGTGAATCCTGTGTTTTCATTAGAGGATTTGATATCCTGGTTACATCTATCACAGCTAGCTCATGCAACGCTAAACTCAATGATGATCTTCCTCCAGTAGACTTCTCTTTCAATCTGCATGTAAGCTAGCTGTGAAGTAGGCACATCCATTTGTTTTCTGTAAACATTCTTACAAATTCAGGAAGCAAACCTCATAAATTTACTGATTTTACTATCACAGCCTTTGCCTTGCACCATACTTTCTACAACATGTGGGGAATATGTGCAAACTCTCCTGCCTTGTATTCCTCAAGTGATTTTCCTAGTTGCCAGAACATAGCAGGCTTGGTGAAGAACTTAGATATGAATCCAAAAGCCCTTATGGCTTGTTTAATGAGCTGCTGACTCTCATTGGCTGGAAGGGTGGGAGAAAAAAGAACCCAGTAATGTTAGTGATTAAAATCTTTATTGCTTTTTTGAGTATGGTATGGCATGGTGCAGTGCTTATGGCCATCATGCTATTCATTATTATATGGCATCTTTTCAAACTTGCTGTTATAATGCTTATTTTTCACTGATGGTCTTTGGGCTTTGCAATAATCTGTAACTGAGTTGATTGGCCATAACAAAGGGACAACTAGCACTCATCATTGTGTGGCAGCTGCGATGCAATACAGATATTGCTCTTCCTTTGAATTCATATTGGAGGAAGGACCCTTTACCTTTTGTTGCAGGTGTTCAGAACCTTCAAGGCCATGCTGTTTATGCTTCGTTTGTTTCCATGCGCTACCTTTTAAGGTTGTTTGCACAATAAGCCTTCAGGCTTTTGCTTTGCACTAAGTAGCATAAGTCAATATGTTGGTGGAGGGAAGTAGGATTGCACCACTTGGTTACTATCTATCCTTAGCGGTGTAGAATTCCCATACTAGCTGGCAGGGACCATCATACCTCACATTATTTTACCGTGCTGTTTAATCAGCATCTAAAAAGCTGCATAACTTCAGAGACTATCTATTTTTCCCTTTTCTTTTAGTTTCCATTTCTGCAAGGCTTTTTTCTTTCCAATTAGTTGATATATTAAAAATCACATTTCTGCGAAGGTTTGCAATTCATTTAGAAACAAGAAAGATCAACATACTATTTGGTGGTTGGATGCCCTTCATCACGCAGAGCAAAACAAGGATTCTTCAAATGAGCTGATCAGAAAGATTGAAGAGGTTGTATCAGGTTCTCTCAACAATTCTAGGTCATCTAAGATTGCATCCTGGTAAGTAACTTTCTTAGGCTTTTATTTTTATATGTGAATACAATGAATATCTATTCTCCACTTATTTGATCATCCTCTTTGGTTCATTGAGATCAGGAGTTAAACCCTGTTAATGAAACTAGGAACCTAACATGTGGTAGTTTTATCACTAGATCATGCAGTTGGTGGCATTTATTTTATAAGATCTAATATATGAGTGCCCTTAGTCTCGTTAAACTTCTTAAGTTTTTCAGTTGAACAGATCCTTGATATGGTGTCAAAGCTTTTTTAATCAAGTACTTATGAGTTCAAGCGTGCTACCCTCATTCCTCAAATTAAATTGTGAATCAGTTTGTATGACTTGTGCTTTGTCTATGCTTTCAGCCTTATAGGCTTGTGCATAAGGTGGGATGCTAAAGTTTAATATGGGCTGTATCCCAGGCCTCATTTAATGACTTAAAGTTTTTGAGTTGAATGACTTCTTAATAGATTTTTACTTGTAATTTCTTTGTGCATTTGTAAGCCAGGGTTTCACTTTTAAGGATATTGGTTACAGTATGTGGAGTGAAACTTATTGTTCTTAGATTGAAGTAATTATCAGATGTAACTTTGATTTTGCTAAGATTAATGTTTGATAATCTTGGTTTAACTGATCTGTAGTTCCATCAGAGTGATTGGTGCTGTCTATCAAAAGGATTCAATTTGTCCACTTGCCATAGAGACCAACCAATTAGGATAACTTCTTGATGTGAGCTCACTAAAGACCAATTATGCTAGTGATGTTGTATGATAATGAGTGTTAGGCTATTAAGAAACATGTCCAAGAAAAATAAGTGTTGTGGAGATGGAAATGCTTAGATGATGGATTTGTAGCCACTCTAGGAAGGATCAAATAAGAAATGAGGACATTGTAGTAAAGAAGGTGTAGTAACAATTGGAGACAAGATGAGGGAGTAGCATTTGTGTTGGTTTGGACATATCTAACGTCAACCTACAGATGATCCAATTAGAGAAGGACTGCCAAATCTAGATGGATGATGAGAGGAGAGGGAGAGGACAATAAGTTTACCTGAGAATCTTTGGTAGGATTTAGAATAATTACATGGCACAGAAAGTTCAATTTGTAATAGACCTAAATGGTGAGGAAAGATTCATATAACTGACTCCAACTACATGTTTGATTGAGGTTTGGCTGTTGTTGTTGTAATAGGCAAACTTGGTTTTTGATGCCAAAAATAATTTATTGAGGAATTTTTTTATTTGGATTAGAAAAAGGGCATTCCACTGCAGTAGAATCCAGCATAATGGCTTCTAGAGAGGGTTAGATGCAAGCAATCTTTCCCCTACTTTTTTGGACATTCTATGTCCTTGAGTTGAACTAGTTCACTACAACCTCATTGTTGCACCAAGGCTCACCTTCAATGCTTTGTTTGATATTAGGAAAAAAAAAATATTGATCAGTTTTCTTGTAATTTCATAGTGGGATAATCTATTTGTGCACATCTGTTGATGCATGTATGTCAACTTTCTTCTGCTTGATTTACTACTTGGGTTATTGCTGCTTGAGCTCTGTCTATGGGAAGCTCCTAATCAGAAGTTTTTTGTTAAATTGTTTTCCGTTTTCTTTTTTTTCGAAAATTAGAAATTTATTCCATGACAAGAAATACTTTGTCTTGCTATGTTTGATTTATGTGTAAACCGATTGTTGTGATGATATGCAGTTCAATTGCACTTATGTATTGATCTGTCTTGTGATTCAAATTGTATGCATTAGGATTGCAGATTCTTTGTTTTGAATGTGGCACAAATTTGCAGTTGCAAACTCTAGGTCGCTTTCTTGTCAACTGTATAAATTGTGATGATAGTTTGCTCAACATTTGCAAGTATTTTGCTTTAAGAAGCAACGTGAAAAGCACTTTCCTAGATTTTCTGATTGATCTAAACTTTGCTTGATTTGTCTCTAGTTTCCAAACTGTGACTGCTCTAAAGTACCATATCCAGACTCGATTGGACCAGTTGGAAGCATCTAGAAAAATGTTGGTGGATAGACTTCTAGAAATTGATCAGACAATGGACAAACCAAAAGAAGAGGATATTGAACGTGTGAGGCACTGCCGAATTTGCCAATCCATTGGTGATGGTCCTGTGTGTGTACACTGTGAGCTAGAGGAGTTCTTTAAGGTTCACTACTCAACTCCTTATTGCATTTGTTATCTTTAACTATTAAGTAAAAATATATGCATGTGTGTGTACATATATACACATACATAATTACATACTCATCTTCTTCCTTCAGGACTATGAAGCTAGGCTTTTTCGACTGAACAAGTCAGATGGTGAGATTATCATTTCTGCTGAAGAGGCAGTCCATCTGCAGCAAAAGAACTCTGCTTTGAATCGTTTCTACTGGAATTTAGCACGGTTAGGAAGAAGTCAATCTTCAGTTGATAATTGTACAGATGAATCAAAAAGAAGAGATGCTAGGGACAGAATAGTGGTAATTAGCTTTATCTTTTGATTCCTAACTAAGTTAAATCTGGAATACCAGATGTAGTATAATTTGCTGACATCCTCACTGAGAATTCTTGTGTGGATTGAGCTTGAAGCCCTTATACCACTATTTTATAAAATCTTGCATTTCTATTCACTTATAGTTTTCTCGTTATCTGTTTGAGGAAGAGAGTACTGCTTTTCTGGGCATAGGAAAAACAAACCAAGTCAATAGATAGAGAGGTCAAAACAATTAAATGATTGCTGCATTTACTTGAAATCTCCTTAGTAATCACATTGAATTGGTAGGTTTCAAAATCACCCTCTGAATTGGAGCTTGTTCTTGGAGTAATAAAGAATTATTGCAAGGCTCATTTAGGAAGGGAATGTGTATCAGCAGCCAGCAAACAGTTGCATGTCCTGGAGGTATGGCCCAATTAACACTTTTTTCCTTGTAGCGACTTCTAGGCTGGCACTGTACTGAATATTTGAAAAATAAATGCTGTTGCAGAGAAGTGTCTTTTTTTGTTAGGAATCTGATTTTCTTTCTTTCCTTTTTTTAATGTTTCTTTTACTTGGTTAAGGGGATGAGGAAGGAGTATGGCCATGCAAGGTCTTTGGCAATTGCTCAAGCTCAACTTTTGTGTGCTCACGATGAAATCAGGATGGCAGCATCTCGTTTGCACCTGAGGGAAAATGAGAATGACAGAGCTATCGATGCTTTGGGTCCAGATGAATTAGATTCAGCCAGTGTGCTACACTCTAATGAAAAGTTCCTGTCCTTGGCCCTGTTGTCCCGTATTAGAGGGAAACTTCGTTACCTGAAGGTACAGAAAGAAGTGATAAAAAAAAAAAGAACAAAAAATACTTTCTATATCATATAAGGTTGTATTATTTGGCATTGTTTGGATACTTTGTGTACTGGGCTCAAATAATCAGTCTTCTGGTCTGGTCTGGTCTGCTACACTCTAATGTATTATGTTACTGGGTGGGATGGTAAAGCCTGCAATCAAGTTGGGTCCTTTGGTACAACTCAATTAGTACACCTGATTCCTATTTAAGTGAATGAAAACTCTCCTATTAACATGTTATGTTCTGCCTGCTAAATCTCTAGCACTAGAAATTAGTTATTACATGGACACCAAAGTAATACTCCAAAAAGCAAAAAAAGTGAAAAAAAAAAAAAATCCTCTTTCACTCTTTCCTTCCTCAAGTTCCCACCCCTAACAGAGAGGAACAAAGAATATATATTACCAATTATAATGCAAATTCATACTTGCTTTCAAGATTGTCACCAGTCTTCTATATTTGTCCAGTTCAGTCAATATCTGCATGTATTCATTATACAGATGTGATATGAGACAGGTTAACTTTTGTGTTAAGCTTTTGAAATTTTACCTCGTTCATGGCACCTTGCTATCTTAAACTAAATTTTCTAGCTTAGCTGCCATTGTCACAAATGCAATTAATAAATAATATAGTGGCTTAGGTCTTATTCTTTGCACTTTAGAACCTAACTCCCATGGGGAAAGTAAGGTTAAAAAATTTCTGTTAATAAGATCTGCCCTAGTTGGCATGATTTTGGTATATTTTGTCCTACCAAACAATGGATGGTATGACTAATACCTATGCAGGTCAATCCTTTTCTTCTGCTGCTTTGATATATTAATAGAATGCACATCCTTGACTGCCTTAATGTCTTACTCTTATTATCTCTATTTTTCAGGGTTTGTTGCTGTCTAAACAGAAGTCACCATCAGAAGGATCAAATAATTCATCATTAACTCAAGAAATGGTTGCCACTGCTACATCTGCAGAAGCAAGTGTTTACATAGATAAAAATGTCGTGGAAGCTTGCCCAATCTGTCAAGAAAAGCTAAATAATCAAAAGATGGTTTTCCAATGTGGCCATTTTACCTGCTGCAAATGTAAGTTATGCATTTCCTCTTCTCCTATAATGGTTTTTGAGCTTCCATGAGAGCCATGCGTGGAATGGTGAAATAATGACAATATTAGGATGGACTCAAGCCTTGAACAACTTGACAGGATTACTGTTTTAGACATGCATTGCCCATAACACAGACACACTCTTGCACTTATGCACGGGTCAGGGTTAGGAGAACATGTGTAAGCTTTAGACAAGGAGGTCATTCATTATTCTAAACATCTGTGCATTCTTTTTCCAATGCTCCTGAACTTGCACAAACCAAACGACAGTAGAAAATAAATGGGTAATGGACCGAATGGTACATTTCATTCTTGTTTCTTGCAGGTTTGTTTGCAATGACTGAACAAAGACTGCATGACAGTAAGTTGCAACCTAAATGGGTAATGTGCCCAACGTGTCGGCAGCATACAGATTTTGGGAATATTGCTTATGCTGATGATAGAAGAGAGGAAACCTGTAATTCTTCCACATCGACTGTGGAAGATTGTGAAAAGCATGAAGCATCTTTGCACGTTCAAGGCTCCTATGGAACAAAGGTTTGCCTCATACCATAATGCAACATTGTCATGACATATGAAATAACCTTGCATATTGAACTGGCTAATTGATTTACTAAAATATTTGATATTGAACTTGCTAATTGATTTACTAAAATATTCGGCATTGCACGTCAAGGGAGGAACAAGACAAAGTATTCATATTAATTAGAAATATCTTAAGATTTTTTTAGGATGGGCAACGTTGTGTCTATAGTTATTTAACTAATATCAGGTTGTAGATCTTAATTAATTAGGAAATTTTAGTTGATCAGGAGCTTTATTTCCTTTCAATTAAGTTTCTTAAATTCTATGCACCTAGGTCCTTCATAAGTTTCTATGTTATTCTCTGAGTGGAGTTTATTTATGGTATTGATATTCACAATTGGTCATTGAGTTTTATCAACCAGTATAGATTCTCATTTGGTTCACAGATGGACTCCTTTGTGTTCTTTATTTCATCATTTGTTCTCGTTTGATCCCCCATCCATCACATATGCTTTAAACTTCTTGCTTTTTCGGTCCATCAACTTTGTCTCTCTCTTTTTTTCTGCATGCATGTTTTCTTCCATATTACCTGGCATCTTAATTTTAACCTTTTTTCGGTTTTCTGGGCCTGATGAAGATTGAAGCTGTCACAAGGAGAATCTTGTGGATCAAGTCCTCAGATTCAAATGCAAAAGTTTTGGTTTTCTCAAGTTGGAATGATGTCCTTGACGTTTTAGAGCATGCTTTTAGAGCTAATGATATCACCTATATCCGGATGAAAGGTGGCAGGTGGGAGTGTCTGTTGAACACGTTATGAGGTCATTTTATGATTTTCTGCTTTATAAATAACAAGCTTGTTCAGTATCAATTGGTGAGGTTGGAAGAGATGTATTAGGATAGAGTTTGCTTGCAGACACGATTTCTTTGGTTCCCTTGCTCCAGGACAATTGGTCAAATAGTAGCAGCTATATTTTTATGTTGATCGTAAGTGAACTTATGTTTTTGTGGTTCTTGTGGTTATGGTCCGATGGTCGCAGGAAGTCACACACTGCCATCAGTGAATTTAGAGGCGAGAAGAGCAGGGCCAAAACAACTAGCAAAATACATGGCCAACAACAGGAAACAAAATCTGTTCAGGTTTTGTTGCTCTTAATCCAACATGGGGCTAATGGCCTTAACCTTTTAGAAGCACAGCATGTTGTTCTTGTGGAGCCACTTCTAAATCCGGCAGCAGAAGCGCAAGCAATTAGCCGAGTGCATCGAATTGGACAGGAGAACAAGACACTTGTCCATCGTTTCATAGTATGTTCTCTTTTCTTCCTGTTGTTTTCATCTATTACTTCTTCATTTGTGTCGTGTTTTGTTTCTTTGTCCTTTTTAACGACGAGGACAACAATTGTACGTGTATAGGTTAAAGGCACAGTGGAAGAAAGCATATATAAAATGAATATAAGTAGGAACTCTAGTTCTTTCGTAAGCGGGAACACAAAGAACCAAGATCAGCCCATTTTGACGCTGAAAGATGTTGAGTCCCTATTCGCAACTGTGTCATCCTCAGCCGCAGCAAGTGATGAAGTAGAGGAATCTCCGAGTCTAAGGCATTTGCCTCCTTCAGTGGCTGCTGCCATCGCTGTTCAGAGGAGACTTGGCAAGACATGAATACACCATCACAATTATTGCTATGGCGAATACTCTTTTCCAAATAAATCAGTAGTTTCTGGCTACCTCAAAGTCAAATGCAATTCGCCTTTATTTAGTTCTGATTATGAATTATGTTTTTGTTTGTGTAAATATCAAATGTCCTAGCTCAGATTCCTTTTTTAAATCATTTGGGTACAGCAGGAAACAGCCTCCTACTTTTAATGATGGCAAATTCAGACACATAATCATTATTATAATACTGTTTATCCAACGAAAATGATGTTCAAGTTTAACCATTTAAATCAGTTAATTGGAGGATTGAATTGATATTTAATATAAATGTTTATTTGTTTGTGATTGAAAAAAATTAATAATAGTCATTACATAAGAAATATTTTGGCTGAAAAAAACTTAAATGGTTAAATTTAAAGGTTTTTGACAAAAAGGAACTTAGAGGACCCGATTATATATTGAAATTCTAGTTTGTCACTCGCGAGTTTAAAAGAAATACAAGACCCCAATCCTGGGGTCTGGTCAGATGTTCAAAACGCTGAGGGCGTCCCAACCTTTAAGGCAACTATTCCGCAATTTCGGATAGCATGGCCGAACTCAGCATGCGGGTGCATTTCTGAGTCGTCGTAAGCTACCGGTAGAGAAAACTTCCAAGAGATGAAGCAAATTCCAGTCGTGCAGCAAATCCATGGAGAGAGGGATGAACGATGGCTAGACATTAGTTTGACTAAAACTCTTAAAAGAACAGAGAGCAGGACTTGTAGGCACTGCGTTAGTTAAAAAAGGTGGCCTGACGCACAAAATGATATTAATGGTGTCTGTCGGCGTAGCTGGAAGCAACTGTGCATCTTTTGGTCCTCGCAGGCGTAAACTACACAAGGAACGAAGCCTATCCGACGGTGGCCAGAAAACACACGACTGATGCTGATGCTGGCCGTGAGCACAACAGAAGTTCATTCTTCGACGTGTATGGAGAGCAACAAGCAACCGTCCTTTCATACACAACCAAATTCCAACCTAAAAATGCTCCTCCCAGAAAATGAAGGACTAGATAAATAAAAGAAAATTATCGGAGACCAGTGCAGGTCGATAGAATATGCTAGTCAATTAATCAGCAGAACTTCCAGTGATGATTGCAGTTTACACATGTTACGTATGTTGTCATAGGCTCATCGGCACTCCTCGTCTGCATTTGGTAGTAAGTGGCTTTTCGTTGCCCACATCTGCCACACTTGAATTGATCAGTGGTCGCTGCCCTCTGAGCTCCGCGCTCGCACTCAAATAAAGCTTTCTCTTTGATGTGCTGATTCTCGAGCTGTCGCGCATCGCTTGCCATTTCTTCCGAACTAAGGTTTACAATCTCCTCTGGCTTGATATGCCCAAGAAGAACTTTCCTCCTGAAATCGGGGTTGTTTCCATCCTTCAAGTTAAACATCAAGGACCTATACTTGATCTTGTACGATCCATTGGAACGTCCCCACTTTTGAAACAATGCTAGCTCGACGGATATAGCGACTTGAGCTGGGTCGGATGCGGTCACTTGATCGAGAATCTCTTCTCTAGCTTCCTTAGAAACCTTGCACAAAGCCTCATGAAGTTGCTCCCGAATCCTATCCCGGAAAGCATCATCACATTCGGGCAAAGAAACAGGGCTTGCCACAGCAGTGTCGGGCTTGACAAATTTCTTCAACGTCGACGCATGATTGTAATCCATTCTCTCTGCCTTGACAGTTTGAGTCTTTGAAACGTCCTCAAGCTTCACAGTCCTCGCAGAGGTTGGTTTCTGAACCTTCTGAGCCTTGGCAATCTCCACAGTTGCTGGCATAGATTTGACGGAATTCGTGCTCTTCAAAGTCCCACCATTTTTCTCGTCTTCTCCAATATTAGTTTGTTCAATAAACAGCTTTTTCCACATTGTAAAGATTTCAGAAGCAACATCTTGGATATTTTTCCTAGCATGTTTTGTGAGTGGCCGAAGACGCTTCCCAAGCTGATTTAGATTTATATTATCATTAGATAATAAAAATTGAATAAATAAATTTTAAAAAAAAAAAACAGAGAGAGAGAGAGAGAATCAAATGTGGATCTGAATCAAGGAATGCATAAAGTATAGTATTTACTGAAACAACAGATGGCATTAGTTTCCCCAAGGTAAATCGGCCTTTCATACAATTGGTTTTTCCTTTTGTGTTTTTTTTTTGGGGGGGGAGGGGCGTTGGGTCAGTGGCAAATGATATGATTATAGCAGGTATTGAGAATAAGACAGAACGGGACGAGAATGAAAAGTAGAAAAAAAAACCTGGTGGGAGACGAGAGCTTGAATGGTAATGGGAAAGGACTTGAGCCGAAACAAGGCGTCAAGGCAGCGAGTTTCCTCGGCTCCTCCTTCCTCCTCCAACCCCGCTGCGTCCGCCGCCTTTCTCGCCGCCTCGAACAACTCCACCAGTTGTTCCTCCATTCCTCTCTCCGTCATCATTGTCTTTTCCTCGTCTATTTTGTTTCACCTCGATAATTTCTGGGATTAACATGTTATGTTAGCGCGCGCGCGCGCGCGCACACACACTACATATATAATATGCATACGCTTTCTTTCAGAACAAGAAGAACATTCCCACCCACCAACTAACGAGCGAGAATATCGTTTCCATGGCACAGTCATGCCCGAGCAATAAGCAAAAAGAAAAAGAGAAACCAAATTCACACGTCCCTCAAAACTCGCAATATAATTCGAAAGCAGCGTAAGGGAAAAATTAGTAATTAAGCATAAGAATGACCCCGGTCTCCCTTATTCGTTCTCGTACAATGGGATACCTTTTTTTTTTTTTTTTTCTCTCTGGAAAAATTTTAAAAAGAAAAAAAGAACAAAGCGAGATAAAATGTTTGACTCGGAGACTTACAAGGATTCTGAAAGAGAGCAGTTTGCAATGAGTTCTGAAGCGGCTCTTTTTTTGGTTTCTTGGGTTGGAAGAAACGAAACAAAAGAAAGTTGTGAGAGAGAATGGAGGGAGAGAGATGCCTCTCTACACTCCGATATATATATATTTTACATTGGGTTCCGTCGTCTTCCGGAAGAGCTTAACTGAGATTTGTTTTATTTTATTTTATTTTATGTTGGGGTTTCTTAGTTTTTAAAAGGAAAAGACAAAAAATAATAATAATACTAATTTTTTTATTAAAAAAAAAGAAAAGAAAAGAAAAGAAAGAAGAAAAAAGAACGAGAGTTTCTCGAATATGAAGCAGAAAACTTTGGGTCGTGGAGGGAAGACCCAGTTTTTAGACACTTGCAATGCCGACGCTTTTGGTTAGGTCAGGCCATGCGACGGGAGGGAGCGGGAGCGAGCGGGCGCCGATCTCTGCCTTTCTGCCGCGTGCCAGGCCCCACATCTTTCTTTGTGCCACGTTTCAGGATTTGGAGCCTGCTTTGTTTTGACCCAATCCGAACTAACAAATCGGATCTCCTAATGGCCACTCGACAATTTAGTTGAGGCCTTCCCAATTGGAGTCCAATCCGACCTATGACGTTCCATCGCCACTACCATATCACTACTAGAGCTTATCAAAATTGGAATCCGAACATGAGATCGAAATCACACAAGAACCAAATCAAAATTGCAAGGGTAAAAAATAAATAAATAAATAAATAAATAAAAAGAAAGAAGAGAGTACGACGGTCATATGCCCTCTTAGGGTGGAAAATTAGGGTTGTGAACAGTTATTGGGGACGAGCCTAAATCAAATAGGATTGTAAGCTTGACTGATTTGGGGATATTAAATGGGCTGGATTGGCTAGTTTGTGAAACTTTAGTAATTTTAAAGTAAATTATTGTGTTGGGTTTGGACTCAACTCCTTAAAGACCCAATTTGACCAAGAGGAATGCGAGTCCTGCGTGAAGCCTACTAAAAAGACTTGTTGTTTTGTTTCTCGTACATCACTGTGTCACGTCACAGGATATTGACACTTTCAAATTAAGGGTGGGTTACCTTCTATTATCAAAAAATTTTATAGGACCAAAAGTGTTAAAAGGGCAGGTTGGATGTGTTGAGAGGCGCAAAGTTAGAGTTTTATTTATATTTTAATTATTGATTATTATATAGATTGGGTCACTGGGGATTTAAATTTGACTTAGTTAATTGATTAGAATAAAACTTTTTTAAGAGAGAGAGAGAGAGAGAGAGAGAGAGAGAGAAAGAGAGAGAGATTGATCTCATGCCCTGGTTTGGAACCATTTTTACTGTGGGGGTAGAAAGCAGTTTGGACGAATCTCTATCTTGAGTTTCCTGACTTGTTCTGAGGGTTTTTTTTTTTATTATTATTAAAATCGAAACTCCTTCTGAAAGCTCAAATAGAACCTCCAAGTTGTTGTGCATATTGTTTTTCTTTTTCTTTCTTGTTGTGTTTCCTTTCTAACTCTCTCTCTCTCTCTTTTTTTATAGGACTTGTCGTATGTCCTTTGAAAACACTATAGATAGTTGAGAACTTTCAAATGAGATTCAAATACACACGCACGAAAAAAAAACACAAAAAAAAAAAAAAAGAATTGAGGAAGCTTAATCCTCTGCACTCATGAGTCATGATCAAAATGTCCCTAAATTTATATATTCATTTAATTGCTAGCAACTAGCATATGCATATATATATATATATATGCATATGCTAGTTGCTAGCAATTAAATGAATATATAAATTTATTCAAACTTAATCAAAGTTTGTGGTCTGTCGGAGAAGAAGCCTCCATGAATTAGTCATCGTGTCCGGTTGTAATCATCAATTTTTCTCGTCTTCTGGGTCCTCTTTTTTTTGCATGGAAGTGAAGATAAATTCCATGCTATTGCTGCTACTGCTGCCAGAATTAAATAACGTTTCCGCCATATCTGCTACCGGATATTCGGCTTCCTTGCCGTGTCGGGTGTTGGAGGGACCTGCACCACCGGCCATGCTGCTGCTACCGGTCGGCCTGGCCCCTAGACTGAAATCCAGCCAGTTGCCCAAAGGGGCCCCCCCATACGGTGGAGCTCGACCCTGATCGCGAGGGCTCGTAATTTGGGTCATCTGATCTCGTGTTTCCATTTTTATCGACGACGGCAGCCGCCGCGGTGGAACGGATATTGGAGCTGTGGCAGACATGTGGCACGTGTGTTCGCCTCGGTATGTCACTTCGTATGTTAGCGGATCATCATCCACCCGCTGAACTTGCTTCTTGGCTGGGCATTGATACAGCTTCTGGTGCGTGCACCTGAAGTAGGCCCTGAAAGGCACAATTTATGACCTTTTAACTCAATATTATTTTAAGGATGCACCGAACAAAAAAAAAAAAAAAAACAAAAGAAAAGAAAAGAGGCAGCATCAGCTTATTTATGGTATTTGCGTGTGTAAATTTCTATATTTGTGTTTCAATTTAGCCATGTAACTTGTTAATCACTTTATTCTAACATTCTTATTTGGTTTCGAGTCCTACGTCCATTGTCATGAAAAAGATTTGCACCGCGGGGACTAGCACATAGGAGACGGTCAACGACCAAATTTTAGAGTTTGTACCAGTCAAAAGCTCTGGTTTGATCGACCTTTTAAACAAATGTTGGTGTAATAATGGAATGGGCCCAAAGTTGAGTGAAAGCGAATACGAAAAGAGTGGACATGTTCAATCCAATTAATTGTTAAAGAAAAGACAACTTTTTGATGAACCGAAGGGGTTAAAAACGTAGAGAAAAAAAAAAAAGAAGAAGACGAGAGACAAGAGTTTAGAAATTCATTTTAAAGCTCTCCAAATTCAAATCTTAGGGTAATATAAGATTTATATGAAATAAAACAGTTATACTTACTGCATAACTCAGGACAAAATAGGTATTTAAATAATAATAATAATAATAATAATATAAAAAAGAGGATATCCCCTAACCTAAGTTGATATTACACTTACTCAGGAAAGTAGATATTTAGGCTTAAAGTGAAAAGTTACCTGGGGAATCTTGATCCCAATATTTCTTTTTGACCATACTTCCTCCAAGTGAAGCCATCCTCGGGTGGGACATCAAGATTTCCTCCTGTAGGAGCTGGTGCCCTCACAGTCCGTCTCCCGGTGTCATCCTTCCTAAATTTTACAATAAAATCATCAGCCAAGATTATTATAGCTTGATTCTGCCTCTCCAATACAAACGAGTTAATTATGTACTTTTTCATCTTCAAGCCACACACACACACACATATAAAAGAAATGAAGTGATCGAAGCATTTGAAAAGACGCCTTGTTCTACATTGCTTCTCTTCCGCATTCCAAGTCCATGTGAGATTTGAGTAGGTGGAATCATCTAGAATCCAGATTGGACCAAATGGATTCATGCATACGAACTAGAACTATATTATACACTGAGAATTTCCCATGGAAAACGCTAGCTACAACGGAAGCTGCTTCTCTGATTTACAGAAATGATTTCGGTGTATAACGCACCCAACAAAGTTGTCTAAAGGGTACCTCTTAACATGCTACAGTTTAATATGAGATTTATTTTTATTAACTGTAAGAAAGTAAAATGATGGAACGTGATGCTGGAAGGTATATATGTACTTAATTATCATTTTATGCCAAACCCCCCCCCCAAAAAAAAAGAAAGGACGAGTTGCTTATACATACCTTCTTCGCGGTCTTGGCAAGGAGGAAGAGGCTGTGCCGGCATCTGATAAATCCACTGGCTGAACGGTACCTCTGCCATGGCCACCCAGCTCCATAACCGGACCTTTTGGCACCATTTCACTCGTCCCAATCCCACCTGCTTGGCTCTCAAGCAACCCAAAGCGGGTACCCCTCTGGTCATCACGATGAGCTACAAGCGGCGGCGGCTGCTGATTATGAAAAAAAGGCTCCATTGCCAACACACGACTAGTCCTCAACCATTCCTGCAAGCTCTGATCTAGTATCTGTTGTGGTGGTTGTTGTGATCCCAGCTGCGGATGAGTCGACGACTCACGAAACACGGCATCTCGATGATGACCACTTGGCAGCCTTTCTCGAGCGGCAGTGAAGACCCTGATGATTTCATCACAAGACTTTAAGAGTGCGTCGTGATCGGGCTGGTTGGCCAAGTTTGGCAAGCTTGATTCAAGTTCTCTAGCCAACTTGCACCCGTCAAAAATCAGAGAAATGGTTTCATCCATCATATGTGATTTGGTGATTTTCTGTTGATGTCTTTTATTTTACTTTTTTTTTTTTTTTTTTTTTTGGCGGGGGAGGGCGTGCTGTAAATGGTTTTGAATAATAAAATCGAATTTAAATAGGTGAAGGAAGCTTTTTGGTGGGAGTTATACAGATGTGCAACTGAAGCTTCATCTAGAGAGAGTGGGTTTTATTCAAAGTTCAGTTTGGTTTTTTACGTACGTTACAGAAGACAGAGGAGAATGGAAAAGACGACCGAGTCCTGGTCTACTGCACTCAGCTTGTACTTCAAACCAATTTGTCTTGGTCTAGGGGATGACCGTGCTTCCCCGTTGAACACCACTTTCTTTGTTGTCTTGAAGAATTTTCCGAGTATTTGATTTCAAGTCACGACTGTTACTGCGGAAAATTCATCCTTCTTCTAGGTTCCTTGAAACCTTTTTTGTTGGGCCCATGTTGAGCGTTGACTACATATACCGTTACTATTTTCGGTTGGAGCCCTTTAACCCCACGTCATGGAAGGCACCGATCTGCGGACTGGCATTTCCACGAAGGATACCGGTTGCCCACTAGCTAACATGAACTGAGGTCAAAGATTCCTGGGCCCCGAGGCCATCGAGAACACGAGGGAAAGGAAAATGCATGTTGATGCAGCATATTAGCATGGGTCATCCTGGTCCTTTCGTGGAAGTTCAGTAATTTTAATTTTTGAATGCTAACACATAGTTCTCCATTAATAAATCAAAGATCAAAGCAAAGGGCCCTGTACATGAAAGACCTTTCGACCAATACTCTCCCCCTTGTACAAGAGAGCTTATGATTCATAAAAGCACCCAAAATCGCCAATCAATTGGCAATCCGCCAGTGACTCGTTCAACCACATTTTCGGTTAGCAGTGGCACAAAGTGCAAAATTCGGCATCCACGAATCCATCTTGTGATTATTTGGACACCGTCTTACCCATCTGCTTTGGGCCTGGCAGGCTGAAGTCCAGGTATTAGGCTACTGGCTGTCAGCCACCATTCTGTTACATGAAGGGCGGCCTAAAAGACAAAATAAATAGACACAAGCAATCATGGTCTACCGTCCTGTCTCTCACGAGGGCTGCAATCACCAGAAAATATGACTGAATCTAATCTGATGTATTGCATTTGAGATTTGGGACTTGTGAAAGTCTCTGTATGTTGGCTCATTATTCAGGCCTCGCTAATCAACAATTCAAAAACGTGCAATGGTCAATCTCATATTTCTTTGTGGATCATTATATGCAAAATCTCAAGCCCCATTTTCCGGGGTCTCAGATGAGAAAAATATGATTAACCCATTAAGTATACACAACATATAAATACAAACAATCAAGGCTGACAAATCAATCCATTCACCCGCTCCGCTTGCAGTTAATTGAAAAGCCCATATTTCACCGGAAATACCCATAGCATTATATTTCCAGCATCTGCCTACAATCCATCTACCCTGACGTATTCCAAGATTTGGCTCCCCTACTTCCATAATTCTACATTCAGGTTTTAGTGCCAACCTTCCTCTTTTTTGACTGCCCCTTTTGCTTCTCGTAAATCTTCCTCTTCTTTGATTGCCCTTGAAATGATTTCCCAAGCAAGGATGGTTGTTGCTTCAATGCAAAGCTTTTGGCCACATGTCCCAGGTGAAGTTTCTTCACCATAAAAATCCTTTTCAGCTCTCCCCGATGGGCTGTGTATGCACGGACCCAAGAGCAAAATGCTTTCTGAGCCAGCTTATTCATTCTTGGCTAAGGAAATGCATTAAAAGCAACTCATCAATTTCAAGAACATGAAATATCAATAATAGTAAGCCCCTAAAGTGATTCAATGTTGCTTAAAAAAACCACACTTGTAGGGGCAATTTCCTTTTAAGTGGATCTACTTCAGTTACTAAGTGCCAAAAATGATTCAACATTGGTAGAAAGACCATACTTGTAGGGCAATTCCCGCTTAGGTGGATCTACTTTGGTGATATACCAAAAAGAACCAAATAAGCTTGAAAGGAATGAGAGATTCATACACAGATCATCCATACAAAGACCAGATTTGGATATCTTACCTCTGAAACTCAGCCCACAGATCAGAGAACCCCTCAATACCATGAAAACAATAAACTAGAACTAGAAGATTGGATGATACAAGTCTTACCTCGGCCAGGATAAATGACTCAAGTGCCTGCTGCAGGGATAGCACCCAAGGGTGTGACTCCAATGCAAAGAACTTCTTCACTCGGTGCGCCTGACCATACAATGGGAAAGTATCCAACACTTTAACAATCGGATATTCTGTAAGTGACACACCATGTTTCTCCAAATCTTGAACATAGTCCACTTCAACTGGTTGTAGAAATAATAAAGCGTCACCTTTTTCACCCAACCGAGCAGTCCTACCAACCCTGCATTGGATTTTTGGTAAGACCCAAGGGAAATGAACTGTCTATCTGATTGGACCAAGAAATTGACGTCAATGAAAACAGAAGTATGTAAAGATCAAAGTCTGCGAAAACCTGTGCACATATTCTGTAGCCTCCCCTGGAGAATCATATTGTATAATGCATCTAACTTTTGGAAAATCCAAGCCTCTAGCAGCAATGTCTGTGGACAAAAGGAGAGCTTTCTTTTCAATTTTGAAGGCTTGAAATGTTGTTCTCCTATCCTCCTGCTTCATATTTCCATGCAGCCTGAAAGTTTTGCTTCTTAAGAAATTCTCTTTAATTTCTGCTTCTGACTGGGAGTTGGATGACCAGTAGAATTCACTCAGCAATGAATAATGAAAATCTACTGCATCACAAGTTGAAAAGAACACCACAACCTGCAAAATGGGTATGAGAGAACTTGACTAACAGGAGGAAGTTGAACAGAAGACTAATATAAATTAACCATGCAAAAAGTTCCAAAGATATACAAAACAATGGCCACAATCACAAAAGTTTAACAACAAAAAATGAATAGCTGCACAACTACAAGCAGGGAAAGTAACCTCGCCTTCTGGGAAGCTCCCCTCTCAAAAAGATGTTTTAGGATGGAAAGGAGTGCAGCAAGCCGCGATCCACAAGGCACTACAAGAAAATTTACAAGGACTTTATTATGACAAGAACAGCTACAGAGGTTCACAAAATTAAACTTTATATATATATGAATTCACCTTTCACATATCTTTGAACCAACTGGGCTGGAAGCTTATAATCTCCAGCTAAAGAGTTTATTAATTTGCTTGGGTATTCGACTTCATCTACATCAGGTAGCATAGATCCGGTACACTCAAGTGAAGTATCTGGTTGCATATCCTTCTCATCAAACCCAATCATAACTGGATTCTCTAAACTAATTTTAGCAAGATGATTTACTTTGTCATTTAGGGTAGCTGACAATAGTAGATTTTGCCTCTGAAGATGATTTACTTCAGCTCGCTTGCCAACAGAATCAATGTTTCTAGAGCCTAAAAGATCCAGTATCTGCTCTATTTCCTTGCCAAATCCTAGCTCCAAAATTCTGACAAGATGCCCAGCCAGGATCAATACAGCACAGTACTCTATCTAATTGGGTATATCATAATAATCTGGTGCTAAGTTGTAACCATACCTATCTGCTTCATCAAAGATTATCCAACGAAGACTTTGGCGCACAAATGATGATGTATTCTTTAAGTGATCCAAAAGGCGACCAGGAGTCGCAATGAGAATGGATATGCCTGAAGAGAAGACACAAAATATTCATCATTTCCATTAAAGAATATTGCCCTGTTACAAAGAAACCAATATAAAAATTCATGCCACTATTGCATTATTTCAACAGTCACTCAAAGTAAAAATGATGATAGGTGGTACACCATACAAATGCTACACATATTGGAAAACCAAAGAAAAAATAGAAGAGAGGAAAAAGAAAGCATAAGAAATACCTTACAACAAAACCAGTTACCCTTTTCGAGAAAGTGAAATTAGATAACTATTACATTGAATGGCATTAAGGGATGCAAGAAATTAGATGGCTTTAAGTAATGAAGATATCTCAAAGGTGCCTCTGGCCACCAAGGGTAAAGAGATGATAGAGATAAGAAAACTCCCCCCACCTTTGCGCAGTCTAGCTTTCTCTTTTGACCTATTTTCACCACCCATTACGTAACCAGGCACAATCCAATGGAAGCGGTGTAATAGTTTTTGCAAGATCTCATAAACCTGCAAGCACAACTCACGCGTTGGTACAAGAACCAACGCTATCAACGGCATATCAAGTCCACATTAGATCGTGATTAGTGAGAACAAATGAACGGTGCAGGCGTAACATAGCAGTAACTCAAAACTAAAGGACCTTTGTTGACAATAAGTAAAACATAGCCCCGCAGAAGTACAGCACCACAAATCAATTGCAATGGCAAAGCCCTTAATAGAAAGAAGTTATTTTATACATTCAGTTTTCTTATTTGCAATGTGCAAAGTGCAAACAAAAAGAAGAAAAGGGCTGTGTTATGGAAATACCAAAAGTGCCATGGGAGCGGTCAATTTTAGGAGTGCAAGACTGCAAGAGATGAACAACTGGAGCTAAATAGGCCACAGTTTTTCCTGTGCCAGTAGCCGCATTAACAAGCCTGTGATTGGTTTAGACATTAATGCTTGAAATTGAAATCAAAATTAACTAGAAAACAAAAATTTGCTACTAACACTAGTAATAATAATAATAATAATAATAATAATAATTAAAAAAGGAATAAAAAATAGAAATAAAAGGAGGGAGAACAAATACACGTGACGGCCGGAGAGAATAACCGGAATAGCTTGAGCCTGTACCAAAGTGGGAGTTTCAAAGCCCATCCTTTCTGTTTACACATTCCAATTTATCATTGTTGTATCACATTTGAAATTAAATAAAAAAAATCAGAATTACGAAAAACACACAAACAGGGAGAGAGAGAGAGAGAGAGAGAGAGACCGAGAAGCTGCTCGCAGAGAGCCGAATGAAGGCCGAGACTGGAAAAGGAGCAGGATGCGAATAGCTTCGATTTTGGATCCAATTCTTCTTCTTCTTCTTCCTTCTTCTTCATATTGTTCCTCCTCATCCTCCTCTTCCTCTGCTGCTATGAATGCATCAACGACACATATTTTGAATTTTCTAATATTGGGGAAAGAAGAAGAATTAGGGTTTATCTGCGCTGCCCTGCCCACTAAAACCCCTTGCCTTTTTTAATTAATGTAGGATAAATAATTCGGTGTACACGTGGTACTTATTTAGTTTTTTTTTTTTTTTTTTTTAAGAAAAGAAAAGAAAAGAAAAACTCACCAACCAAGATTTTTAATAAAAAGAGAAGGGAGAGTGAGGATACTTTTTTTTTTTGCTTTTGAGGACAAATGTTTTTTATTTTTCGAAAGTTGCGGTATGTTAAACAGAGGTACACAACTTCGCAGAAGTTTGACTCCCGCATCACACTTCAAGGACAGCAAGCTGGGTCTGACTGCAACTGTCCTTGATCACACAAGGACTTGTGTTACCAAACAAATAATGATTTCTCTTTTACAAGCTCACTTAGCTTTTCGGTAATAATTCATCTTTTTGAAGCTTGTGGACTATTCACGTTCTGTTCATACCCCCAGTCTCTCCTTACATCCGTGCAGTGTGCATTCTGTGTTCTTGTGTGTTTGCCTTCTTCGTTTGCAAGCATTCGTGTCGCTGTAGTGAAATATCTTTTGATTTTGAATCTACGCAACGTGTTTTCAGAAAGCTCGCTACACCCTGTTCGCACTTGTTCTCAACTGTAGAATGCTCCTTTTCACTGTATATATGCCGGTATGAATTAGGGAGTGCATATATTTACAACAACTTGGGAGTTGTGATGAAGATGTCGATGAAAGAAGAAGTGCGTTCTAGTTCGCGCGAGGCTCTGAGGTCTGGGAAATAGTCAAACATGGCCTTGCCTACCAAGACTTGTCCCTGAAGATTCCGATTAAAAAAAGGGGGCATCTCAGTACACTAGGCTCCCACTAGGGGGGTTTGGGGAAGGCTTCCACAAAAAGGTTGCCCGTAACTTGCACCCGTGACTGTTTAAGTTACAACAGAAAAATCTTGTCATTACATCGAGACTCGGCTTTCAAAGATGTCGATGAAATACTCGTCAAAATTCCCGTGTCCCTGATTTACTTCGATCATAATTGTAAGTGCACGGCTCTCTGAGCTGCTGTTCAGGAAGAGGGGTTACAATTTTATCACTGACCCAAGAGGAGAGATCGGGTCGACCGGGTTTGTTTTCTTTATCCCTTTGGATTTTTTTTTTTTTTTTAACTAGACAACTTCTTTGGAGATTTTAGAGAGCAATATGGGAGTAGGTAAGGAAAAATAATTGAGTCATGTTTATGTGACCATTATCACGAGGTTCTGGGTTGCTGATTTTTATGTTCTTTTAGGTACACGGAAATGGAAAAAAAAATAAAAAAAAAAAGGCTGAATTATCCTTGATTTGGATGTCAGCGCCTTAGTTTTGAACTTGAAACCCCTTTGACTTAATTGCTGTCAATAATAGTTCTCTAATGTTTTGTGTTATATCTTCTTTGCAAATCAACTGCTTTGCAGCTACCATGCTTCACGTTCTTTGATCTGTTTGGCTGCATCCATGCCCCTTATGCGGCTTTTTACTCTCTGTTTAGAATGCATCGTATTATAGCAACAATTGTCACTACACTGATGCGGCAAGTTTCTTGCAGCTTATTGCTGTATCTTGCTGATGTAGAATAAGGTTGGTTATGGTGACCAACTGTGATGGTTCTACCAAGGGGTAGACGTGTGCAGTTTCCATCTGCTGTGACAGATTGGGTTATAATAAAAGTGTCTACTCTACTGAAGCTTCTAAGTTTTGTTCATAACCATTGTTTGTTGATTATTTGAGTTAACAAAAGGAGAGAAAATAGTTCAGGGAAACAAGAAGACAGCTCCACAATTTGTTGGACGTGAAGCTGTTGTGACAACACTATGCTTAAATGGATGATTTGTTGCATTCTTGCTTTTTATCTTCCGTTGGAGCATATTTTGTGTTTGATACGCCTTCGGTGGCCTTTTTTTTTTTTATGCAAATTGCTTCTCTAGTTACCAGTGCATTTATATTTAATATTTATGCGAATTTACATGATGAATGATTTAGATGTCTGTCTGTTCTGGTATGTGTTTAGCAGCACAACAGTTATATATAAATGATGTGGAAAATAACACAGTGGTAAGGATATTACTTGCATATGTAAAATCTTGATTAGAATTACAACTTTTTTGACTAGAGTATTCGGATTTTGTGCCCTGTAATCTGTATATAAGTTGAAAATTTTCTGAAGCTTTGTAACTAATACGGTAATCACTTACAGATATGTGGCTAAGTCCCTGGACAATGCAGAGAGTGAAACTGCACCATCGTTCTCTAGCCAATGTTTCAGATGATGCATCTTCAAAGGCAACGACAAGCAAGAAGGCTCCAAATTGGCTCTAGTCCTACATGTACGAAATGAGGCAGCAATATTTTTCTTATCTATATGCCACGTGTTCATCACAGGCCAAAAGGAAAACAGACAGACATTGTTTATGAAACTGATTTCTAGCCTTGGTGTCTCAAGTTATCAAGAGGCAGGCAGCTGCAATTCCCTCTTTTGGACACAGGTATCTATATGATATTAAGGCCTTGTAAATTGTCGGAACTCTGTCTGCAACTTGAGGTATTCTAGATTTGTGTTTTAGATGTGGACAGTTGTCTGTATAGCCATATGATTGTTTATGATACATAAGAGATGAGCAATTGCGACTTTGGTTTGTGTTACCTTTCTTTTCTGTCTGCCTGCCTGGAGTGTGTGTATGTGTGTTGTCTGTCATCCTTCCTTCTAGTGGATTTTTCTCTTATTGAAGAAATGATTCGGTTGCTGACTTTGCTTATGCTACGGTGTTCACTTGGCAATAGCAATATTAGCTGAGTTTTTACGGTTAAAGCAGCGTGCCTAGACGAGCTACCGGTACCACCAGGCTGTCTTTGTAACTGGTTCTATTTGCTTGCTCTTAATTTAGATAAAATCAGAATGATTTGTCACATATAATTTATTTCCATAATTTAAATTGAACATATGTTTAAAAATCTAATTTTTCCACTGAGAAAAGTACACCAAATAGCCAGATCAATAATTTCTTAATGGCCTTCTTTATGCAAATAATGTAAAGATTCTACTACAAGACTACTAATGCTAACAAGTTATATTGACGTTTAAGAGAAAAAAAAAAAAGGAAAGAAAATGGCTCGACTTTTTAACGCTACGACTTGGCTAAGTTGGATTACCTTGTCAAAAGTAGGCCCATTAGTGGTCCGCTACACGCAGATGAACATTCCAACTAGGGAGAGAGATCAGAAACAATATACATTCTCCTTTGACATCAGAAAATTGCATGTTGAATAGATGGAAGCTGCAGCTGCCATAACAGCCAATTCCCTCTCAGAGCCATCTGCTTTTCCGGATCTGCAAAGAAATATGGACAATTTCAAACTACATGAACAATATGTGCCACATGGGGAAGACGAATGTGAACCTTATGCTATGGTAGTGCCAAGACATGATGCCAGATGCTGGAAAGCTAATCATAATGTGCATTCAATCACCAAGATCAAAAGATGGTTAAATCCAGATTGAACAAGTTGATAATATTAAGATCGCAGAGAGCAAAGTTGGCCCTTTCTGTGTCAAGTGTCAACATCTAAAAGAATAAATCGAAGGCTTCAATCCTGCATCTATGCAAGGAAAACAACTTCATGCCATTCAAACAAAAGGAGACATTGTCAATCTTATGCTTACAGAACTCTCGCCCAACAAAAATACAGTATGACGTTTGTCTAATGAAAGTTGTAGAGAATCAAAGTTTCATCGTTAAACTAATTGAAGGATGTATATTATTGGCAGTATGCCAATACGCCAAACTTGCCAAATTTTCTTTCTCAAATATAGTGAACTTCAAATTTGCTAATAGACTGATTTATCATACACAGTGATGGTCTGACAGGATTCCATTCTTTACCAAGCCCAAATTGCTTGTATCAATTAAGGTACACAGCATGACTGTATTATTGAGTCTAGAAACATGGTGAGCATTTTCAAGTTAAAACCCTAGGCAATCTACAAGAGTGAAGATCATACAAAAGAAACAGCAGTTATACCGAGCATAAATTTCTGATCTTCCCTTCTGTTGATGGCCAAAAATTGCATTCCAATGGGGATGTCGCAGGCCCTGATCACAGTGCAGTTGCATTTCTTTTACTTGATTCAACCAACTCTCCTAAAGTTAAAAGCAAGTAAGATAAGAAAAGGTTTGAGTAGCTTAACCTCGTAAAAGAAAATTCCTGTTTCATGAAAAGCTTTGTAAAAAATTTAGGTTAAAAACAACATTCATTGTAGGAGCCACCTTATGTAGTGAAACAAAGAAACTAGAGAATAGACAATTAGGTCAAAAATAGGATAAACTAAACATACAGATGGAAGAAACAATCACTTAAGCCAACTTGCATTTCCTTAACCTCTTAAAAAAGGGAGCAATGCCGGACTGCATCTTCTGAAAAACAAATATAGTGCTATCTCTAAAACAATAAATAGATTGGAGCAGTCGCTTCTATAATACTTACAAGTTGTTTCTCGTCTTCAATCAGTGCTTTGTCCATTTGACTAAACATTGTGCTCCACCTTGCTTGGTGTATGGCAGCATTTGTATTACTGGATAATCCATCCGAAGAATTTTGCATAATAATAGAATCTTTCTCTTGATCGGAGAACTCTTTCCTCACTAGAAAAGGTAACTCTGTAGTAATTACAGCTCGAACTCTCTTCTTACTACGCCTCAGTGCTGCAAGCATAGATCATCTTTTTTTTTTTAATTGATAAGTAATCAACCATAAAACTTCAGTAACCATTAAGATAAAACCTCCATCCTGGTCACCTTGATAGCTCCTGCCTACTTGGCCTCTATCACAGAGGTCAAGGGTTTAAGGGTCGGTAAAGCAACAACAATTACCATAATCATCGTAACAATTCAGATAATAGAGTCATACCTGATAGGTGTCCTTTAATGTCTTGATGAAGAAGTTCCAACCATTGAGAAGCAACAGTGGCCGCTGAATTACAAAAATGAAATCTTATTAGTTAAGGTTTTCTTTTGACTTTCTGGTTATTGCATGATAGAAATAAAATGCATGAGGTAGCCACAAATTCTTCCTCAACTCAGGAACTTAGTAAACACCTCTTACAGAAAGAGAAGAAACATTGGTCATGTTAGCTAATTCCTCATTAGAAAAAGTGCTAGGCTCCGCAGATGTCTTAGCTGATGATAACTTCAGCATCAACATATCATCCTCGCTAACAGCAGTAGAGTGGGGGATAAAGCTTCTGTGGTGCATCCTATCTACTGCATCCACTGCACTGTAATTACAATCTACAATCGATGCATACCCTCTTTTCTGCTTGCTCTCAGATATAGCAATGGGACTTGACTTTCCATGAAAAAAACTGACTGGATGAAATCCTGAGCCACTCACATCACTGGTTTTTTTAATTCCACATTTTGCATAGCTTGCTTGTTTGCCTTCAACGCAACTACTTTCAAGTTCTTTCCTTACCAGGGCCTTTATTATGGAATGTACCTGCTTCTTATTTCTCACATGGTTTATAATCCCAGGGTTCAATCCATTTAGCAGTCCACTTGGAGCAGCAACTTTTGTGAACCTATCAACCTGCTCTCTCTTAGCAAGCTCCATTTTTCTCTTGAGAATATCGTTCTTGGTTTTTCTCCTGCGGTGCTCTGGCACCTGTGTCCCTCCATGAGTAGATGACATGAAACAACTTTGAAATGAGAAGCTTCCATGAGAGGATGAGAGAAAGCCATTTTGCTTCATCTCCTTCCAAATCCTTAATGAATCTTTCTCTTCCAGCAGATCAGTAGTACTTCCACACTCAGAAATGTCCCTTGACATCACCTGACCATGAGTTCTGAAAGGGTCTAATGGGTCCTGGTTCACAGAGCTAGAAGCATCCTTTGCATTGAGATCCAAGCCAATGCTTCCAAATGCTAAACATTTTTGAGTGTGGTCACAACCATGCTCACATTTCTTGAGAATGAAGGCCTTCTCACGATTATCCGAGCATTCTGAGATACCACTGCTTGGCAACTTGTCAGGAATGCTAGCTTCACTATTGAGATCCAGGTGTGTAGGGGCAGTATTGTCCTCTGTTGACAGTTTCATTCTTCCAATTCTTTCTTGAGAAACTCCCAAATCCCCCGAATCCAAGGTTACAGGCGCACCGGTTACCTGGGACGTCTCAGCAGAGAAAAACTGATCATTATCTTCTTCATTTTGATAGATGTTGGCCCCTGTTGCAATTTAAGTAACGAAAGAAAAACAAATGGGCTGAGTACTGAACACAATTTCCAAATACAATGTGTGGAAATCACAATAGTATTGACTCTCTTCTTCATACACGACATTATAGTTCGTAACATATCTGGGTGCAAAATGAATTGAATAAGCTCGCGATCCACTCGTACTAATATCAAATTGCAACAATAAAATCGAGAGATATCCTCTCTCTCTTTTTTTTTCCTTTTTTTTTTCTATAATCAAAATACCTTGGGATCTCGACGAGGAATCAACATCTCGTATTTTAACTCGCGCGCGTGCGAGTAGCTGTTCCTCTCTCAGTTCATCGCTGCTTCTCTTCTCATCAACGAGCTAAATAAAAGGGGAAGGGAAGCCAAAAATAAATAAATAAATAAAATTTTATCCGAAAATCGATTGAAGCGAGATATAAGGAAGAAGAATGATTTAAAGAATGCCAAGAAAGAGAGAGAAAAGAACCTCGTCAGAGAATTTGCCGCGTTGAGGTCGATCCTCCATATGGTCCTTTGAGAGAAGTTGGAACTCGAAGCGGGCAAGAGATCGTTAGCCAGAATCAGGAAAATACTTGGGATTCAAAAAATGCCAGATCAATCAAAACGAATTATTGAGTATCGAGAAATAGCCCAAAGTCATTGAAAAGCGAACAACAGACGAAGGAAGAAGACGAACGAATGAAGAAAGACTTTATCGGAAGGGTTGGGAATGGGATGTTAGGGTTTTTCCCAAGTTGTAAGTCAATGCAATGGCGCGCCGCATCCGTTTGTTTCTAAGATTGGTGGTGCAGCGTATTTGAATGAAGACTAACAACAACAGCAACAACAACAACAACAGCAACAACAACAACAACAACAACAACAATATATATATATATATTCAAATGTTTTCGTTTGAATCTTGCAAAAGGAGCGCGCTCTCGCGTTTCACACTTTGCGCTGCCTTCTTTAATTCAATCACAGCGAGAGGCGGGGAATTCAGAATCTGATTATATGATAAAATAACTTACATTACAAATTAAATTCGGACTATTAGAAAATATTTTAATAATTAAAATTTTAAATATTTATTTTTAAAATTTTTAATTTTAATTAACAAATATAAATATTTTAAAAAAATTAAAACATCCTGTAATTCACTATTAATAAATTTTTTAATAAAAATAATACGAAATATAATTACACCATAAATGAATTTTTTTATTAGTCGTCAATGTAGGCCAAACATTTCATTGTAAAGATTAATACCTTCGTACCCACTGAAAATACAACTCTAAATCCTTCTTTCTCATTTCGCACGTGAGTCACCCTTCTCTGGTTTTTTTTTATTTTTCTTCTCGTTAAAGAATGAGTATTTCAAAATCATAATGTTAATATAGTTATACTTATACTATTGACTTTTGCGATATAATAATTAAAAAATATTTGTTATTAAATTAAAAATCTTAAATGTGTATTTCTGTTAAAATATTTAATGAGATTAAATATATGATTATAGAAAAGATTGTTTCTGTTTTTTTCGTTTTCATATAAAAAATAGAATTACGAAATATATTTAAACAAATTAAAGATAAAAACTTACGTTTATTAATTAAATGTGCATAAAACATCAATGTACGTACGCACTAAAGTCAACTAGCGTATTGACCACGAGACATGCGCTGGCGAGCCCGAGTGGGCACGGAGGTCCGGCAATTGCGGGTGTAGGCTCTTTGACTCGTGCGGCTAGAATTTTGAGCATGCGGGAAAGAAGGGGGTGATGGCGTTGGTTTTCGTATTGGCGAGAAGGGGACCTTGAGACTGTGGTGGCTAGCGGAAGAGTATAAGCGAATTGATTTGAGACCGTTGGATATGTATATTTAAATCAGTTTGCTAATAGTATTTTGTGAATTTTTAAAGCAATAAATGATCAACGTAAAAGTAAAATTAGTTAAAATATCATTACTAGTTGTAAATTAATTTGATGATTTAAATCATATTAATTGGCAATAAAATTTTTTATTATTTGTATTTTATAATTGAGGTCACTTGATTGAACCACTAAGTTGTCATGCTTAAATGTCAAAATAGCATTTTAAAGATTCGGATAAAAAGATAAGTAGTCGGATACTCGACGAGAAAAATTATAAGAAAAACGTGTCTTTTATCCATCGCGTTGATGTGAGTGGGTCGAGCGTGCACGTGAGTTTTTGAGGGCGGTTGATTTTTATTTTTTTAATTTTTTATAAAATTCACATTTAGACTCTGATATTATTATCAAGTGGTCGGTCTTAATTTTAACAATTTTTAAACTCTAAAAGCTATATTCAAACTGTTGAACATGGTCTTAGCGCATGCGACCGTTCTCGGTTATTTTGCCGGTTTCAACTTAATTTTGATTAATTCGGTCGGACCGTAAGAAGAATTTTCTTACGCAACAGGGTAGCGGCTCGAATGGAACAGAGCTGCAGTGTACGAGGGTATTTCAGTTATTTTACATGTTCAGTTGTTTTTGACTATCTACTGTGACGACGTTTGATAAAAAAAAAACACACACACACACACACACACACAAAAAGAAAACTACGATAATGTTAAAGCAGGGTGTAAAATGTAAATTTACACTAAAACATGGAAATGAAAAGGAAAACGAAGAAAAAGGCGATCTTTCATCGTCCAGACCCATCATGTGTCTGCCTCTTGGATTTTATAAACAAATCAGAAAAAAATGCAAGATCCGAGAAACTCTGCGGCCAGCAACAGCAACAAGAATCCGAATCCGAGCCCGAACTCGACCGCCATTGAAGTCCAAACCCATCAACATGGACAGCCACTCCCATTCCGGGGATCCTGTCACCGGCGGGCCCACTCGGAGGTCTATTTCCGGATCCCAAAGGACATGGAATTCGGCCCCAATCCATTCGACGCACCTTCCGGAAGTTGCACCGATGACCACGGATCCGAAGACGATCTCTTCAGCACCTACATGGACATTGAAAAGCTCGGATCTAGACCCGACGACGACGCCTCTCTCCCTCTCAAATCCCACAATGCCAGTGGCGTTATTGGCGTTGGCGCTCAGGCCCTCGACTCTGCTGCCGGTCCTGGGTTAGATGGGGACAAGAACGTTAGACCCAGGCATAGATATAGCAATTCCGTTGATGGGTCTTCCATTATGGAATCTATCGACGCCAAGAAGGCTTTGGCTCCTGATAAACTCGCCGAGTTGTGGACTGTTGATCCCAAACGAGCCAAAAGGTTCGTTCTTTTTTTTTTTTTTTTTTGTCTCTTCTTTCTCTTGTTTGGCCTGTTTTTGACTTGAGTCCAGACTCATATTTTCTCTCAAACTTTGCACATTGCGTTTTGGTTATTCTGCCACTTGCCTGGTAGCTTCGGAAGGAGTATATTTTTTCTTCGAGTAAAAGTTTTGAAACCTGATTTTCTTGCAGTGCTGAAATTTACGTTAATTGTATCATATCGCCATTATGGTCTTACAGATGTATGAGAGGTTTTCTTAATGTATGTATGAATTGCTCCATTCATCGGAGAGAATATGAGTTGACTGCTAGGACTCATCTGTTTATTCATATTGAAAGAATCTTATATAAATTTTGGTTAAAGAAAGGGCAGTCTTTGATCTGAGGCACTAGGCAGCTCTGCAGGCTAAGTCTTGGATTTCTTTGTGAAACCAAAAACTTCTTGTACGGGAAACGGGTTTGCATTCTCTCTTTTAAATAGTTGTATCATCTATGCAGGATCATCGCTAATAGGCAGTCTGCTGCTCGTTCAAAAGAGAGGAAAGCCCGTTACATATCAGAGCTTGAAAGAAAAGTGCAGACCCTCCAGACAGAAGCAACTTCCCTTTCCGCACAACTTACACTATTTCAGGTTTGACGCCCATATATGAAAAATTTCAAGATTTTCCTTTTGTCATCTTTATAGTCTAAGGTATGAATCAGAGATTCCTATTTTCTTTGTGATTTTTTATTTTTTATTTTCTTGTTTAGAGAGATACAACAGGTCTGACTAATGAGAACACAGAGCTTAAGCTTCGGTTGCAAGCTATGGAACAACAAGCCCAACTACGTGATGGTATATCTCAACTTTTCTTATCTTCATAATGTTAACTTGTTACTGTTAAATGCATCTTCTTCTTAAAAGTAGCTTGGTAAAAAACATTTTGCAGTTTCACTCGGGATTTCCTTTTGATATGCAATTGAAGCCGTTTACACTGGTAGGTGTTAACGTGCAATAAGCTTTTGCTACTCATCGCTGAGAACCATGTGTCCTTGCTTTTTATATTTTCTGGTTCTTGGGGATGAGGGTAGGGAGATTTGAGGACCTTATATGTTTTCTTAACAAAATTTATTTTGATCTGGTAATTATGGTCTATCATTGAATCAATCTGGTGCACCATCTTGCTCATGACCTGGTGAATTTACCTTCCAAAAACAGTATGTTCTAGGGCTTGTCAGTGTAATTAGGCACTGTGTCTTTGCTTCTTCATGCATTTTTTCCATCTGATATTATGGTTCTTGGGCTCAACAGGAAGAATCTAACCATATTTGTGCTCTATTCACTGTTTATGATAAACAGCACTGAACGATGCATTGAAGAAGGAAGTTGAGAGACTCAAGATTGTCACTGGAGAAATAATGACACCTACAGATACCTACAATTTGGGAATGCACCACATGACATACACTCAGTCTCCCTTTTTTCCGCCCCAGCAACAACCTGGGCCTGCCGACACACAAAAGGTGCAAATGTCACAGTTTCGTCCTCTCCAGCCTAACATGTCCATTGCTCACCGGCCTATAAGTGCTGCATCCCAGGCACATGCCTTCCCAGAGATGTCGCCACCTGATCCACTTGGACGATTGCAAGGGCTTGATATCAGTAGTAGAAGCTCTCTTCTAGTTAAATCTGAAGGCCCTTCAATTTCAGCTAGTGAAAGCAACAGTACTTGATGCAAAATTTTGCTGATCCACTCTTTATGCCACCCTGTCACGCGGAGTGCCTATAGATTGACCATATTAACAACCAAGGTCCATTTGATTTTGATTCTTTGATTGTGAGTGAAATTTTAGGCATTCTCCATCATTTATGGTAATTTCATCTTCTTTTTAACACATTCAAGAGAGGTTTTTCGTGTTCTGATTAAAACTAATTTCTTGGAGGGCAATTACTCTAGAATAGAAGCTTATCTTCTGGACCAGATGCATCTCTTCCCGCTACCTCCATCGTAGTCCTCTTTAACAGTTTCAAGGGACACACTCCCTCTGATTAAGAAATGCGACCAACGAAATCTTTTTAAGCAGGACTGCGGGGCTCTACTTCTGTTTTTCTATTTTGTTGACCAAAAAAATAAACAAGGAACATAGAAGATGGAGGCTGTAACCGTAAAAATTGTTCTGTCTCCTGGGTTTCGAAGATGCTTTGGTTTAGATAACAGGAAGTGAGGGTGCGTGCCCATGTCGGGCCAGATGGCCGAAGACCTGGCATCCATGCAAAGCCTATAAGTGTATGTTCAAACATCAAATATCCTTCTATTTCCCTTGAATGTGTACTCTCAGAAAATAAAATAAAATAAAATGAAAGTCATATTCGTGCGTCCATACTCTTATGATACAGCAATAGCATTGCAGCAAATCTAACTAGAAGTAAGTTATGTAAAGCAATGCAGTAGAGTTAAATATCCCTTTTTCCTTTCTTTTTCACTTCACAAAATTTTCCGGTTTGATGTGTTTGGAACCCGGGATGGGGAAGGAAGGCGTACGGAGCCATTGAGCAACACGTTGTTTTATTATTGAAATGTGAACCGTGCGATTTTGGAAAACTAGCTGAGCCAGACAGAGAAGGCCAGTTCATCTCTTCAATTAGTGGAAGTTGAGCCCGCAAGGAGATTAGTTTTTCAAACATCTTTGGCGGTTCTTTCTTATGGACGCGAAATGCCATCGGAGGTGAAAATTATTTCAAAAACTTTTTTTTTTTTTGGGGGGGGGGCTCTCTTTTGTCCTTGTTCATCGCTGCTAGTGTACCTTATTTACCAGTTTCATGACATAAATGTGAATGGTAAGTATTGCTATAACAGAAAAATGATTTTATTATAGTTAAGAGGTCAAAGAATTTATGTTGCGGGTGGCGTAACACCGTCGGTCAATGATTCCGCAAAGAAATATGACTTTTTACGCCATTCAAATTGTCCAATTGTCAGGTACATAGAATGACGGTATGAAAAGGTAGCAAACATGTCTTCGGCTTGTCACCTTCTGAAGGTCCTAATTGCCCTGCACCGCAAATCTCGCATTAAATTTCACATGGTGGGAATAGAACCCTCCGAATTGAATTGCGCCATGTTGAGGGCTCCCAAGTGTGACGTTTGTGGATGCTCGTAAGTTATCTTGCTGGCGTTCACCCATCAGAAGGGCAAATGGTCGATTTGCCTGTTGGAGGATTGTCAGCTCCTTCAGAGCGGAGGCTGGGGGACAATCCTTGTGAATTTCACTTTCGTTTTGCTCCCAACGGGCAACATATGGGATGCATAATCCACGTGACTTTTGCGGACATCATTTAAAGTTTGAGCATTGTTGTCCCTTTCTATCTCTGGTTTTGGCTTTTGGGATCACAGTTTGTTGTTCTTACGGTTGTAGCTGTGTGGATGACATTTATTATTAAGGATCAAAATGCGCAGGCAGTTGACAAAGGCAAATATCAACTCCTTATGGTCCGAATTTAATTGTTGATGCTTTGTAAAGCCACGTTGCAACACCCCGTCATAAACGAACGATACAAATTGCCCATTACCGCTTCAGAAAATGTTCTCCCTTTATCTTTTACCCTTATTCTATTATTACGAACATATTGAATCCAGGAAATCGCACGTTAAGTTTTTATATGCACATCCATGAAGGTTGGTAGTATTTTTTTTTTTTAATCTCTCTCTTTTTTTTTTAAATACACAATTGCGACTAACAAATGATGATATCAAGCCTGTAATCAATCCACGGTTATCATTAAGTAATGCGGAGACTTTCTACCCGCATTTAACTCCACGTCCACGTCCAAGTATACCAAGTCTCTGCGCATTTCTTTTTGTTCTTATTTTTTCTCCCTTCAATTCCCAATCACGAAGAAAGAAGAAGAGCAAACCGCGAAGTCAAGTTTTTGATCATTACGGCATTGATTTTGAGGCTAGTGTATATCTTCCTCTCTATTCTTTTAAGATGCATTTTAAATATTCCGTAGGATATGTTTTTATAAATAAAATTAAAAAAAAAAAACGATATCTTATTTCCAAGTTCTTTCATGCAGTGTAACTGTAGCAAGGCAGGAAATCTTGACTTTGCACCAGAATTCGGTGCAGAGACGGAGGGATCGATGCTCGAAGGGCACCCGTGAATCCCGGGAACTTGCATGTGCATCGAACGTGGTGGGTGCTTCATCGTGCCCGGTCAAGACCTCCTGCGTACACACACTGCATTAGAAATAATAATTCATAATTAATTTAGCAACATGCCGCCGACGATTGATTGATAATTTAGTGTTTTTTTTTAATTATTAATTTAAACTTGAATTTGTGTATTAATGTTTATCTTAATAAAAGATAAGTTTAGAAATTTAGATACATAATAATATAATTTTAAATTTATTAATATTAAGATTAAATTATTTGAATTATACTATTTAAGTGGTAAATTTTTTAAATAAGAAATTAAAAACAGACGCACTCATAATTTATATTTTTAATTATTTAATTTTTTATTTAAAAAAAAAGAAAAAGAAAAAAAGAGCTCTGTATGATTTTTATAAATTTTATCATTTGATCTTTAATTGATAAAAGCATTTGCGTATCAGCCTATTCCTAACTGTAAACGATTTTTATATATAGTAATTAATTAATTAATTAGTATCAAATTCCTTCCTATTGTACGCTTTCTCGAAGACGCAATGCTAATATGTGGCAGTGATGTAACTGGACAACAAACAAAAGCTCGCCGTCGCTGACACTATTTTGTGTATAATATTTTTTTATTTATATGGAGACTTCTGATCATATCTGCCTAATCATTGTTTACAACCAAAGGATTACGGACTTCCCCCTCCACCCGCAAGTTCCCGTTTTTCTTGACGCTTCACCTACCTCAATGTACCTTGAAAATAATAATAATAATAATAATAATAATAATAATAATGTAACAACTAACGATCTCTATTGACAACATATAATAAATGGGAAACACAAAAAAATAAAAATAAAAATAAAAATAAATCATTGCATAGACCAACGACATAACCAACGGACCTCAAGACATCACCAATCGTGCACCTGGGAGACATAATTTAAAAACCCTTTGGCAAGTTTTTAGTTATACAACATCTAGATCGCTCGACTATATAGTCATTCCTTATAAAAATTGTTTTTTGTTTTTCAAGGGAAAAAGTATATTGTACTTGGTTTATTCCCGCAATCGAAAATGATAGCGAAATAGAGAAAAGAGCAAAGAGTAAAGCTGTGTAGCTCCTTAATTGAGCAGGAGTGTTCGACAGAGCAAGCAAGGCCGTTGCAGGTGCAAGCCAAACGTGCACAGGTGATGATGCTCGGGTTATGTCAATGTTTTCGCATTTTAACTTCTAGTCCCCTACTTGTCCAAAAAAAGTTATTCATCTTGCAATATTATTGATTCTTTTTATTATTATTTATTTATTTATTTGGATTGATTAATGCTAGTTAGTTAATTATTAATTGCGAAATAAAAAGGTGTTGCTTCGCGACTATATAATTTAATTTATTAAACAAGAAAAGAGGATCCATTTTCATCCGAGAGGATTGTACCCACATGGGATTCTTCTTTCATGCAAAGATAGATAATGACATTGCACGGCATTATATTAATGAACCAAACAAGTGTGAAACAGGAATTGACGCATAACTTCCACAACCAACACCAAGTTGGACCATAAAAATCCAAAGGCCTGAAGATTTTAGGCTATTTCAATGTATTCGCGTGATCTCTGGCAACTAGGCATGCGTAATTGAAGGATTTGAAAAAAATGAAGCGTAGAAAGAATTGAGCAAATCGGTACAACTAAACGGTTGATAAACGCATGTGCATGTGGGTCATGGGTATGGGGTTGTTGATAGTCCACCTTGGAACAATTGCATGTGCATTTTGATTCTCGCAAACGACCCTAAAATGTGATATCATTTTCTGTTTTTTTTCTTTTTTTCTCCCCTCTTGAATTCTTTATCCGTGGCATTCTCTAACATGTGCTTTTGTCAACTTGTCCCTTCTAGCTATCGAAGTCCACATCAAACCTTTCTTATAGCTGGTAGCTTCATAGTGTCCACAACTCCTATATAACCTGGCTCTTATTCCCTCTGTACTAAGCACCAAGCAGTTTAGTAAGCAAGCAACAAAGCCTCCTTAAGTTTCCCATTTCTTATATATCAAGGCATTGCCACCGCAGGACGACAATGGCCATCGCAGCTTTCTCTGCTCTTTCTCTTGTATTTTTGTTCGTGCTCAATCTGTGCCTTAGTGGTACTTATGGGGACTATGGTGGATGGGTGGGCGGCCATGCCACATTTTATGGTGGTGGCGACGCTTCTGGGACAATGGGTGAGTATAGAATAAATAGCAATATTTTTTTAGTTAGGCAAAAAGTGAGAGCTATTCTCATTTCATTTGTGTTAGAGCTTTCCCACCGTGCTCGTGGATGCATCGTGACACAAAAAACTTTGTCAGCAAGGAAAACATTGACATCATAGAGCAATTTCAGCTAATTTTATCGAAATTCTAACTAATTAGAGTGAATTGCTTAATTGTTTTTATTTGCAGGAGGTGCATGTGGATATGGCAACCTGTACAGCCAAGGGTACGGTACTGACACTGCAGCACTTAGTACCGCCTTGTTCAACAATGGGCAGAGCTGTGGCGCTTGTTATGAGCTGCGCTGCGACAGTGACCCCCGGTGGTGCCGCCCAGGATCCATTACGGTCACTGCCACCAATTTCTGCCCACCCAACCTCGCTTTGTCCAACGACAATGGAGGCTGGTGCAATCCTCCTCTTCAGCACTTTGACTTGGCCGAGCCTGCTTTCTTGCAAATTGCACAGTACAGAGCCGGGATTGTACCCGTTTCCTTTAGAAGGTACAATAGCATTCCTCGTTTATTGAAATTCTCAAGTGGAATTCACTTAGAAATGAACCTCGAACTATATAGTACCAACTTTAATTGTGCCTTAAAATTGTTTTCGCATTAACGAGACAGACACAAAAGGAAAAACCCCACTTAATCTAAACAAATTCATGCTGGGAATATTTGGCACTACCATCATGATCATACACTTGTTATTTAGAATGATTGGGTTCATCTAAAATTTAAAATTACAATTTACGTGTACATTTCTGCTGGCACAAACAGGGTCTCCTGTGTGAAGAAAGGAGGAATCAGGTTTACCATCAACGGACACTCTTACTTCAACTTGGTATTGATCACAAACGTTGCTGGGGCAGGGGACGTCAAGTCGGCGTCAATCAAAGGGTCCAAGACAGGGTGGCAGACCATGTCAAGAAACTGGGGCCAGAACTGGCAAAGCAATTCATACCTTAATGGTCAAAGCCTCTCTTTCCAAGTGACCACCAGCGACGGTAGGACCGTGACTAGCTACAACATTGTGCCGGCCAATTGGCAGTTTGGCCAAACATTTGAGGGCGGCCAATTTTAGAGAATTTTAGTACAAACAATACAAGCATCGCTCTTTATGGGCGGCTTGGACAGAATGGCTGGCTGCTGCTGAGGTGGTTTGTGGGCACCCGCTGGGCTTTTTTTTATGTATCTCTAATGAGTAATAGTCATACCATAAAAGAAAAAGAAAAAAGAAAAAAGAAAAGAAAAAAAAAAAGAAATCTATTACACAGGGGTGTCAGATTGGTTGGTGTTTTTGGTTTGATTTTTTGATTCAAGCCACGAATATTATTGTATTCCTACTTGTTTTGTCTATTTAATACCCCAAGTTAATTTCAGTTGAAATCTAGTTTCGCAAGCTTGTATGCGTTACTCCCATTACTCTTAAACCATGCTACTGGGGAAGGCCATTTCCAAGACTTTTGTCGCAAGGATTTGTTTGACATGAAAGAACAATAATTTTAAGAAGCATATAAAAAAATGGAAGGAAAAAAAGGGGGGGGGAATCTGCTGGCATTCATAAGAAATGAAAATTTTCATTGAAAAACATGTGAAATAAATTAATTTCTACAATAAGAGTGGTAAGATTAATTAAAATAAGTTTAATAAAACATAGAGCCAATTAGAAGGGTACCCAGGTGCGTACCGTGTATGCAATCACCCAAAATCGTGATCCTTTTCTTTCCTCGTGCCTAGAGTTTCCTCCCAAGTCCTCACTCCATTTTCAAAGCAGCAAGCCTTCCTTCGACCCCTTCCTTCCTCCTCCCTGTGTTTCCAAAAGTCTCATTATCCCATTTCTTCAGAGCTGCGCTTTCTCGATCGGGGCAGCTACAAAACGATTTTTCCTGCCCCTGCAAGGCGTCCCCGATCCCTGTTGCACACTCATGATGTTCTGTCCACGCCTAGTCAAACCCCGGCACTCTTTTTGTCTCCTTGAGTTGTGTGAAAGTCTGTGTCCACAAAACCAGGGGCTCCGTGGTCTGACCCAATTGGTGTTTCAAGAAATATCATTGTCTTTAAGGCCCTTGCCATTCTCCACTCTTGGGTCTCTACGACTCCGTAGACCCTCTCCCCGTCCGTCGACGCTAAGATTGGCCCCTCGTGCACAAGGTCGCACAAGTATCTTTCGTTACCGCGACATAACCCTCAAAAAATTTAATTATACGTTCGGTAAATTTAAGAATACGTTAATAAAATTTACTTTTTAACTCTTTGGATTTATACGATCCTTTCACATTTGTCCTTTTATTTTAGTCAAAAAGAGAAAATAATAAAAAATAATTAAAAAAAGAGGGTCTGCAGCTAACCAATCATCACAAATTTCTTCCGAAAAACAAAAACAAAAAATAAAAAATTTAAGTGGTCTGATTTTGTAAGAGATGTCTCTTTAGACAACAAATATTACAAAACACAGACATGCAAAAATTAAATAGAAAGTAAAGCCAAACGAAGATGAAAATCAAAGGGCAAAGGAGAGAGAGGGACTGTTATGCATAGAGCAACGATAGCTGCCGCTGCCGCTGCCGCTGCCGCTACCGGAACCAGAACCAGAAACAGTCTTATCAATAATATCGGTGCAGGCGGTGCCAACAGTGTGAATTTGTCCTGGTCGGCACTGGAAAGAAGCCCCAACCCTACTGGTGGTGTCCTTGCTCTTAATCTCATTGGAAACAAGGAAGCGTTTCCATTTCAGCCCCAAAGTCACCGTCGGAACATCGTCAAACTTACATCCTTGTTAGCAGCACCGTCGTCGTCGTCGTCGTCGCCCTCGCCATCGATCATGTCTCAATTGCACACCGTCGTGTCTCAGAACGGAGGACCGGATCACAACGTTTTCCCCTTGTCTCCGAGCACAGGCGACGCTGTCCTCAAGATCAACAAAGGAGATATCACCGAGTGGTTCGTCGATGCCTCCTCTGATGCCATCGTATGTTAATAACATTCGTTTCCTCTTCCCTCTCTTTCTCCATTATTATTATTATTATATTATTATTATTATTATTATTATTATTATCCATCTTTTTTATTTTTCTATTAGTATTATTATTTTCAATTTCTTCGTCTTTGCCTTTTCTTCCTTTTCTTTGTCCTCTCTTGGTTAATTAGCGTTTTTGGTTAGATGGCAGATTTTCATGTTTTTAAGCAGTAATGATAAAATTATGCTCATGGCATAATAGGATATTTGAATTCGTGCCGCAAAATAGCAGATTTGATTAGTGATTGGTAATGATTGTGTAATCATCTCTGCAGGTTAATCCAGCAAATGAGAGAATGCTTGGGGGTGGAGGCGCGGATGGGGGTACTACTCTTGCTTACTCTTTTTTTGAGACTATTTGACTTCTTCTTTGTTTATCCCTTTTTCAGACATTTGAACAATATGTGCGACAAATTTGAATGTTTTCTTGTTTAGCCATCCATAGGGCTGCTGGACCAGAACTACGAGATGCATGCTATAGTGTCCCTGAAGTCCGACCCGGCGTCCGCTGCCCCACTGGAGAAGCAAGAATTACTCCGTACAATTTCTTGCCTCTTAGCTTTGGTGTTTGTTGCGCAATCGGACCACCTTTGCACACGCTTATCATGGTGTCATAATCATTATGTTGAATATTTGCAGAGGCTTCAAGCTACCTGTTTCTCATGTGATTCATACTGTGGGCCCCATATATGATGCCGTCCCTAACCCTGAAGCCTACCTGAGAAATGCATACAGGTGCATTGAACCATTGACCGCATCCTTTTTTTGTTCATTAGTTTTAGTCTGCAGTTTTAACATCTCTCTTTCACCCCATTTTGACTCCAGGAATAGCTTGATTGTGGCCAAAGACAAGAATATTAAGTACATTGCATTTCCTGCCATATCTTGTGGTGCTTTTGGGTAAGTTTGACCAAAATGGAGCTGGCCATTTTCCATCCTTAGTTCTACCAGAACAAATTATTTACTCAGTTTGAATGGGTAAGGAGACATACTATAGCCTTGATGGCTATTTTGCGTATTGAAGGAAAAGTTTTTCTTGATAACTTTGGCTTGACCTAGCCTCTAATCCTAAAGTGATGATGAGTTGATTGCAGGGAGAATTTGCATTTTTTATGTTAGCTTCTTCTTGTTGTTTATTGCATTTAGTAACTAGAATAAGATTGTTTTTGGATTTTGCTGGGTTTACTGTTGTAGACCTTGTGCAGCAAATTTAGGAATCCTTTCTATGTGAGCTAAACTTTGAATTCTTTCAGGTATCCTTTTGAGGATGCTGCCAAGGTGGCTATATCTGCAGCCCAAGAATTTTCAGGTGACTTTAAGGAGGTATGTGTTTTTGATAGATGTTGGTTCAGTTTTACTTGGTGTTCAAATATGAAGTTATTGAACCAGGAGATGTAGTTGTCTCTACCTCTACTAGCTGTCTTCCACTGCTTGGTGGCCTCTGTGGAGTTTGTGCCATGCATCGACTTTCATCATCTTGGTTTACTATTATGTTCTCACATGGATTGATGGCATGTTATGAGAAATCAAAAGGTTGTTTATCAACTCTAGCCATTTTTAAAATTTGGAAGAGAAAATGACCTCAATTAAGAAGAAAACATCTTTGTTTTAATATCATTCCCATTCCCATCTGTCAGTCCGAGTTGATTGGCAACCATATAAAATGCTTTCACTTACATGCACTACCAGCAGTATGTACTTCCGACTGGAGTTTGCCATAACCAGTATCTTCTTATAAAGACATTGATAACAATATTATTTGCAGTAGGCTCATAGGTAACTTGAGCAATGTTCATGAATTAGTCTTTTGTATCTGTGGAATTTGTCAGCTGCTAGTTGCTAGCAACACTTCAACCACCATTCATATCAGCTTACTGCTGAGTAGAATCTTGAATAGGGCATCTTAATACAAACCAAAACCAAGTGTTACTCCCCCATTTCCATTATCCTGCAGTCAAAGCCTACCTATTTGTCTATTTTTCTTTTGGGGATAAATCATGAGTATATAAAGAATTTCCTTTAGGATCTACTACTTGATCACCAATACCAACATAAAATGTGCATAATGTGCATTACAGTTCAAAAAATGCAGAACTTATTTCTTTCCGGAAATCATTAGAAAGAAAAAAAAAAAAACAGTTATGTATTGGTAAATATGAGGTTTGCTTACCAAACCAGACGATTTAGTTTAATTTTCCGGATGGATTTTGGCAAAAGTTGCAAATCTTTCCAAACCACGTTGCAAGGAGCTCTCAAGTTGCAGTGCTAATGCAACTGAAGCTAAGAGTTGAGGAACCTTGTATGAAAAAGTTATACCCTGCATGCTGAAGGACCTTTACGGATGAGGCACTCTTATGATGATGCATTCATTTCTCATTCAGGTTGAGCTGCTTTCATGGTAAATCAAATTCTGGGTGCATTAAGTAAAATAACGAATTCCCTTTTGATTTTTCAAACCTCCTCAATTTTGATGTTTCAAATACTCCTTTTGGTGCTTGAAATGATCTGTTATGTGTGTGGTATGGAGTATTTCACATGTTTTGGGTCAAGTTATGAAAAGAGGATTTTAAATTTAAATTTGCTACATGTTCACACATGGTACCTTACAAGATTGCCTTGCAAGATTATTTAACGCCATGAATTGTGAAAGCCATCATCTTTATTCCTACTGGCCTACAGGATTGGCTAGCTTGCATTTAGCAAGTGAAACTGTATTTCTCGATTCCTTACTGAAATGTTGTTAATCTCTTTTGGAAGAAGTCCTTGAAAAACTGATTTGGCATTCACCCAAAACTGTTCAGATACACTTTGTTCTGTTCTCGGACGAAATCTACAATGTTTGGTTGCAGAAGGCAAAGGAATTGCTCCAAATTTAGATTGCAGATTGGTTGATGCAAGTGGCCTTGTTATATTTTGTAAAGTGGCGAGATTTGAAGACAATTAAAGTTTGATTGGATATGCGGAACCTTTGCGTGTGATACTATATGAGTGATTGCGTGGTTTTGTTGTTATAATCAGTTGCTACTTGATGAAATAAATCAATTACTATAGGTAATTTCAGTGGGATGTCATCGATGTGCATGGCAATATCATATGCATCAACTTGAAGTAACTCAAATGTTTCATCTCTTTGGGGCACCAATTTATGTTCTTGCATTGTGAGAAAACCAGCATGGCAGCTTTCGATCCTCATCAGCTTCGTAATTATTGAACCTTTTTTTTTTTTTTTTAAAATTTTGGGTCATTGCTTCTCGGAACCAACTGGTAAACTTAAGTAGCGCCAACGGTGTACCTATTCACATATCTTTCTGTATTTGCATAGTCTGCGCAAATCACTTTGGTGCCATGAAGGAACGAACATAGCAATGGCCAAAACTAACTGGAGCCTAGCCGGCGAATAGGCTCAGGTTTCTGTTAACCATAAGGTTTCAAGCCCCCCAATTATGTCATTCGTACTTCAAACTGCCGTTTGAGGATGACTGTTTTATCCTCTTTTCTATCTTAGTTCATGTGGCATACCGGAGATATAGACAACATGCTACTTACGAGAGTGAATGGCCCAGGGTCTATTCGATTGATTTTTGCTTAATTTTCAGGCGTTGACGGCCCTTTCTGGTAATATTTTTTTAATTAATAACAACTTGGCTAAAACGCCAAACCGATTGGCTCGAAAACTAAAGCTCCTGATTCTTTAAAATAAGATAATACTATAATAGTTAATTGTTAATAGCCAAGTAGGAAAGCACACACGGGTCATTTTGACACCACGAAAGGTGTGCTTTGAACAATTCGCATTTCTGGGAGTGAAGGAGGGTGCTGAGATCTGAATCCAAACCTTCTCCTACGTCGTCAGGTTTTGTGGGGTGCTCTTGAGGGGTGGTCAATTAGGCTAATGATATAAAGCTGTTGATTCTCTTCGGGTGGTTCTTTGTACTAAATATGATAACAAAAATACGCCTTCTGGATGAGTGTCGAATGTAGACGTAATGATTCTTTGTTTTTACTGGTACTGCCAAGTACCGAGTCAAGTGTCACCTCACAATGCAAAGTAGTCGTGGAGGAATGAGGTATAATTTAGAACAACTACTCCTGAAGGCAAATCACTTTTCATTCGGAAAGAAGACGACAGGCTTGACACTTGGCGCAGTTGGCGAGCCCACCCTTCTATTTTTATGAGGAAAGTATTTGCTAGATACAGTTAAATATAATTAGTCAAATAATATAAATATTATTATGATAAAACAAAAGTGAAGTCATAAAAAAAAAGAAAATAAATAAAATTTTATATTATCGTATTAATTATTTCGAGTTATATTCATGGTTTTTTTTTTTTTTAAAATAAATCTATGCAGTTGCTTTTTATACCAAAATCACTCCCCCGAATAATTCCACCGTCCGGGAATTGGGAAAGCAGGCTGTCATCCGGCTGGTAGTTGGCTTGTCGTCAATCAAGTCAGCTTGATTTGCACCAAAACGGTATGAAACTAGCATGCCCTCGTGGACCGACGACCCCCTTTTTTTCTCCACCTTTGTCCGTCAGTACACGCCATTGGAGTCAATCATCCACCAAAATTTCTTGCTTCCCCCAACACACAATTCCCAATTCCGCGCGTCAAACATAAAATGCTTTCAACTGGGCTGATACGGGAGGCAAGTGTCGTCGCATATATAATTTGATTGGCTTTAGTACTGTTTTGGTGGGTGAATATATATTCCCATCAAGACTATATTATGCGTATAGTTGCAAACTAATTCAATCCCTCTGAACTTACAGCGAATATATATATTTCATTGCTTGTTGAACAAGCAGATTTTTATATCAGTGCAGTTCAGGCAAATCCCCAGCAGCCCCCAGCTCTGATTCGGTTTCTTGATCCCTAATTTTCAACATTTAGTAATCAATTGGCGAGACCATCTCTTTCTTTCTTTCCAACAAGTTGCAGCAGTTTACTTACAAATTAAGATTTCTTTTCCCAAAAAAAAAAAAAAAAAAAAAGAGACTGAAATTTTTTTATTTTTTAATTTAACTTATTTTTTAAAAAAATTAACTCAAAGTCTTTTTTTTTTTTGGTTAAAAATTTTACTAAACTACTCGAAATTTTTGATATAAAAATTTAAATTTTGAATTATTGAGTATTTAATAAAAAAACATTTAATGTCAAATTTATAAGAAAATAAAAAATTCAGTGAGAAATGATATACTCTCCGTAAAGAAAGAAAGGTGAATAATTATAATAATTACCTTTTTCTCGTATTATACAGGGGAGGGAGAGTCAATCGAATTGGAAAGACGTGGGTGAGAGTAAAAGCTAGGAGGAAACAAGGCCGGCGGGAATAAATGTAAATGCGGGGGGAGGGAGACAGACGTGGCGAACAAGTCTGCCGGGAAACCGCCAGCTGTTATCAACGTTCAACCCTTTGTGTTTTGTCCTGGTGGCGTGACGTCTCCGGACGCGTATTTTGTCGTTGGCCGGTGGCACGGAGGCAGAGCGACAGCGCCGAAAAAGCCGCGCAAACAGAACAAGTCAAAGTGACGACGCATTTCTCTTGGCCTACCCTCGGTTCTGCTTCATCACGCGCTCATCAACAGTCAATGTCGTAGGTTAAGTGGCGACTTTAGAAACACCGAGAAGAAAAACAACGACTAACCGAGTGCCGACAACTTGATTCAGCTAGACACGTCAATTGTCAACACAACAGAGTCTAAAATAAAATTGACTGGCGGCCATTTGGTTCTTTGACCCATACCACCAGCCAGTGCAGGGCGATCAGCGCGTAAGACATCCACCTCTCACAGCTTCCCGATAGCCAGACTCCTCTGACTCTGTCAACCCGAACCAACGGTCTCACATTCTTCCTATTCGGGCTCTGTCTTAGATATATATATATGTATGTAACCTCACTCGTACACTAGAAGGCCAACCCAACAGTTTCTCTCTTCATATTTCCACTATATATCTGTGTGTGCGTTTTTTTTTTTTTTTTCTCTGCCAATTTCCATCAGATTTTTCACCTCGCGTCTCCAATGGCACGGCTGCAGCAACCCCGTAGTCTCAAGGCACTTCTGTTCTCTTTCCTCATCGTAGCACTATCTACCTTATCATCAGCCAGAGTGCTGAACGACCGTCTCCCACATAAACAATCGGCAACAGAGCTAGCAGCAACAGAACCAGTCTTGAATATTGTGCTTCCCGGCGACGGCATCGTTGAACGTTCGTCGGCGAAGATGTGGGAGAAGGATTCTAAGAATGTTTTGCCGTGCGACATAGAGAAATCTGATGTAACTGTCCTGGCAAGGGTTTCCGGGAAATATGGACCGATGTTTCTGAGCATGCTTCCAAAGGGGTCAATGCCATCTTCTGGACCCAGCAGACGATCCCATAGCATGAACGACTAGTGCCGGCAGTCGAGCTCGAGTCCTTGCTCCTCGGTGTCGTTTGTTCTCTTTAGATACCTGCTTTCTTTCTCGTTGGATCTCCTGTAGGGTTAATGGGCTTTAGTTTTGTCATGCGTACATAACAATTACACCAGCTGTGGCCCTTATAGAGAGTTTGTACTCGTTGATCCTATCAAAATGATAGAATCGATGAAAAGAGTTAGTTCTTCGCCCATTGGTCCAGTAATTTGGTAGTCTTTTTTTTTTTTTTTTTTAAATTGTTTCCAAAGGAGATTTGGGGATCTCCAAATGATTAAGTTATTATTCCATAGTTAAGATCTCAAATTTCTGCATGTCTATCATCCACCTTTTTTTCTCCCAAAAAAAAAAAAAAAAAAAACACAAAGAAAGAAAACTCCTCTCTGTATCTCCCCGTTTCTTGAACCAGAACGCGTTTTTCCATACAGTGTACCCTGCAGATTTCGGCCTCGTCTTCACCAGATGTTCGCTCTCGATCTCTCTTTCGGCTTAAAAGCAAATAAATAATATATATGTATATATATCGCATACTGGGTTGACGAAATAACACGAGCGGACCCATTGATAGCATGATGCCATGAATCGTGGAAAACAAGCGACCATCCGGGCGGAGGGGCTTGAAAGACGGAGAGGGGTGCGTTTCAACTTTCAACAATGACGGACCACACCGGTATTTTGAATAAAAAATGTCGATATTATTGATAGGAGCCGCCTGCCCTGACCTTATCCCCAACAGAAGCATTCTTTTTCGAGACTTTTCAGCATTGTGTAATACTTTACTACATATCTAACCCAGTCGAATTGATCAGACAAGATACTACCCAAATGTCAAAGTAGCCAGGTTACCAATTTCGGAGATTGAAAAATAATAGATAGATAATACGTGTTTGCTGAGTCAAAAATGCTCATGGTTTTTCCTCCTGCCATTATGGTGGGAACAAGAAACTGGGGGCCATGGACAGGTTTATTGACTATTTCAATTCTCTCTCTCTCTCTCTCTCTCAAATTAGCCTAATTCCATTTTGTCGAGACAAAAACGTTTCATGACTGGTTCCACACGTGCGGTCTCCACCTTCCTGGACACTGTAACGTCGGTCTCAAGGGCAACCGAGAGCATTGCAGACACGGTGCCCGCTGTTGAAAGCATCAGACTTATCCATGTCCATTTCGCCTCCAAGCCCATTTCAATCAAAACTCTCTTCGCTCACTAAACACTTGATTATTTAACAGGAGTAAATAATATCGGTATGACCGAGCACTACAATATTTTTTCTTTTTAATTCATCAATAACAGTAACCCTCAATCAGCCATTTACAGCAATAACAAACAGTAACATTAATCAACAAAGGAAAAACCGGACAGGCTCATAAGCCTCAGGAAGTTGCCAAAAATTCTCTGCCTTTATGATCTCGCGGCAAGGGATGACAAGGCCTAACCGAAACAAGAACTGAGAAGGAAAAATGAAAATTGCTTTTCTGCACAAGCTCAGCTTGTCAACGCTTATAAAACCGGGAAGAAAGTTGCCTCCTACCCTTAACCCCCATCTCCAACTGGTTAGATAAACTTGAGCTACTAGCCCAAGGAGCAGCTGCACCCAAGATATGACAGTGGACGGTAAATTGACTGCTAACCTAACTCTTTCAACAAAGACGCTATGAATTAAAGAGTAGGAGCAAACCTTTACATGAGATTGGTGCATTACGTTTTCAGCTTGACTTTTCCTCCCATCCTTACAGTTCTGGGTATAGCTCCTTTGCCTGGGATGGACGATTTGCATAGAGGGGGGAAATCCTCAGCATTTTTCAGCTGGTACTGTTGTCCAAGGACCCTGCAAAGCCAAACCACCAAATAGGGAAAACAAGTCAGCATTCTTACATGGTCTTAAAACCTTACAAAACTAGGAGGTGCCATACATTTGATCAGTGTACTCCATCAATGCCGGTTGCACATGTATGAATAGTTTTGGAGCAACTAGGGTTGTCTCCATGGATGTTGAACCTTCAGAGTTTTCTTTCCTTGACACGGATGAAGGCAGCTGCAATGGCAATGATGAATGTCTCTGAGTCCCAAACTGAATACCCTCTAATACAGCAGAACAATCCTTGTCCGTTGGTGCATTCCCTGTGGGTTGATCACATGACTGGACATCTGATGGCATGGGCTTCTTTGTACAGGGAAGAAGTGGAAATTGATCCCCTAAAAGATCAAGACTGTTGCCATTGTCACTCTTTTCTGCCTCCAGTGCAACTTGACCCACTGAAAAATCAAGGCAGCTGGCATTTCCAGTCTTCTGTGTCTGTAGGGCATCTTCAACTACATTGTCACTCCCTTCTGTCTCTGGTGCAACTTGAACCATTGAAAAATCAAGGCAGCTGCCATGTCCTGTCTTCTGTGTCTGCAGGGCATCTTCAACTCGGCCAATATTTTGGGATGACATCAAAGATTGACAATGAGTTAGACAGCTTGATTTCCTCCACGTACAGGACAGCATTTTTCTGTAGGGATCCCGAGTCTGCATTGGTTAAATTATGTACATTACAAATTGGACAAGCTGATTCATTTTAATAGACTGATAGAGCTACAACAGAAATCATATGTACCACATCAGGGATGTATGTGCCTGTTCCTCGTGACCTTCCCATTTGGTCAAAGCCAGAAGATGCAGCATATAGTGGCCAAGTGTAAAGCTGACAGAGTCGTGTTTCAGGGACAAACTCATCTGCAGCTCTGGGAGAAAAAGCATACTGCCTCCAATTTGTCAACTCCAATGGGACACCCATAGGACCCTTTTGCCAGATCTGGGAAGGCAATGAAGTACTAGGCCACACAGAAACAGGCAGTGTATCATGGTGATACCACTGCCCCTGTAGCAGACCACGACAGTAATTGGAGTAGTCTCCACAGAGATCAGACACTTCAGATCTTCCAACACCAAATGCAGGCACAGGAAACACTGCATCAGGCCTTTCTCCCCTACCATTACGATTCAAAGTGTTAACAAAAAAATTCTCAAGTCTGCCCATACTTTCTGCTGGTAACATAAAAATTTCTCTGAGCTTTTTGGCCCCATAGGAAAGGGTGCACCTTATACGACGGAAACCAGCTGCAAGGAAACAAGTGATTGAAATTAGCCTCTTGATGTGCAATCTAGTCATTATGCAAAAGACTCCTCAACTACAGCCTCCAAAAATCGAATGAATCCTTACTTAATTTTCAACCCTTCCATTCACACAAATATAGTTAAGCATTGTAATCAAACAAAACAGATCATAAGTAACCTTACAAGGCACCAAACTAATCCATCCAAACATATGGAGCACCAGACTTTGATACTTGCAATCTTCTAGAATATTTGGATATCTTACAGAACAATAACTCCTTTATCACAGCCGGGACAACCAAAAAAAAAAGAAAGAAAGAAAGCGGAACTCTTACATCCTTCTAGGAAGTTTTGGAATTTATGTAAAGGCTTTAAATCTATATTTCTAAAATGACAACCCAAAATAGTTTAATATGTACGATCAATCAGCTACCTCGGCTGACACTACGCCCTAAATTGTTGCTGTCCTTCAGTGGATCCACTATATTGAGATGCTTCATGGGAAATCCAAGCTCAATGTTCTTGAATGCTTTGATTGGAACAGAGTAAAGTTCTCTGCAGTTCCACAAAAACTCTTGACTGAGTAATAAATCATTCCTCACAATTTCTGATGATCCTGCACGATCACAGGAAAGAGGGGGTTCTCAACCATAGAAATGAACCAATTGAGTGGTTTCCACACACAATTCAATGCAATTTACCCCCGATTTCCGGGAAGGAAGATATGGCAATAGGACCATTTATACTGACGCAATAATTGTCCCAGTCAAAAGTGCTATAATAATCCAAGAATCTCCACAGAACCTGCAGTCAGAACATTAGGGTTAATTCACTTGTGCATTTCCAGATGGATAAAGAAAATGCCCAAAGTGCTCACCGCTAAAGGACCAGGTAGTGATGAATGGAAGAGATTGATGATATGCAAAATCATTATGTCTAATGCATATGTTGATAGCAAGCCATATGATGCACCCAGTATTCTGCTCTCATAAAAACACCATGCTTTGATCAAGATAATACTGCGTTTGAGAAGATGATTTTTTCCAGCAATCTCATCAACCTGAGAGACAATTAGCACTGGAATCAAGAAAATCAAATTGAAGCAGGATTCTGGTACGGTCGACTTTCATTTCCTGGGAGGAGGTGAAGGTTTCTCTCTATGGTCATATCAGAGGTTCACCAGAACCTAGACAAAAAAATAAATGCCATGCTGATTTTGAAAATAGCTTATAAAGATATTTAAGAAAGCCAAGATATTGAAAGAAAGAAATCATTGTTTTTATTGCGGAACCATTGAGGGGTTGTTACATCAACAATAAATGCAGAGAAACAGAAACCAAAAAAAACAAAGTCCACATCCATCAATGCATTGTAATAATAGAAAAATTAAAGGCCACTTATGCAAGGAAGATAAATTAAATCCAAAGGTAACGGGAGCACTGTGCTCATCTCTATATTTTTTGCTGGTCCATAGAGAAATTAAAGGCCGAGCAAACAAGAAAGAGAAGGTAATCTGACAGTAACTGAAGTACTGTGTTCATCTTTTTCCTTCTTCCTCCACTAGAAGACAATTTAGATTCATCTGGTCTCTTTGTAGCACCCTAGAAATAATACAAGTGGATGTAAATATGCAATTTGTTTGCAATGTGTGCAGAAGTGGAATAATACGTCATGTGCTTAAAAGATTGAGGGCAATTAACACACATCCATGTCTGAGTAGGGATAAATCTCTGCAGTAAACTAGCAGATTTGGTCACAGTTTTCAACAAGTCCTCAAAATTATCCAGAAATGACCTTTGATACTTAATCTCACACCATTTGGAGGCAATAATAAGGATATCATGTAAAGTAACATAAAATTGTAAGAGTAGCTTAGATCATTCCCCTATAACCAAGTCCTGCAATTCCATTATCTGCATAGCAGAGCATCACCACTATATCCCAGATTCCTTTTCCACAATAACCTATCTTATGCAAGAAAAGAATTCCAATGAAATTCTGGATCCAAGAATATGTAAGATCATACCTTCTCCAGAAAGCATAAAGCATAAAGCCCTGCCATTTGATTGAATGAGATGTCCACAGATATGTTCTCGATGGAACACCTCACTATCTTAACCTGTCATCCACAATTTCAAAATCACTTTTAAAAAGGGGAAGACATGGAGAGTTTGGATCATCGAAAGAGATGGTCAATAATGCTTGATTATGATTTGATAGAACACACAGAAAGCAGTATCTTTCCGTTTGCAGAGAAATGGCTTCTAATTCTTGTTGCCAACTGGCATAGCATGCAGCAGCTCTAGCAGTGATATGTTGGTAAAAAAAAATTTTCAATTTAATAACAAATCGACATCATTAAGCAGATAAATGTGGTCAAAAAAATTGGGCAGGAATAGAAACATGGTGAATCAACTAGACTAGATTGCACTGAAAAAGTCGGCGTATTTCCTTGCATCGTGATGGGAAATATATGAAATTGCAAAGCAGCATATTGAAGACCATATCTGAATGATAATTGAACTTCCCTAACTAGCCCATATAGTCTCCATTTATGGGAAATAATTACTAACCATAACACTAGAGCCATGGCTGCCTATAATCAGGGTCAATCATTACCTTTTACTCAGGAGTAGCTATCAAAACAATGCAGGACAACCAAAAAAGGACAGTCTAAAATAAATAATTTTTCACTAATGTATAAGTCAGATTTCACCAACCCACATGACTAAGAAGCTATTTGAATGCATTTGATGATGGCTGAACCCAATCGTGTCATGATTCTTGCAAGCTCATCATAGTTGATTTACAGAAAAGTTACTCCTTTCACTCAATTAGTGTAAGTATAGTCCCTATCAAATATATTTTCTCTAAAGATAGAGTGCAGTAAGCATTAATAACAATTCCTTCTTTCATTCTCAGAAAGTCATATAGTATCAGCAAACTTAATCACGTTAAGGCCTCAACATCATCCTAAATAAGAAGTTCCAATTTTCCTTCCTACATCACACAGACAGCAATGGAAAGAAATTTAGATCTTATATGTGTCAGGCTTGATCCCTATTGGGCGAATTCCTATCAAATATTTGAAAAATATTAATTAGCTCAAACTGGCTAACCCATAAGGGTTTAGACAAATAAATATTCTACTGTTACTCTTTGGAATCGAAGAGGCCTTTACTTTTCATCTCAATGACAACTGATGCAGCACGGGTACCTTGATTGTATTATGATTAGATTTTCAGTGACTATGGCCCCATCTTCACTAATTTTCAGAAATATTTCTTTAGGATTTTCACTTAGGATATGACAAATATGTTGACCTAAGATCATAACGCATGGGATAGTCACATTCTGAGAACTGCATGCAGTCTTGGAAATGTCAACTCCTAAAATGAACACAAAACTTCAAAATTAAACTGCACTGATGAATAAAAAAAGAACCAATTAGTCACTTTAGCATGGTTGAGAGCAAGATCCATAGAAAATTAATTGATGAGATAAGATATAAATACAGAAAAATTCAGGAGAAAGTATATTACATCAGTTTATACAACCTTGATGTAAACAAGGGTAGTATGTTTTGGAAATTTCCAATAAGGAATTGGAAATTCCGACATGGACATCCTGAACATATTTTGGGAAAGAATGTAGACAGTCAATGAAATCGGGAAGCATCCCATGGATCACAGATCATATTCTGAGAGCATAATCTTTTCCACCTTTGAAATAAAGCACAGATGACAGAATGCATTTTGGAGCAGCCAAAACAATTGAAAGTCATTGAAATAAAGTAAGATGTTTATTTCTGTGGTAAAAACCTCAGCAGCCTACAAATTCATCATGCTACAAAAAAGCGTTAGGCAAGTTAACCTGTGCTTGAATATACTGGACATCCTTTACTTGGAGCTTGGGGTCCTGCTCCACACACTTGAAGATATTGAAGACATCTCTGGCCAAATCTTCCTCCATGTTCCGGTAGGCAAGGGCAGTCAGATCAATGTCTCCATCAGGAAGATAGGTTTTCAGTGGTACTGATCCAAATGGATAAACCTATCAAAAGTGCACAGCAATGCAAATCAAACCTCATGTTAGTTCAAGCTCAACTCAACATGCTGAATGAATGAATTTGTCACCAGCCCTCCCCTGCAAATCTTTTATGTGCCAGTCCAGTCAGGCCACAGAGCATCATGCTTCATAAAGGAGTGCCTAGGAATTTTTTTCCTCAAAACATAATCACACTGTTCCTACTTTCAGAAACAAAATCCATTGCCCACATGAACAGAACTCAAAGAAAATTCATAAATGGGGTGCAGTATGCAACAAGCAATTATTCACAGACAGGGATAGAGCATATTAAGTAACAAAAGTATGTTGACCAACAGAATCCAGGACCTTTACAGATCTATAGGGCATTCCGAGTTCACATGGCTTCCACACCACAAGGTCTGGAGAAGGGTTAGATCTATGATCTATGTTCTTAATAATTCTTTACATACAAAATCAAAGAAAAATGAATACTTTCACAGTAAATTTTGCAAACTTAAGTAGAGCCTATCATGGAAGTTGAATTGCATGTGGTTTCAACAATTAGAGAGGAGAAAATTGCCGAATGAGGAACCTGTGTCAGAAACCAGCTTCTGTACAGTTTCTAAAGGAAAATTAGGGGAAAAAAGGAGTTGGAGGAGCAAGCAGAATATTACCACTAAAGAGAACAATGCAAAATATGAGAAACCTTTTAGCAGGAAGTACAATTTTCAATAATCAACACTTAAAAAAAGAATAGGTAGGAGAGAAATAGCAGAAAACACTTCATCACAAAGAAATCACTAGAATCTAGGCCTAGGGCAGGCAATTCTCACCTCAGTAGCAAAGTGGTCTTGAATTAATCTCCGAATATAATCAATGACTTTCCTCCTCTTCTGGTCAGAAGCCAAAACAGGTTCAATGGTACATAGTATCTCTTGAGTCCTTTGCTCAGCCATTAGCCATAGTTCTGAATCAAATAACAAAGGATGGAAAAAGGAGGAAGAGACAGCCAGTGACAAACTCCTTTGGAGATCTTCCATAACAGAAAAAGGTTGAAACTTCTGGTTCAAGGATGGGGACTCTGAGGTACACACAGAGATGCAAAGGCCTTTTGGCTATATCAGCAAGTAGTACAGATGAGCCCAGGAAGTTGAGTTGAAGCAATCTGGATCAAACAAAGGAGAAAAGATGTCAAAGCTAAAAGTGAAATGGATTGGTTGAATGCAGAACAGAAAATACACTAAAGATACGGTAGACATAGAATATGCTGGGAAAGTGGCTGAAATAGACCAACTATAAATGAAATTGGCACCAAGTGGTGAAAGTACATCCATATTGCCTGCAGACTACACAGTTTGTCATTATCGAAAATTTTCATAAGCCTTATATTGTTTCAAACAAACAAGATTGCACATACGCTAAAAAGTGGTAAAAAAGATATTGAAACAACCACTAACTTTTTAGATTATATAAAATGTTAGATATTCAGGTTTCATCTATTACTGATATTAGATTCTTAAGGCTAAATATGTAAGGCGGAAATTCCCAAACAAGATAAAAAGGAGTAATGGGGATTTAAAAGGAGGCAAACTTTCCCCTCCCGCAAACCTATCCCTTTTGAGCTAGAAGATGCACCAGGGAAAGGGATATGAGAATAAGTGAAATGAAAAATTCCAAATCAAATGAGAGAAAAGGTGAATAAATCTTGTTGTTGGCTAGCCTTTTGCTATCCAATGGAAAAGGGCTTGAATTGTCAGTTATGGTTGCTGAAAAAAGGTATACTTGTCATAAATTACCTGAGAATCCCTTGAAAAAGGTTTGTTTTTTCATTAATGGGCCAATAGAAAATGTGAGACCAAGTGTCACAACACTATAGTAGTAAAATTAATAGCTTCCCATATCTGCACAATGTCACAGGCAGTAAGTATTAATGGCATAACAATTTATTAGTTAGATCCCTTTTGGGATTCTGTATTCCTTAAGTTAGTTACACATTGATAATCCCCCCTTTTGCTAAATCTTGGCCATGATTTTCAAATATTTCCAATTAAGTGAACTAGATGCTCAAGGGTGTCAACTGGTTATCATGCAAAAAATTCAGCTCATACATCTTTTGATATAAACTCTATCACGTTGTGTAAGTGAACCATAAATTACAGCTGCTTGGAAGTCCAAGCCATTTGAAACCAGTAATTAACGTTACATTAACAAAGATGAGTGGAGAAAATAAGTCAGAGCTCTAGTCCCAGGCATTCCTATCAGAGATGGGTTCATCTATAGTTCTTGACATTCTTATCAGCATCTGAGCCAGAAAAAGGTCCACCATCGAATGGTGCATCAAACTGGGATGAGCACTCATAAGAAGTGTGTTTCTTTCCAATTACAGAATCTAATCTGTGTAAGAGAACAACTAAAATATAGACAAGGGAAACTGGTGCACTTTCAGTCCTAGAAGTAGCTAGTAGATCTTATGCCTGGTCAATCACCAAACTTTCCTAGCTTGAACAGTAACTTACATCCTAGGTCAAAAAAAGCAAAAATTAGCAATTTGTACAGTGCAATTGATTGCTTCTCCAAAGCAGATCTTCTACTGTCTCAATGCCAGCTTGAGCATAGTCAGGTGGTGAGTACATTGACAGGGACAAAACCTCCTCGAGGCCAAGTAAGTCATTGAACTCCTTATGTTTCAAAGAATGCACATGTTAAAACTAGAAGCTCGTCGGTCGTTTCATAAGATAGAAAAGATAATTGCTTTGGTCATAGCAAATGTCCAAGACAAATGGCCGAAATATACTAAATCTCCATTAGCACAAGCAATCAACAGAGCCAGACTGAAAATAGTTAGACAGGACAACAGCCGGCTAAGATCAATTCGTTCAACATACCTATATTGACGACCAATACCACTTTCCAAGAAGAATAATCATAATAAATCGAACCAACGTAACCATAATGCCGAACTGTTTCCAAAAGGGAAGGTGGGGAAAATTATGAATATCCAATTGTATGGCAGTTACTAAAGAAAAAAAGTCTTCAAGGGTAACCTTAATGTCGGCAAAATTTGCTTGGCTCTTTTCCTTTGCTTCATTCCCAAATCGTCGAATGCGTCACAGGCAGCAAGCAACAGGCACTGGCACAGCATTTTGCTTCAAATTCAGAAGAGTGGCGGGCGTAAGAGAAATCCTCACAAAATCGAAACGACCCGCCTTCCCAATCCAACAATGGCCGAATCGCTTCCAACTCACTCCAAGATTCCAAATTCAAGACCCGCCAGAAGACAAATCCATGAGTGGACTTGATGCTGACGTGGCATAACCTCGATAAGTTCGTTTAAGATTTAACAGACCTCCTACGTTTGTATTTCGTATGCCCATATAAAAATCCTTCCAGAAAATCATTTGTCTAAACCAATTAATGCTGGTAGATAACAAATTTCCCGCAATGTTAACCCTGACCCCGGATACGCTATCCCTTGCCCTCTTTCTCCATAAACCCTAAAACCCTAAACGAAACCCCAAAAACCCTCCTGTCTGGAAATCCCAGCACCCAACAGAAATGGGTCTGTACTTCGACAGCGCGGGTACCTTTTTCCACCATGAAAGCGCCACGGGACGCGACTTGGAGTTTTTTTTTTGGGGGGGGGTGGTGGTGGTCCTAGCGCTGTCCCTCTGCAAGCAATCCGAAGGCAAGTTACGGGTCCTGGATGCATTGTGCGACTGCAGAATCGGATCTTGCCGATGCTTAAAAGAAGTAAAAGCGAATCCCGTGCTGGCAAACGACGCAAATGGCGAGTACAAGGAGATCAGTCTGAGGAACTTGAAGAAAGTGGATAAGAGCTCTGGGGATTACAATAGGAAATGAGGCGGCGTCTCTCAATGTTCTGTTTGAGTGTCTTTTCGGCCCGATTGACTTCGATCCATCTGGTATCGATCTCATGTTCTTGAGGTCTGCCATGAATGCTCTTGAGTGGATTGCTCTATCTTACTCTCGTGTCACCTTCTTTAATTAGTAATTTTGTTAATTAATTAATTCATTACTTAATTCGCATCATGTCACGCCCCTTTTCCTTTTCTCTTTTTTTTTAATATTAATAATAATAATTCTAATCATGGACGCCTCGGTTCTATAAGGATATACTGCGATTAGGTCCGCACGTCTCGTAAATTTTAATACTCTAATTAATGTGATTTAGTCTTTAAGAAGCATTTTCGTTATTATTATTATTATTATTATTTTAAGAAAGACTTACATTTTAGAATCTTTTGAGTATCTCTTAAATTGTTTGGAAGTTGGCAACGTATCCGTCAGTTTTTAAGGTGCATGTTTTTTATTCAATTGTTAAAAAAATGCACGCTTTTATTGAATTCGAAGTAAGTAAGGTGACAACAGTCATATACAGGCGTGTGACCGTGGGGAACAGAAAAATACATCCTATGCAACACTCAATTTCGTCTTACAGACGAAAAGAGAAATGTGTGCGTGCCGGGGCAGGGCAAGTACACAGACAAGCTTAGATGCGACAAGCACATTCGGGAAGCTTATTGGTAGACACCAAATACAGACACACACACACACGCGCGCCATCAAAGCTATGTCCAAATTGCTGTGGATAAAGGAAACCGAGTTAAGGACAACAGAGGGTGCCCGATGTAAAGAGCAAAAATAAAGTCTTGCGCGGCAATAGATATTAGGAGCTTACATTGTGACTAAGAAATTAGGAGAAAATAATGTTGAACGGCAAACTATTCTTGAAATTAATTATCCAGGCAACTTTTTGGTATATATATATAGTTTAAAAAATTGAAAAATAGGGTGATGTTTACTGTATTGTTAAGAAATATCGAATCCTACAAAATAAACAAATAAATTTTAATAATGTAGATTTAGTCCTATTCAATTTTTTAATGGGGGCTTCAAATTTGATATCTTCAACTTGACAATGAATAAATTCTTTTATTGCTGAACCATATGGTTAAATGGTTTATCGCTCCTTTTATCTTTCGTTTCCCCGCCGCCGAGGCATCATCTAGCGGTCAACAAATCTATTTCGATGTTTATCGCTCCCGAGGAAAGACATCCCTGTGAGGGCCCCCATTCTCAAACCGTCAAACAGCCAAAAACACAAGAGAAAGTAGCAGCACCGGAAGTTCGGAGTTTGAATCTTACCAATAAGTCAATCGCCGGGCACGAGCAATTCCAGAGGGTATGATTTCAGTCATTTTGTTGTAGGATAGATGCCTGTCACCACCCAAATCATGGAAAAGGGAGAGAAAAAGGAAGGAGGAGAAAAGAAAACGTTAAAACAGAGCTTAAAATATTTCCAAGTCGTGCAAAGGACTCGGCGAGGTAAGATACACATGGGATGTCCCTAACTTGGGAGAGCAAGATAATAAATAATATTGTATAGTTTTTTGCAGATGTGCACTGACCATGACATCCCTTTTATTCTGGGTACAATATTTAAAATGACAACATCGTGGCACCATGTTTTTGCCACACCCCAGTAATGGTATAGAAATCATAACTTGGTTTTCACACCACGCTCTCTCTCAAAAGGGCCCTTTTTAGCAATTCGTACAAAAAAAATTTCACTGATTTTCCCGTCACTTGGTTTTAGACTTGTTAACAGCCGATAGAGATAATAGAAAGACCAAAACTAAAACGGGAAGGTCGAGGAAAATAAGAAAAATAATATAACCATAAAAACTTGTTTAAACCTCAATCCGAGAGGTCCAAAACCAAACCCGTTGTACAGACAGAGAGGAGGGCAAGAAACAAACCTGAAAAGTCCCGTCCCAACGCGCCGTCGCTGAACAAAACAAAACCCTTGTCTTTAAGCTGAACGCAACAGAACACGTTGCTTGCTTACCAATTCAATCTTCTCTATACGTATTTACCAAAATCAATACTTAAGAAGCGCGAGAATTCTCTTCAGCCCGCGATGCTCTACGGCTCCACAGGGACTTGCGGAGATTAACTCTGGCAGCGCACGAACAGCTCGTTTAATTTTACGATGTAAATAAAATTAATCGAAATAATGAAATTTGTTACTATTACTATGGATAGCATTAACGCGGTATAAAAATATTTACTTTAAAAAAATTGATCAACTAAAAAATAAAAATAATTATTTTTAATATATTATTATAAATACGTAACAACTATACCGGGTGATCTGGCAATTACCACCAAACCCCGTCTGCGGTTTCTTTAGTCGAGGGAAGGAAGCAAGGCGGAGAAGCGTAGGTAGATAATAATGGCCGATGGTAGGGCTCGAGTGGAGGCGATTCTCTCAACCTTCGTCTCGGTGCAGCCTCACGAAACCTCCGCTCTGCTCCATTCTGCCTCCTGCTTCTTCTTCGTAATTCCCTCTCTCTCTCTCTCTCTCTCTATCTCTCTCTCTCTCGGATACAGACACACATGCGCACGCACACACATGCAGACACACACGCGCATGAATGAAGGAGAAATGATCAAAAAGAAAAAGTAAAAAGGGGGAATTATTGCAGATATTGAGCGCGTATTTTGTGGTGTTGCCGTTGAGGGACGAGGGGGCCATCTCGTTGGGTATATCGAACCTTCCAGGTCTGTTTGTTGGATCGTTGTTTCTCACGTTGATTGCAGCTCCTTTGTCCACTCTCATTTTCTCCTTTCCCAATCTCTCTAAAGCCAAGGTATTGGTGACAACCAAACGGATTCCCTCACTTCCCCCTTTTTTCAGAAAACTTATGTTACGGTAATAATAATAATAATAATAATAATAATAATAATGGGTGTTTCTTGAAATTCCCCAGGCTTTGTTTTTGATACACAGGTTTTTTAGCGTATCACTCGTTCTGTTTTTCATTCTATGGCGTACTTCCTCGGCTGCATATTCTCCTGGCAAATCGGAGGTGCGATTACATTAATTGTTAAGGTCATGATGCTGCTCTGCTCTTGGCCCCATCTTTTTTTATTTTTTATTTTTTGAATTGATTTCTTGATTTCACCGGAGCTTCCATAGGCTACAGATGTTGCCATACAAGCGGAATTAAAAGAGGATCTAAAGGTTAATGTTAATCAAACTACTGATACCGAATATTCTGGAGGTTTGGCTAGCCATGGATGGTTTTACGTATCTGTGAGAATCGGATTGTTCCTCTGGGTATGGACTATTGGTTGCTGTGTCTTTAATTTGTTTTCTCTCTTTTGGTTATGCTGCGATATGTTACCATTTTTCTTCGTTTTTTAAGGTAGCACTGCTTAATCTTATAACCATCTCTTCAACATGGGCAAGGATCATTGATGTGATGGACACTGAGGTTAGGATACTGGACCTAGCAGTTAAGGTGTCCTTTTTTTCATGTCTGCGTTTGACATTTTCTCTTGTATTCAGTCAGGTTCAAGATTGTTTGGGTTCATAGGTGCCGGTGCTACTCTGGGGCAGCTTTGTGGGTCACTGTTTGCCACGGTGATGGCCTGGTTGGGATCATGTATGTATACCTGTTCCATAAGTCTGAAACATAATTTTTATTTTGTTTCTAAACAGGCTGTTTGATTACAGTTCTACTTCTATTTGCTGCTTTATTGATGGAACTTGCTGCACAGTCAGCTAAAGGGATCAACAAGGATATTTCCCATCTTCCTGAAGAATTATCTCCCATACGGTTGGCTACATTCTGGGTGCTCCTTCACACGATTTATTTATTTATTTATAAATGCTTTTATGTGCCGTTGAATCAATAAGCTTACAGATTCCTTTTCTTTTGGCTGGAGAGGAACGATTACAACTCGCCATTTACAAAGTATTACATCAAATAATATTAATGTTACCAAGCAATTCTTTGGGATCTGGAGTTGAGGTTACAGATTTTTTCTTCTCATGTGGGCAAGTGCTGAATAAAGGGCCATCACATTGCATGAGGCTCTCATATTATGGGGTTTGGGAAGGAGGCTCTCACAGTCTGGGGTCTAGGAAGGGTCAAATATGTACAGCTTTGCCCTTATTTTCACAAAAAGGCTCTTTCACGAAGAATCAAATATGGAAATTATGTAATAAAAAATGGTGAAAATTGTTCTGCTAGAAAGTAGAAGATTAGTTTGACATCAAGAAAAATTTGCCATCAAACGGTATGTCCCTTGTGGAAGTCCCCACATTGTTCCCAAAGAGCCATTTGTTAAGGGTAATTGTAGCACTACTAGATCATGTATGATGTCCTACATGAAGGTGTTACTGTCACCATGTCATGTTGGGCATTGCTCCTGTACCTGTTGATCAAAGATACAGCCTTTGGGAGGATGTTAGCCCAGTGGGACAACAAAGGTTTGGAGATAGCCATTTATTACATTGGTGAGAAGACGTTGGAGTATGAAGAATGGTATAGTTCGGTGAAAAATACTTGTTTAGCAGCTGAGGTTTCTCATAAGTCTAAGAAAAACTAGATGTCCAGACATGACTCGAGTCAAATTATTTTCTCCAAGCCATTTATTTTCTTATGAAATGAATTGATCCTTGGTTTACAAGTCTAATTGTCATGCCAAAATGGGCATGTGATTTAAAGAATTGTGTTTACCGCCATCATTTCCTGTACCAAGTTAGTATGGGATTGCATGTTCATTTATGATCTGTACTGTGTTCACATGCTGTATCCGTCTGCCAAAATTACCTTGTTGTCTTAGAAGAGCACTGCCTATACCTCTTCCATATCTAAATAGCCTATATGCTCCCTAATCTAAGCTAGTGTGCTTTTCTCTAATGAGAGAAAACATTGTTTTAAGCAAATTAGACTGAAAGGTATACCTGAGTATTATTTCAACACTTCCTTTTCCTCTTCCTGTCTTTAGCACTAGTCTTCCAGACAATGCTTTTGGCTATGTAGTCTCTGGCATAGTCTATTAATGTCTATGATGCATATTTCTGCCTGCATGATTGAATGCTGGGTTAACTGCCACGATTTTCTGAATCCATATTCTTCTATAGAATATATTTGAAAAAGGCTTAACCTCGTTTTTTTTTTTTTTTTTTTTACCATAGAAAAGCTGATCCTGATCAAAAAGGTGAGGCTGATGAATGGACAGCACCAGTTTTCTCATCTCCCAAGTCACCTGCATCAAGGGTGAAGCCTCAGCTTTTGGCCATCTTGGATGGGCTTTGGCTTATATTGTCCTCATCTTATTTATTGTATGTGTCCCTATTCTTGTGGCTGAGCGCTGTTGTCTCCTCATTCTTCTATTTTCAGGTAAATATGCTGTTTTTCCCTGTATACATGTTTTGAGTTTCCAACTGAGATTCTTGTGCAATATAGCTTAACGGATCTATAGACACTCTTTCTCATACTGTGGATTGTCATTACTGTGTCTCTGGAATTGCAGAAAGTAGCTGTGATTGCAATGACTGTCTCTAGCTCTGTTGGCAGAAGAAGATTGTTTGCACAGATAAATAGCTTCATTGCCATTTTCATTCTTGCTGGACAACTTACATTGACAGTATGTTGATCTTTGAACAAGTTTTGTGGATGTGTTTTTCTAAATCCAAAATCAACTTAATTTTTTTCATGAACTTTGTAAAGTTTAGGGTATTGTGCTTGGCAGGACTAAAGCTTCATGCACTAGTCGCCTATTGGTAAAAGGAAAAATGTTTTATGATTGAATCATGATTTGAATTGAAATTCTTTAACTAATTGTTAATATGGATGCCATCTTCATGTTCATGTTCTCTAAATAATAGCAATGAATGTCATCTTTTCTAAAGCTTTAATCTCCTCATACCAATTTTTTTGTGATAGATGTAATAGAAACAATTTCAATGGACAAGTGAATACTTACTATGTTCCAATATGATGTGACATTTTTATTTGCCTTTTCGGGAACATGTGATAGTGCTTATTGCCTTTAATCCATTAGGTATCTCACTTTGCAACTGTCTCGATTTCACTTATTAAGTCAATTACAGGGGCGCATCCTTACTGTAGCTGGGGTCACGATGGCTATATGCTCTGCTCCAGTTATTGCCTTCTTAAATTTGGTTTCCATTTCTGTTTGGCCAACTTGGTTAGCTGTTGCTGCATGTGAGACCATGCGGAAGGTTTGCCACAATTGCCTTCTTTCACATAGAGATTCTACTGTCTTTTTGTTGGAACATGTAAACTACTGAGGCCACTGACAATTATATCTGGATGCTTTTGGCCTTTTAAGTTGTTAGAGGCCATTTTGTTGGTTGAGGAACAAATACCAAATTGGATTTGTTCACGCCTTTTTTTTATTTTTTGGCAGGTGGTTACGTATGTGGTGACGAGGCCGGGCAGAGAACTACTATTTACCGTCGTCTCAGAGGAAGAGAAATATAAAGCTAAAGTCTGTAACATGTCTAGACTTTAATGATCTTACATTTGTTGGATGATCAACTTACTGTCTTCTTTTACCTAAACAAACAAGTCTTGGAAAAAGAAAAAGAAAAAGAAAAGGGAAAAAGAGAATGAAGATGACTCTTTTAAGTTGATCATGTTAAGTTTCTCAAAATATCCTTTAGCTTTCACATGTGGACATATAATGCCAAATTATTGCTTTACCGCAGTCATATTTCTATACTTCTTTACTGTCTTCTTGAATTTCTTGTATCTATGATACTCTTTCGTGTATGTCTAAGTGGATAAGGCATCAGAACATCGTGGTTGCTATTAATACTTGATGGTGCAGGTATGCATTGATGTAATTGTTCAACGGCTTGGAGATGCAACAGCCGCCGGAATGTACAAAATGCTCTTCAGCACCTTCCGTGGGAGCACTTCAACTAGTTCACTCTATGCCTTACCTGTATGATATAAATAAAGCTCGCAATTATCTGTGGATATAGAAAACAAAATAAATTATTGATCACATGGCATATCTCATCTCTTCATACTCTTGTGTGCCATAATATTGTCTCACTCGGTTCTTCTGCCGGTGCACATTTTGAATTTTCATGCGTTCAAACCGAGAATAATCAATCCTTGCCATTCCTTTTTAACCCCAGGTTTGTGTATTGTGGATAGCCACGGCATTCCATTTGGGACAGCGTCAAGCGCAGCTGGCAAAGCTCCACACCGTTCAGGCTAACTGAAATTCTTCTAATTGTCATGTCAAGTACAGATTTTTTTTTTTTTTTTTTTACTTGTCTGTATAACACAAGCAGTTAATTAATGGCATTGATAGGCCAATTACATCATCCAAATTCGTGTACCTGCCAGCAGACTCGTTTCATATTGAGAGAAACTATAATTATTGCCCCTGACTAGACCTGACCACAACCTGGTTCAGTTCGGGTTCCGTTCTGGAACTGGCAGTGCCGATTCAATGGGAAAGGTGAACCGAAACCACGCTGGAACTAGACAATTTGGTTTTGCTTCCGGTTTCTGACTGGTCTGTTTCGGTTTTTATCCACTCGACAATTTTGTAATTTATATGGAAAAAACAAATAATAGCTCAAATATTTGAGTTGAAGCTGAAATGGCAGCCAGTATGTAAGAAATTAAAAGAGTATAAACAAATGATTTTGTTGAATTGAGCATAATGGTGAGATTCGAAAGAAGTTGAAATTTCTGTGGAGAAAAATGGAAAGGGAGACGGTATTTATAGGGTTAAAATTTGATGGAAAAAAGGGGGAAGCCGTCCAAGAACAACAGTGTCTTACCCGATTTCTGTGTCCTTCATTTTTTGTTTTTTTGCCAATTTCGTTGAACCGTCCATTTTAATCGCCTACTTGAGTTCCGATTTGAATTTTTGGGTGGCGAATCGTAGCTAAATCGTCCGTTTCAAACCAGTTCCTCGTTCATTCTGGACTAGTTTGGTTTCGGTAAAATTCAATTCTAATAAGCACCCTTATTATTAAGGTGCAACTGAATCGCACCCATAGTAACCTTCAAGATTTTCTCCTAACACAAGAATACCCAGTCGCGCCATGCCAGGCTATCTCCGTGAATTGTTGCGTCAAAAATTCTAAATTCACCAAGCCAATCTTTAGCGCGTAAAAGGATCCAGCTACAGTCTTGAAAGTGCGGTAATGGAGTCTTCGTATAGATAGATCCGTTAAACAACTGTTGAGATAAAATGCTCATTCCCACTTAAAATTAAGCTGGAAACATTTAACATTAGACCCCCCCAAAAAAAAAAAACTTCAGGTACTTCGTTCATGACAACGCGACAAAAATTGGGAGTCCGGAGGGATATCTTCCAATGTCTATAAAATTGCACCAATGGTCGCGCGTCTTGGTGCAGTGCTTATTGTGTTATTTACTGCACGTTTAAGCTCCAGCGCGTATCAATCTGAAGCTCAATTCTTCCTTCATTAATTAGAGGCACGGGTTCCACCAGTCTTCAGCTTTGATAATTGCCATGTCAATTTGACACTGCTTCCTCAGCCGTTCTTACTGCACCAGGCCTCCAGCTCAACTATCACCACAAATAGCGAGGATTGCAAGAAAATATACCCTAAAAAAGAATAAAAAAGAAAGGGACGGAAACAGCTGGATTTCTTTGCAAACCACTAGAAAATTGACGTGGAGTCGGCCAGTCAGGAACACTTTTCCAGTGTGTCCATCCTAACACTCGGCATACTCCAAAGTGGTATGCAATTGGCACGAAATATCCAGAGATATTTCAGGAATCCTTTTGTAAGGAGCAAAACGATAAGCCTAGAACACATATAAGTAGATGACTTTCAGCGGGATAGTCACACTTCTGAGTCAGCCAGTGCTTACCTGAATGCTCAAGTTCTGCGCAGGGAACGTACACGTTCCTGAATCAGGTTCCTCTCCCAATCTGCTACATCCTCAAAAGCATGATCTGGAAGACTCTCGAATGGCTCCTTCCACGGATCATTTTTGGCCAGATCATATGTGGCTCCCCTTATTGATCTTTTATTTGGTCCGCAAGGTCTCTTTGAAGTTAATGTGTCATATGCCATATTTAGCTGATCCACAGACATAAAAGATAATCAACAAAGTATAGTATTATAGGGAACATACGGAATAACTATGGAGAGCTTGCCAATTCAGGTAAGAGGATCCTATGCTTTCCATGACTAAAGCAGTTTAATTTGCCACAACTGACAGGAATTTTGACAATGGTTTTTAAGCATGCCCGAATAGATAGGAATTAGATACTGACATTCATGCTACAAAACCAGAACATGTAAGCTGTTGCGACAGCAGGAGCCCTTCCAAGCCCAGCTGTACAATGCACATAGACCCTGCCTTTTCCCTCAGAAATGGCCCATTCCAATGATGAAACGGCTTTGGGTAATATGCTTCTCAAGGAATCAGGATCAAAATCTCTGGCCTGCGTATATAGAAATGAATTCCCATAGACATTCGGTTGGCATGAAGAATATACATAGTACAACCCTGGTAGCCATTTACATCTAGCAAGTTTTAAGCACATAAAAAATCTCAGACCAACATAGCAAATTTAATATCAGCTATGTGTCAATGGTTAATATATGCTTACGGGCCTCCTCATATGACGGATTCCGATTTCTTGGCATCTTTGTATAATAGACTTTAAGTCAATACCCCAATACTCAACATCCTTGTCCTGCTGCAAATTAAGAATGTAGGCCACATTCTCCACATGTTTAAGATGATCTACATCTTCAGGTTTCTGTGGCTGGGAGCCCACGATCAAATTATCAGTTATTAGCGTGTAGTTCATACCTGAAAACAGCATAGCTGTAATCAGATACATTGAGCAGCATATAATATCACAAAGCTAATTGTTCATTGGTCACACTAAGAGTTGCAACTTTGTGTGAGTTATAATTGAAGTACCTAATGAGGAAATCCTTCCATCAGATATGTTAAGAGCATAAAAGTCCCACATTGCTAAAAATACAAAGATCTAACATGACTTGTAAAATCTATAGGTTTCTCCACCTACAGTTTTTAGGTGGATTTGGTGTTTGAAGGTGTTATTTGATATGGTATCAGAGCTTGGCTAACCCTTTTATCTACACTCATCACTCGGTGGTCTGGTCCTTTTCATATCTTCAGTCTAATCAAATCATTCTGGATGCCCATTCAGTCTAGTTTCATTAAGTACCAATCAGGTCTATCACGTGTCAAGAGGGTGTGTTAAGAGTATGAAAGTCCGAGATTGCTAAAAATACGAAGATTCGTCTACGAGTTTCTCAACCTACAAAGTTGACCTTTTAGGTGAATTTAAGTTCCGAGGTGTTATTTGACAGAATAACAGTGTGAATTCAACAGATGATAGTAACATTTTCTTCAAACTATCATTTTTCAATCAAGATGGTGCTAAACTACTAGGTAGAGCCTAGTGGCCACTAGGTATAAAATTCAGAGTGAGACCTGGGTTGGAAGTCTGACCTCACTCGTAATTAAATTCTCTTCTCCCAATTCAGCCGGACCAAAAAAGAAAATGAAGATGGTGCTGCTGTTAGAAGTTTTAAGACTATCATGGAAAAGGTAGATTGTAGTAGCAATCAAATCCAAATCCTGAACATATGTCTAAAACTCTTAAAAGCATGTAGTCTAGATCCGCATAAAGACTAACTTAACTACGACTGATCCAAGGAATCTCATTGTGTCCACAGCAAAAATAAATCTCATTGCCCCACTACACACTTCTCTTATTTCTGGTATGTACACCCCAAGAAATTAATCTTAAAAGGCCACAAAACAAACCATTAAAAAAAAAAAAAAAAAAAAACAGAGCAAAAGATAGAGAGAAACAAACCAAGGTCGTGGTGATACTCATAAGGGTTCCTCATCATCCTTTTCATAGCTGTATTGTAATCTTCCATCCTGTCCCTCGACCTCAGCGAGGCCAATTCTCTGGTGGGATTTTTGTCAACCTTATCCCCGGCCGGTAGCTTACAACTGATTCTAAAGCAATTCTTGGTGGCCGTGAAATCGCATGTGGGTTTCTTTTTCTTTTCGACGAGTGACTCCTGATAATGCTTGTTTTCATGGTGGGGGCATGTGACAACCCAAGAGATGGGAATGTAACTCCAAACGGCAACCATTTTTCTTTCTTTTACTTTCCCCTGATGTCTTTGTGGAGTTTTTATGCTGGGGTCCTCAAATTACAATTTATACTGCACTCCCTCAAGTGCAACGCTAACAAGAATTAAATGTTTTTTTTTCTTCTTCTTCTTTTTTAACAATAATAATTACAGGGACGTAAAAAGTGTATTTTTTTGTGTCAATAAAGGTTTTTTGAAAAATAAATAAAAGAAGACCGTCTGATGAATCTGGGCTTGTTGCTTCTCCTAATATCCTCCGTATTCTTAGGCCAGTGGTATTTTGGATGGAATCAATAAAGGTCTTTCACCCTGTTGTTTTTTCCTCATACCATAAGATCCGCCCAGGAATGAGATCAAAAGAAGCATCAAATCCCATTTTGAAGGGACCACCCAAAAGAGACAAAAACAATTGCGCGGACATCTTGCTACTTTTAAATTAGAACCTACACTTTCGGAGAGATTTTAACTTAAAATATTACCATTGTTAGCCACCAAATATAGACTCGTATACCGTTCGAGTCATTTCCCCCGATGAATAGTTTCTGATGATAAAAACCTGTTTATCTAAAGAACCTATGATTTCAACGGATATAATACCCACCGTGCCGTCATGCAAACTGTCAGATTTTGCTCCCGATGCTAAAAGCTCCCAGCTTTTGTTGGTTAACGATATTTGATTATATGTCCACTTTAACAGTAACAGGCGTGCCCGACGCTTCGAAATGACCTGTTATATACTACTATTTTTCGGTTTTCCGTAACCACAGGTTGAACTTTGGTTGCTGCTGGGACAAAGAATTCCTCTGCTACCAGACCACCTCTTATACTGTTACATCGAACAAATTTACTCGTGACTTGATGCAATAAGATTTGCAAAACTTTATCTTACAAATGCGAGACAATGCAGGGTAAACAGTAGGACGATAAAACAAGAACACAAAATAATATCATCCTACATTACAAGAACTGGAAAGAGGGGACAGCAGGTAGGAAAAAGAATCAAAAAATGGTGTCAATTGTTAGCTTTCTTTTCGGAGGAAGGTTCTCTGTAAACTGCTTTTGCCGGTCCATAAATGCAGAACCCTTGTTGGCAAATAATCTCCGCAGGTTGATCACTGAGAGTTCGTTAAAGCTAGCAACTGCAAGATCAGCCTGCACCAGATCATACCTGCGAAGAGCCGGAATAAATCAATATCTGAATACATTGTGCAAACAAATGACAAATGGTTCTGCAACCAATTACAGACTCAATTACACTTGAATCATATGGGGGCCCTTAAGTGTACAAATTTCCATGTTCGAATAAAGAATGCCAACTTCAATGAACTTCCATTGGTACAGCCAAGTCATTAAAGATAACGTGTTATTATGTAGATTGCACAAAAGAACAATTTAAAAGGGACAGGGAAACCATTGGCTGATTAGCAGCATTTTCCTAGATCTGCTCTGGCTAAAAATGCAATAACCTGGTGGTGGTATTTATGTGCAAGCAGTGACAATTGAAGAATTGGGTGAAGAATCCAAAACCAATGCACACTTGAGGAGAAAAGATACAAAAAAAAACATCCGACGTATATCAAGACTAGTCTTTTATCAGGTTGGTAAATCTATGCAAGAGTGCGTACGCAGGATGAGTGCCAATTAATGCCACAGCCATCATAGTACAGTTGTGAGCAGCAGTTATGGCCCTGGGATCATCTTCAAAAACCACACATTTTGATGGTTTTCGATCAAGCTGCAAGGAACATAAAGGCAAGGGGATGAAGAAAGAAAATTTATTGATTCAACAGGAATGTCACACACTTTACAGTTACTCCTATACTTTCATTAAGACACCCAATAGATTAAACCACTTGATGGTTTATTGGTTTCTCCCTGGAGATTAAACCACTTTAATGCTCAACCAAACTGTTCAGTTCAAAATATGTTTCTGTATATGCTAAGTTGACTTTTCCTTGTCTTGTTATTGTTAATTCAAGCATTGGCTTATGACAGCTACTTCATACATCCAACCCTGTGACAAAATGCCGCTAGTCATTCCCTGTAAGAACAGCAGCATGTAAATAGGTATCATAGTGCCATTTGGTTGTGGTCCCCAACCTCTCCCTCCCTTTATCTCCTTGAGACATGTTTCAGACCATGCATGAACTGAAAATCAACCTCTGCCAGTAGTAAGGTGATAGAATGTTCTTCATCAGCTTTATTGTTCTTCAAATAAAAAAAATTAAATATCTTTTGCTTAAAATCATGCAGGTGATAATCATCCAGTCAAGCCAATCGATCCAAAAATCTAGTCTTTTTTTTTTTTCTTTTTAACCATAGGTCTTCTTTCATGTTGGGCAATTGATTGCTTTCTCCTTAGAGGAAATTTCAACTAGCAAGCTGGATGGAACTAAAAGACAGCATATAATGTAATTCAAAAATTTCATAATGTGACAGCAATCTCAAAGGGACATTTTAGTCCACACCTTCACAGCTGCAGAAAGAAATCTATGAGCCATTGATTCCATGCCATCTTCATCAGCCACTATAGCCTATAAATCAGAGAACTATCAGCAGAACAATTAAAAGGTGATGCTAATTAAAATCTAAATCCTGGCCATGTAATGTGAGAACTTCAAAAAGAGATACCATCCAGTCATATCTAAATGATCTTGGGAACTTCAAATCAGCTGGCAAATCAGATACCATCTAATGTTCTTCATGCCATACTTGTAGCTACAGTTTTTATCAGCCAGTTAACCAATATTGCCCAATAGTAAAATATGATAGTGGACATATGTTGATGGCACAGGAGCCCATACTTTCTTCTACACGAACAAAGAAACTTTGTTGTGTAGGGGCTTTTCTAACTGTTTTATTGTTTAAAGTCATTGCTATGTGTGGTTTAAAAGGTGCCAATTGTAGCAGAAATATATAACAAACATTTGCAATTGAAAATGCATGCAACAAAATCAAAATGCAGAAGCACACCAGCTAGCTATATAATCTTATCATATCAGGATACCCAATTGACTGGAAAACAGTAACTAGAATTTCTGTACAGAATATCTCAGATGCTGTCTACTTATATAAATATTAACCACTAGTTTCTCCCTGTATGAAATATTGTGTGGACTCTGACTAAAAAGATGACCTGGAAATACTTCTTCAGGCCCATGCGCTTGAGGGCTGCTACCATGTTGGTTCTATCAAGGCTTGAAACAACAGCACAGGGGATTTGCGCCTTACATACTGCATCCAACCATTCCTTAAGCCCTTCAATGGGTTCTGCAAGCTGAATTTAAGTATAAGGTGAGTAATATGGTTTCCTTTTCAGTCCAAGAAACAAGTTACAGTTAACAACAGGCCACCCACTCTAAGTAGATTATCACAATATAACTGTGATAGTCTCAACTTCAATCGATCCAATTCATTTTCTGCAGTTTCCCAGCGCAATACCTGATTGTTTTCAGAACACTTGTAAGACATCAGATTATAAGATAAGAGAATGATACCTTTCTTTTGCATGTTTAATGACCTATAGCATCATATCATGGTAGCTATCTAGGCAAACACGACTATTTAGCAGACACCTTTTCTGGAAGACAAAAAGGGTTGAGTGTTTATGATTTCCTGGATCTATTAATGAACTGTCAATAACATAGACAACCATCACCATATGCAAAATAGTACCCCTGATAAATGAACAAGTATCTTCCCCTCTCTCTGTGTGCATTGTCATAGGATTATTACTCTCTCCCCAAAAGGCAGCTTTTTAGGGTGTACAGCACTCACGTTTATATGCCCCAAGATCCCCTTCATACACCCGTCCGTCACACTCTCCTCCACCGAATCCATCGACGTCCTCGTCGAGAATCGGGACCTCCTCTTGCCTACTTCTTCCACACGAAGCGCTTAGCAGGAGACATCTACTTCTTCCACACGGAGCGCTTAGCAGGAGACATCGACATAAGGGTCGGGGTTGGCTCTGATACCACTTGTCACGGGGTCATTACTCTCTCCCCAAAAGGCAGCCTTTTAGGGTGTGCAGCACCCACGTTTATATGCTCTAAGATCCCCTTCTTCCTATCCGATGTGGGAGACGGGTCTCATACACCCGTCCGTCACAGCATGTGGGGAAGAGTGTAAATGCATATGAATGGACAGGAAAGCACACTACAACTTCATTTTAAAAAACTGGACAAAATAATATGATTTAATTAAAGCCTAACTTTATCCCAAGTTTGTAGAATTGCTTTCCATCAGTTTCTCCTTTTCACTTTCTCTTGTGATGTAATATCATTCTAAATCAGTTCAAGACCATCCTTCATCACCAGTTTGTAGTTTTCCCCCACTCAGATTCTTCTCAGGAAGCAGAGTCATTTCATACTACTTCATCACTGAAATTTAACAGCTTAAGCATCTCAAACATCCAATTTTCAGTAAAAGCTTTGGCAGCCCTACACTGCTAAAGTTTATGTTTCTGGTCCAGTTTTCCTCATGTGATTGACTACAGCATTAAAAGAAAGACATGCACATGCCGAACATAGAACAGAATGGACCATGTCCACTTTTATATGAAAGCAATTTTCAGACAACAATTATCACATGATTTTCAAGGGGAAAACATTCTCAGTAAGAAAATGAATGTCAGTCTCAAAACAAGTACACATTCCCGGACCTTATGTAGTAAATGATCAGCACCTGCATACAGCAACAGTCTTTGTTTATGTTCATCTTCAGGAATTTCCTCCCCTACGCAGGATTCAAGATAATAGAATATAAATAACAAAACGAAATTTCCAATTGTAATTCAAAAAATAAATAAATAAGCAAGTAAATAACTCTGCTGTCATGTCAAACCAGTTGGGAACCTTGACATTTACTTTTATGCACAACTGCAACTATCTCAGCACATTGACCAATGCATAAGCTAAAGAAAATCTCCATGCATGACAGGGTAAAAAATAATATAAAATAGAAGATCTCGACACATACCCTCTTCAGATGCAAGTTGCTTCCAAACATTAAGCTTTATGGCACGGGTATTTGCCTGAAACCAAACCAAAGATAGGATTAAAGGATATTACATATGAATTATCGAAATTCAGTTTGCTTTTTCTCCGTGCTTTCCCACACCATAGAAGAGCATTCAGTGAGGCAGACTCCCACATTGTGGGGTCTAGGGTACCCCCATTTTTAAAGAGAAGTTGTTCCCATAACTCAAACCTATGATTTCCAGGTCACAATAAAATAACATTACTGTTGCGCTAAGGCTCACCCTTCTTCCCTCACCACCATTAACTAAACTCCTATATATTTCACAAAAATATAATTCTTCACACAAAGCCGCTCCAATTCATTCATTCATTCTTTCTTGCGAGTAAGGCAGCTGAAGTATTGTCTGCCACTTAATTACACAAGATACTCTAAACAGCTTATCACAGACCGTTCAGATGTTCTTTACACTATTAGTGTTTGCTATTCCAATAAGAACAGCACAAAAAGAAGTGAGGATGATTTATGGTTAAAACTGAAGCTTAGATTGAAACATGCACGCAGAAAAATTTATAATTTAATCATTTGCTCTTATCAGAACAGTTTATGCAACATCGCATGGTCTGACATTGGGTCCAAGAAAAAGGAACTAATTTAGCCTATAACATCGCATGAACTTTGTAGAAAACGCAACAGAAGGTTTAGGAAATACCACAACATTGTCCCAAGAGAAGATAAGGCCGTATGCCTCATCTGGTTTCATTGCATACCGTATCCGTTGAAGAAAACCTTCTTGCAGTCTATCGTTCAAGAAATCCTATAAATCCAAAAAATAAAAAATAAAAAAGGCCAAAAAAAAAAAGAAAGAAAGAGCAAAGAATCAAATTTAAATAAAGGCATGGAAAAATCGAACCAATTTAAATGAATAAATAAAATTTCCTTTACCACATCGACTTTTAAAAGCCCATCGTGTCTAAATGTCTCAAAGCCTTCTCCATATTCAGCTCCAATAGCCTAATCCATGAACCAAAATAAAATTAAGAAATAAATCCAAAAGAGGAAACTAAAAAATTGGCATAAATAGAGAAAATCGAGAGAGCAAAAAAACAAACAGAAATCAAGAAGATAAGAAGGACATGAGATGTATGTACCTCGTGCACGAAAAGCTTGTTAGGCGCGACGTGAAAGCCGTTAGCAGAGCCATTTTCATTGAATTCGCAAGCGATTCTGATCGCCAGACGACGCCGTTGCTCTAGCCTCTGCCATCGATGCGAGCCAAACAAGATTTCTAAGGACTCGGTTTCTCCAATAAATAAATAAATAAGAACAGTGAGATGCTGAGATGGCAAACCGATAACTTAGGCTTGGGAAGAAGGAGGCAGCGAGGAAGGCGACAAGAGGGAAGCAGCAGAGACGACGGCGAGCTTCTGAAACTGCAGCTACTGCACTCCATTTTTTTTTTCTCCCTTTATTACGATTATTTTCGTGTGATTTTAGTGCAAACTAGGAGAAGTCGAAACGAATACAATTAAAGAGTCTCCGGGATTCGAAATTGCCAGTCTTTCTTTCTTTTCGTTCATTTTCTTTGTTTTCATCTCGGTTTGGATAAACGCAACGATTTCGTCGTTGGAACGAGCGCGTGCAACTTTATCGTGTCTTCTCATTATGACACGCGGTCGTGCACCTGTGCGAGCCTCGTGCCGTGCCTGTCACAAACTAGCCTAGCCGGCTTTAGAAACTTTTTTTTTTGTTTTTTAATAGATTATTTAATTTTAGAGTATATATATATATATATATATATATATAATTATAATTATAAAAATTATTAATATTATAAATACAATTAAATTGATAAAAAATATTTAATAAAATTAATTAATTGAAAATAAATTTTAATTATGATGCACTGTTATAAATATAAAAAAGAAATTTTACATTTTAAAGTCCAAATTCTAATATATTATTTATATTTTTATAATTATATTTTAAAAAATTATTTTATAATTTAAACAAATTTATCAGACTTATAATAATGATACAGTAACAAGTATTTTAATGATTTTCTCAAACGAACCTTAGACAATTTCTAGCCAAATTATTTATAAATTTAAATAAATTAAATTTAATATCACTTAAATTTAATTAATTTATTAAAAGAACTTAAAAAAAAAAAAAAAACCCTACATAATTTGAATTTACGGCTGTGCGTTAAGGCTGTGCGTCTACTCACATATCCGGTACTGGTTCCAGCCCCTCTGGGCCGACCCAATGGGCCATCGTGGGGTTTAATGGTCTCTGGCAAAGAATTTTTATTAGACGGGACGAAAAAGTAATAATAATAATAATAATAATAATAAAGAATTTTTGTTAGATGCATTCGTTGTTAGTCATGAGCATAAAGAAAAAGCAAAGCTAATGGTCTTTTGCATAGCAATTAATAAGACTGAACTTCTTGGTATGTTTCCCGTCTGGAATTAATTGAGCTTTGCTCAAATAAGAGAGACATGCCATGGGCTGAAGCCCACGGGGACCATTTCATGTGAACGAACTTGGGTCAGCCATCAGGAATTTCTCCCAACTCATAAATGTCCGAAGGCCCGGAATTTCGGTACAGGAAATGCATGGCATGATTGGCAGTAATACCAATTTTGGGGTCACTGGACCTGGCATGGACCCTGATTAGTGTTATCAAGTAATGTCACATTTCGGTCACACCAAACTTAAAAAGAGTATAGCTTAATCTAGATTGAGATTATTACTGCATATGATATTGTCGGAAATCTCGTACATTATGACTTTTTTATTTTTATTTTTTACTTTTATGAACAATATAAACTAGCGGATTTAGCTGCAAGAATTCGTGACAATGATGAAAGGAAAATGGCGAAGGGGATGAACTTGAAATTAAACATAATGGAAGGAAGATATTAGTGAACATGCCGTTTCCTATTGAGAGTATGATATAATCGAACATGACTCTCGTTTTTTACCAACTTAACCGTGAGATGAAATGTTAAACAAATATTTAACGAGCGTAACGCAAAAGAATTATCATACATAATGTTGAATATTCAACATTTTATTTAGGATTTGGGACATAGCCTGCAATTGTACATGATAAAAAGAAAAGTTGAACAAGCTGAAATACAAGCCCGATGCTACGGAGAACATTCTTTTCAACGTTCCTCGGGGATTAATCAGAAAACAAATTAATTTAAGAGGATGCACCAAATTAACTTAATAGTTACATGGCTGAGCAAGAGTGAAGATTGCCTGCCTCAATAAGAAGATTTACTAAAAGCCCATATAATCAAACCTAGCTTTTGTTTTTTTGTTTTTTGTTTTTTGTTTTTTTTTTAAATTAAGAAATTACCATGCACCCTACATTTTTGGGCTGTTAAACTCGTAATCCCAAAGGGGATGTGTCCGGGGCTTTGCTCTCCGTTTGAATGAAATGGTCATTCACTTGCACGGTCTCGCTCTTGTAAATGTATCTCCTAGATGCCCACAAAAAGAGCACTAAGTTGAGAGTAGATATCACCAAAAGGAAACCATAATAGTAATCCAGGTGACAGCTATTCAAGTTGTCACCAATCCAAGTCTTGCCTCCCGATGAACTCCCCGTAATCTTGTCAGCCATTGTTACTAAAAAGCTATTCAAGAAGTTTCCAACACCAATCCCACTAGTGAAGAAGGTCGTTCCTAGGCTCTGCATGTCTTCAGGAGACTGATCGTAGAAAAATTCAAGCAATCCGATGGCTATGAACACATCAGCGATACCCAACAGAACATATTGAGGCAGTAGCAAGAATATGCTCAGGGGGACGATTTGTTTTGGTCCAATGATGCGCTGCTCTTTTATGACATGCATTCTTCGAAGTTCCATCGCATATGCAGTTGCAATGGCGATAATTTGGATTGCAAATCCGATGCCAAGTCTTTGAAGCATTGTGATTCCTCTCGGGTTTCGGGTCCTTTTTCTCATGAACGGCACAAAGCAACGATCATACACCGGCACGCAGATAAGCATGGAGAGTGTCACAAAGCTTCCTAATGAGGCCGCCGGAATTTTGAAGTTGGGGCCTAGGCTGCGGTCCAAAGTGGTGCCTTGTTTGACAAACAACGTGTTGATTTGTGCCCAAATGGTGCATGGGATTAAAGTCACGAGCCATATCAAGATCATCCCCAAAACAAGCTTGGTCTCTTCTACCTGGGTCACTGTGCATGGAGGGCCTGTGCTGCCATCTTTTATTGCGGCTCTGTCCAGACACCTGAGAATACAATATGATTTGCATCAGTGACTGGCAGATGGCCCCTAGGTGAATCAATCAGTGTAATTGAAAGTAACTCATCAATCCACGTAAGGCCCTCAACAGAAACACCCTATTGACGAGGTCGAACTTTCAATAAGATAAAAGGACCTCTACATTACATGTCATATTACTTAAAGGTGGTTTTGCTGTAGAGGTGGACTTAATTTGGAAGCTTCTGGCCAGCTACCCTCATAGTAAAAACTACAATGCTTGATTCCAATTATGTTCCAGCCACACAAAACCCGTTTTTGGTGGGACAAGGGTGCGCACCTTCGCACTGTATCACAGACAACTTTGACACGGACGGTGACCGTTCTCCAAGGATGACTAAAAAGGAACTCTGTACTACCCACTTGCAGATGAATAGACATAACATCTCCAAAAGAAGGCCCACCATTTCTTTTGGCATATGCACTAGATTCCTTGCAGAACAGCAACATATACATACCAGAAATATTAGGAGATTCTTCCAATGTGCACTTTTAATGCGGCATCCATCCAAAGACTTTAGAAAACGTCCAGATTCAAAGAACCTTTAAAACCAAATAATTATATCCTGCGATTACTAATTTGTGAAGGTACACTCTGTATTTATCCTCTGATGCTGAGACTGCAATTATTTAAACCCCTTCTCCATTTTCACTTATTATGGCCAAATATCTGTATTTCCAGCTGCCTATGCCAACATACGTGCAATTATGATTTATAGAAACCCAAATGTTAGAGGCAGGCAGAAAGTGTAGTAAGTCCACATATGCACTATACTTTTTTCGTTCTTCCAGTAATTAATAAATTGGACAACAAATGTGCAATTATGATTCATGTATTCGAACTCATATGGAAATATAGAGCATTATTCGCTCACCTGAAGACTCGGGTGCGAAGGACCTGCCTTTTCCCGCTACCTGCGTAATATTGCATCTCAAACTCGTGAAGTTCCGCCGAGTTCTCTGGGATCTGATGCTTTCTATTCTTAAAGGCAGCGATGGGGACTTGAATTAGGCTCCTTGCAGGGCTTTTGGCCTTTCTGACTTTATGTCTGTAAATTGGTGTCCCTATATAGAATATAATTAACGATATTACAAGACCAACTGTTGGAATACCGTACCCCATTCCCCAACCCACATTTTCTTGAATGTAAACGAGGCCAAGTGTTGCAAATAAAGCCCCCATAAAGGAGCTGAACATCCACCAGTTAAAGAACGAAGCTTTGAGCTTTTTCTCATTGGGGTTAAAATCATCAAATTGGTCAGCGCCAAATGTTGATATGCTGGGCTTTGTCCCGCCTGCCCCTATTGCCATCATGTAAAGGGATGAGTAGAGGAATGCAGTTTGTGATGAGGAGGCCTTGCATACTCCACCACTACATGCTGGCTTCGTGAACTTGAGCGAGACTGCCATTGTTAGTGATATCATTCCCTGTAGAGAGACAGATATGGCTCTACGTCAGACAAAAATAATGGCAGCAAACAATCCAAAATTGCTCTCAGTGGACCGAAGATAAATGTTATATAATTGCCGTAAATGGGCCAGCATAACTGCTTATTTGTGCCTACTTTGAATCAGATTGCGACTTTGCCCTCGTTCTAACATCATATGAATATAACTTGGCAATTAATGGGTCCCAGGATCAGGAGCCAAAATAAAGATCGTAATTGTCCCCTGAAAAATAGATGTTAGCGTAGTCTGTCCAAACAAAATGCAAGCGGCCTTGTCTGTTTAGGCGACCTTTAACATAAACTGAGCAGTATGCAAGAGGGCAGAAGGGACAAAAACACAAAATGATGTACTCCTAGATTGCAGCCGCATCCTTTTTAATTTTGTATCGTGAGATCTGATTTAGATAGGCCTTGCAATGGACAAAAAGGATACATGGTAACCATAGCACTTACTGATTAGATATAACAATCGAGAAACAAGCTTAGCAGAGAGAGAAAAATTTACGGCGACATAAATGAGAGATGACACGGTGAAAGTCCAGTAGCGACCGAGGTAGGTGTCTGCTATGTAGGCACCAAGAATTGGTGTAATCCATACTGATCCTGACCAGTTATTCACATTTCTAACAGATGAAACCGTGTCTTGGCGAAGCTGGGCGGTCAAGTAATTCACCAAGTTTGATGCTATTCCGTAGAAGGCCATCCTCTCAAATGCTTCGTACCCTGTAAATTTTGTACAATTCCTCGCAGAACATATGTTACATGTACAAATGTAACCGGAAAAAATGAAAAAAAAACAAAGAAAGAAGAACCTCGTGAAAAGATAGGGATCTTTATCATTTTAAAGTTACGAGCTTCATTTAGAGGACCCAAAAGTATTCCTTCTTTGAAACAAGATTCTTATGATTTAAATTACGATGATAATTGAGAAGGTATGCTTACCGAGAAGAAAAGCGCAAGCTTTCCACTTGCCAGTTTTGGAGGCAAGAACAGGACGATCACGAAGATCCACAGTACCATCCTGGGTGTAACCTTTGTCTTCCATTCAAGGTTCACTTTTGGTTATGGAGGTTATACAGTGAAGTGAGAGAGAGCAACAGGGGTGTATAAGAAGAAGACTGCTCGCAGTGTGGTGGGGGGGTTGGCAACCTTATCTATAAATAGGCCAAATTCTCGCTTTTTGCTTTGCCAGCCAAGGCATTAGCTCGAACCATCCTTCGTTCTTACGTCAAAGTTGAGTTTACCAGTTTAATTTTCTGTTGAAATATTTAATAAAATTAAATATACATCTATAAACGTTATTATTATTATTTTTAAAAAAGAGAAATTTCAAGATACTATCCCTAAAATAGTTTTCCAGTTTATTTTGGCTAGTAATGTTAGCCAACAATTAATTTAACCCACAAAGTGAAATTGGTCTAATAATGAACTATAGCTCCATTAAAAAAGCAGGATTTAAGAATATAAAGAGCAAAATAACGAAAGTGTTAGTTTTTTATTTAGATTTTATTATTATTATTATTATTATTTTGTTAATTGACTTGTACGTGCACATACAAACAGTTTAGATGGTGACAATAATATGGATTCACATGTGGGGGAGAAGGGGAGTCGGAGATAGAAAACTCAACTGAAATGAAGCAAGCCTCAATCCCAATATTCATTGGGATGAACCATTTAGATTTTTTGTTTTTTTTTTTGTTTTACTCTATCCTATTGTAAAACCCCCCCCAAAAAAAAAGTCAGGCTGGGTAAGTTCTTCTCGTTCTTCCATAACCAAAGTCTCTCACATTGTTTTAAGTCTACTTATTTTTCTTCACCCTCATTTTACTTGATTTGGTCGTCATCTCCCTTTACCAGTGCATTTGCAGGTCTTCACAAATTGAGAGGAAAAGAGATTATCTGAGTTAATACATTTGCTTGGTGTGTTGTTCACTTTGTTTCTTTAATTGATATTGATGCTCCATAAGATGTCAACAGCCTAAATAATGAAAATAAATAAACAAATAAAAGGTAAACTGTACATGAGTATCAAATTTGTTTACCCGAATCCTCACTGTTATTATGGACAGCTTCAATGGCAGGTACGTATAAAGCTACAAATCATGAGTTATGTGTGGGTCAAGAATTTATGAAAATGAATGGGAAGAAATAAACAAATTTAATTTCCCTTATTGTGAACTGAATGCCACTGTGTTGTCCCTTGGAAATGGGAAAGAACGCCAATAATATACCTCACATGGACGAGTAGCCTGGGGACCATATAGAAACTGAACGAGAAAAAGCTTAGCATTGTCTGAGACTAATTGATTGACAATCATTCTAGTTAAGTTGGTGAGACAAGATGAAGACTTAACGATGATTTGAAACCAAAAAATCGACCAAAAAAAAAAAAAACAAAAGAAAAAAACTATTTATGGGGCTTTCATCGTGCCAAATGCAAAGTACACAGTATATATACGTAAGTTGGAGTCTGGTCTTTCCAAATCCTATAAAAGCAATTTGTTCTTGGTTGTTAGTAATCAGTTGATATTAATGATCATAAACATGTAGTGAAATTGAAGTTATAAGTTAATTTATAAGAATATATCTTATTATTTACTAAATATAATTATAATTTAATCATAGACATCAGATTTTTGTACAAAAATATTATTTTTTGTTTTTATTTTTTTTATTAAAAAAATAAACAGAATTCAAGTGTTAATATATTTTTTTTCCCCATCAAAAAAAAAAAAAAAAACAACTTACAAACATATTTAAATACATAGATAAGCTCCATATATTTATCACTAGCCATATAGTTTAGCGACAACTCTTAAAGCTAAGCATAGACTTTGACTCCTGCTCCGAGCAAACTAAAATAAAAAAGAAAGCTCAAAACTTGAGAACTTTACTCGATAATTTAACTTTACGTTGGTTGCACAAACAAACGATTTTATAATTACCACCAAAACGTCAACAACGTCCGGTCCATTATCGAAGCATGACATACTTGGCCCGCTCCGCATCATCCATTAATCGACTTAGTATCCATCCGTATAGCATATTCGATAATAGCCAAGAAAATTAAGAAGATATCGTTCCCCCGAGCTTCCAAGGAGGAACTATCGTTGTCTCGTTCTCAACTCGATCAGTGGATCAGCATGCACTTCATTTGTCTTCTTCTCAAATTACTCAACGGATTTGTAATTCATCTAGCTAGCTAGATTTTTATTGCTTTTCATTTGGACCACATCCATTTGTCAAGTTTAACCACAAAAAAAGAAAAAAAAAGAAGAAAAAAAAAAGGAATCCATTTTTGGTCTTGTCAAAGCTATCTTTGAATTTCCATTGCCAGTGCCTTATGATGTTGGCCAATAAACTACAGTCATCCTAGGTCCGTCATACTCTCGTTAATCCATCCGATCATAACAAATACTAAGTAGACCATGACGTGGGTGTGTCGTGCCTGCCCCTTCGTTCCTCGAATGCATTGATGGGCATGGAGGAGTAAATCGATCTGGGTCACTTCTTCTTTCAAACATTTAATCCAGTAATTTGACACTTCAAAATCTCTATCCACTCTCTTTGTATCAATCCCCTTCCCTTGCTTTATTACGTGTAAATGATTAATTTTTTGGTATGTAAGGAAATAGGGTTTCGACTCTTAACTTGAATCTAAAACCTCGGGCAATACTGCTGCTAAATCATGTGACTAGTAAATTATAGGACTAGTGGTGTATGTAAACCAATAATTAAATAATATTGTCATATACGTTTTCGATAAATATTGAAAACAAATAGTTACAAGGTGGAAGTCTTAGTTGTAGTTTAGTGTTTTTTTTTTTTTTAATAAAGAGAGATTTATTTTAAAATTATAATGTCAAATTTTAAATTTATTAATATTAAAATTAGATATAAAAAGACTTATTTATACATAATAATATTTAAATATTAATTTAATTATTATATTAAAAAAATTAAATTATTCCTATACTTGTTTTTTTTTGGGGGGGGGGGTCTGCATTTGAAAAAAGATAGCTGTATTATTAATTGGCCGCTCCCCTCTCCTTAAACTACTCTGTATACATCCATCCAACAATTTGTTGAATTGTCCCCGCTCTACGTTAGTACTAGCTAGCCATCAGCCATTCGCCGTGCAAGGCAGATTAACTGGACCGGTGCTACTTGTGCAGCTTGTAGCTTTTGGTAAACTGTACACCATTGAATCAAGTACAGGAATCTTTTGTATCAAGTGCCCTGTGCTGTTCATTTGCCCACAATTCCCGGCATGAACTTGGGTGAAGGACCCCAGCCGAAAGTCGACGAATGTGAGGCTGAAAGGAATCTCAAGGCGTTTGATGCCCTAAAGAAAAAACTTGAAGCCTATATTCCTTGGTAAAACCGACCCTCTCAGAGTACGATTGGTGTGTATCATAACCACGGGAATTGGCAACAACAAATTTTCATCGTGCAATTGTGTTGGCCCGAGTATGAGTTTTCGTCGATCCATCTCGTTCTAGGAAGAAGGCAAGTAGCTATCATCCTTAAACGACTTGTTAACGACGTGAAATCTTTAGGTTGTGCTATAGTAGCCCACCCTCCATATGGCATTTAACCCTGACAATTGTTGTCGTTTTTAAAAAATGTCTTCCAATTCAACGCGTTCTAGTTTTTTATTTTTTTAATTAAAAAATTATTTAACTGTGAATTACATAACGATTGATTTTTTCTTTTTTCTTTTTCATAAATTTCTCACCACCCATCTAAGATAATTTCAAATTGTTTGATGCGTTGCCATTCAATGTATCGTTAAGATGTGACTCGGATTACTGCCGACAAATCAATCACATACTTCTTCGACAGTCTCTGTCTCTCTCTGCATTCTCGTTTTAACAATAATCTGTTCCCAGTAAAAGCGTATCATATGTATAGGGTGACAATAAAATGGTAAGAAATGAGAACCATAGTTTTCGGATCGGTCGTTCCAACAGCTGATCGATGCATATTTTATGTTTTGAATTGTTATAGGGTTGCGGTGCGTCCAATTATGTTGGACGACGATGCCACCCTCCTGGGACAGAAAACAGATGTTTTCAACAACGACACAATTGCTCGTCAGGGTGACAGGTTAATCACATACCATAGGTTATCCAAATGACAGGTCACACGCCATTGGCTTAGCCAGTTGAACATTTTTGTCGAGGCCAAGTCTACAGTGATTCTAATATCGACAACTCGTTGGCACATTGCATCTGTCCGAGAAGCAGGAACGACAACGTTATTGCGTCCCTGACCTCCAAACCTCGCTCCATTTTGGTAAGTCTCATCACAACAAACTTGTTGAACAAGAATGGCCTTCTTCATTCAGATCAAGTACTCCTCAATGGCAGTTCTGTTGACTGCCTCTCCAAAATATATGCAAGTAAGCCCGTTGTTTTTCTAATGGACTTTTGCTGAGGTCGTCGTTAAAGTAAGAACAGCATCAGTCCACTCGGTGAAAGCCGGGGAGAGAGAAGAAAAAATTGCCGAAATGTCGACCAAGACCAGAGAATTGCCATCAAAAGATAAAGTCGTGAAGCATGCTAGTAGCTATCTGTTTATAAATCTTCCGCCATGCACCTTAAATAGCAAACAGGACATCGTGTTATAACGAAAGACGCCACTTAGCTTGTGGGGATACTAGACATTTTTTCCAACTTGTGCGGGAACGCAATATAGCACCACCAACAACACTCCATAGATGTACAAGTATCGGCAAACCAACATTCTTTCATCATGATTCAGCAAGTAATCTCACCAAAACTACACAAGCAGAGACTGGCAAAAAAATCGAACCCCACTGAAAAAGTCTTAAAAAGTGATACTCCACCAGTGGAGGGGAAAAAAATTGTAATAAATGATCGACGGTAATGCCTTTTGAGGAGTAAGAATTTCTGTGTGTACAAATGCACTCCCTAGGGTAGACTATTACAAAACAGATATCAAGCCCTTGCGCTGACAAAATTGGGTGGGATGACACGAACCGCACTAACTCTACATACATAAGCAGTCTAATGACAGAGGGGCTAGGTTAGAGAATCTGTAGTCTAACAGGATCCGTTTTGTCATGCTAGTGTTTGCTGAACTTGACTATGCTGTACGGAAAGTCCTTGGATCAGGAAACCTTGTTTCATTTATGTCCCAATTTATGTACATCTCATTCCCACGTCTATTCAGTCCAAATCATCAATTGATGCAACCTCCTCCTCTGGCAGTTCAAATGCATCAACTTCTGCAAAGTAAGCCCTTTGCTGCTCAATAAAATCTTGAGGCAGGCCATGCTTGGTATCATTGTCCGCAGGTTGTGTAGAGCGCTGCCTCTGCAATGTAACAGGAATTCAAAGTTCAGCTTGGTAACTGTTTATGTCTACTAGCTAATGACAAGAAGGAATGAAATCATGAAAACACCACTGACAAATCAAATCTAACCAAATACAGAATATTTATATTTTAGCGAAGGTGGCATGCAAGACCAGTTCCCACAGTGGAAAGCAACATCCTAACTGCCAAGCTGTGTGCGTCTTAGTTGTAAACATTGTGAGAGAAATATAAACTTTAAAATTAGCTGGCTGTTGTGCTTGAGTACTCTCACAGAGTATAACCCATATTTCTCAGCAGTCTAGAGAATGACATGAACAAAATTATACAGATCACCACAAACCTGATTGCACACAATTTTTTCTCACAGATGTTTAGCACTGAACTAATGAAAAGGACTTTCTCAATAAATCTAAAAACCATGCTAAACAGCAAAAGAGTAAAAAGTGAAGTTACAAGTCGCAAAAATATTGAAAGATAGCGAAACATGGAGAAACCTAAATCCCCGAACCTTTTTAGGAGGCACTGTTGAAGAATTGGATAGACTGGAAACTCCACTCAATTTATCCCTACATAGGTGTAAGGCCAAGGGGAAAAAACACTGTATCAATCAACTGGGTAGACCGATATAAGTGCCAGACTAGAATTTATGCTTTACATAAAAATCAAGGTCTTCGGCCATGATGTATGAGACAAAAAGGGATATAAACACCACATACATAGTCCAGGGAAATAAAGATCAGAAAAATTACAGTGAATATTCCAAGTCTAAGCAGCAAATGCCATTCTAATTGCCAAGTTGTCCTTGGTTACATTGCCAGGGTAATCAAGGAGAACCAGGCTGCAGATTAAGCAATGATGAACATGCTACTAGGGGAACAAATAAGCTGCAAAATGACCAACAGCCCTTCTGATCTTTAATCCATTTAACTTTTTTTTTTGCAACATTAAGAGGACTCAAAATCTCCAGTGGGTAGAAACCCCAAATACAACTTGCCAAAGATTATAAACAAGTCATACATCATAGGAATTGAACATAGCCAGCAGGCATTGATCCTCCAGTCACACTGAAATCCACATCAATCTCTACATTCATACTCCCTCTATGTTAGCTGTTGCAGGGTCATTGTTGAATAAAAAAAATCACTAAAAGGCATAGTGAATGATATTTTACCGAGTAGACCGCACTTTAACTGCAGGTATACAAGTTGAAGGAGCAGCAATGGCTTTCTCTCTGGTCTTTCTTTTATCAGCAGACTGTCTCCGAGTATAAATGGAACGAGGCTCAAATACTTCACGACTGGCAGCATCTAATGCAAATAAGACGGGCATTAGGGCCCCAAATCACATCATAAACAAAGAAAATGTAAACCACAAGGACCAGCAATTCAAAGCCAGGAATGCCATCAGTTATAACTAGTGACTCACAAGTCACAAACCTTGATACAAGCAAACCAATCAAGACACGGAATATATATTTCCACCATGTCGTGAACCTCAAAAGTGTTAAAACCATAAAGAAATACATAAGCATTGCTCAAATCCAAAAATGGAGAACATAAAATTTCACCCATCCAAAATATTGCACCCACATGGGACAGAGAAAGGCAAATTCTACTACGTCGGCAATAACCAGAAGAATAGTTCTTCAAGGAAAAGAAAAACAAAATAAGACGCACAAGAGTGAATTAATCGGGGAAAAAAGATGAAAACAGCGCAGAAGTGCCAAAAACCATAAGAAATACGATACATCAGATTAAAGGTAAAACAAAACATTTAATGCCATCGGCTACACTAACAATTCCCAGATAAGGGAAACCCAAAACAAAACAAAGCAACAAATCGAACCAGAGACTACAAAACCCACATTCCAAAACCTTTAAAAAAAAAAAAAAGAGAGAGGAAAAGAATGAAGAAGACCAAAGATTTCCCCAAATCCAATTGAACATTAAACATCAATAAAAGAAGAAGAAAAAGGGAGATCAGAGAGCGGTGTACCGGCAAGAGAAGAGGAACAATTAGATGGGCGAGAGGGCGTGGAAGCACAAGGGGGAACCGGAACGGAACTAGGGTTTGAGGTAGGGTGGTTGTTGTTGGGGAGAGAGGTACGGACGTCGGCCTTAGTTTTGGCGCTGGAACTGGAATTGGCTTCTGGGTTTAGTAATTTCGGGATGAGAGAAGACAGAGAAGGTATCTTGGGCTTGACGATGGCAGACGACGAAGACGACGATGAATGCGAAGAAGGTTTTAGAGACGAGTTGGTGCAATCCGAGAGCGGCTTTCGCTTTCCTCCTCCACTTCTAGCTTCCATATTTCTCACCATTTTTCCTGCTTTCCCTTTTCTCTCTCGTCCATCTCATCGGTTTTCTGTTTAGCCAGCGTCTGTGCTAACAGGCGGGGAATTTATATTAGTTCAATTACCGTCGATCGAGATTTGAACCCCGAAACTTTTGATCGCGTAATTTGTAGACAAATCTAATACCATCAAACTAGAATTGCATCAGTCTGCGCGGGAAGAGTCTGGACTTTTCCGGTACCATCCAATCCAAACTCGCAAGATTGAACATGAGCTGCGGGTTCTACTTGGAACAAAATTACCAACATTTTTCTTTTTTTTTTTTTTTTTTTGGGCTTCACGTTGCGAAGATGGAGAGTCCAAGCTCGTGGGCCGTCTCTCTCCAAAACCGTTGAGCCGGTGCAATGCAAAGTCTGGGATTTCTCTACCGATTAAATTATTCTTTGAATATTCAAAATTTGTTCCCCGTCTGGCAATGTCACACAATATGTTATCAAACGAACTGTTCGGCATCTTCGTAAAACTGAATTGCGTATGTCATCTCATCGCAATTTCACAATATAAAAGCCACATAAAAATAGATTTTCTCTCTCTCTCTCTCTTTTTTATTTTTTTCTACGATCCTTTTTCCGGTTAATTGACTCTATTTGAGAGTCAGGATTTGACACCTTAAAATTTTGGAAGTGTTCAGACGATTGAGTTATTATCTATTGGTTTTTCTGTGATTTCAAACGTGGACCTGGTTTTTGGTAAGATAATTCTAGTAGTTAACATAAGATATTTACATTAGTTGACGAGTAATTAGCAATTAACGACCCACGCTTTAATTTAAACGGCCGGTGAAGTTTGCTTCCATGGCATTGGTGGTGGAGGAAGTGCCACACAAAGTGATCATGCTGGGGTCCATCTACCCCATGAATATTGGTTTATCCCTTCTGTGACCTCACCGATCTCTTTCTCCCCTGGTCATTATTAATCGACTATCTAACGAATGTATTACCCATGTGCAAGAACCCCCCCCCAACAAAAAAAAAACTAAAACAAACAACTAAAATGGATAATTGATAAACTCAACAATATTTAATTAGAATAATTAAAAACCCATAAAAATAATTTTGATCACTTAAAAAATATGGTTGCATTTTGGTTTAATATGCTTATTTTATCAAATGAACTTTGTTATGTAATAATATAGAGATATCGTAATTTATTCAATAATTTATATGTTATATTTTTTTAATTTAATAATTTTTTTCATTAAATTAAATTACATTATATATGAGCGTGTAATTTACTATGTTATTTTTATTATATTATTATTAAATATTTTATTCATGAAATAATATCAAATTCATTAGCTATTAATTTTTAATACTAGTCACTCTTCACAAATTTTAAACTGTTCGTCACAAGTTATTAAAAACTCTAAGTCAAAAACACACTTGATCATTAATCCCACCTGAAACTATGAGAAATGGGATGGTGAAAATTGAAAAGAGGCACTGAAATTGTTTTTAGAATTGAAAATTTTAAGTCGGAAGTTCAGTTAAACTAATTGAAAAAAAAAAACTGAAAATAAATTTATTTATTTATTATTATTTATATATATATATATTTTTGTGTTTTCCTACAATAATCCGAGTGTTTAGGTGAATTTGCACCGGCTCCACCAACCCAGTGAGATATTCTTGGAATCCGTAAGTCTATGGCTCCTAGATTTTGATAGAACCGTGACAATGCAAAGAAATTGAAACAGAGCAGTAACAAAAACCAGGCGAAGTGGAGCCTCCAGTTTGGGATTCCGATGTTCCGAGGAAATTGAAAATAGCCTAAACCGAGGGGCCCGCAAACAACGAATGCACAAACGCCAACATCCTTACGTACCAATTTTCAAAATTAGCTCGACAGTCTTCTTCCCAGCCAGTTTTTAGTAATTTAGTCATAGCTTCTATAACCTGTAAGCATTTGATTTGGGAGAAGAAGAGAGGAGAAGAAAACAAAGGATGGAGGCGATTCGGTCGTGGGTTGCGAAGCACAAGCTCTCCAGCATTGGTTAGTGACTTGACACCGTCCCCATATCTTCACCTGTCTTTTGTTCAACATCTAAAGATCTGATATTTGATTTGATTACTTCACTTGCACGATGTGGGTTTTGTAGGAGCGCTCTGGGCAACAGCAATTGGAGGATCACTGGCTTATACTCGAACAAGAACTCCTCTTAAGCCAAGTCTTCGGCTTATACATGCCAGGTTTAATCACTCTCTCTTTGGGACCGTATAATCCATTTAACAGTCAATACTCAGTAGCCCAAGTTTTTGTCCTAGTCTCTTGTGTTTCGACTGAATGGCCTTTGCTTGCAAGGATGCACGCACAAGCCATCACATTGGCAGTCCTGTCTGGAGCAGCGGTCTATCATTGCCATGAGAAGAGAGGAGAGAGTTCTGTTTCCAGCTTACCGCCATGCCCAAAATAACTAGAACCCGCTCGTTTCTCCCAGTCTGGTTAATCGTGCGTGGGTGTGTCTGCATTTCAATTTCCAAGTTGGTGAATGATAATGACGAGTATTTGTAAACAATCATCGAATCACAAAAATATTATTGAACATGTTTGAGTTAATCAGTCATTGAATGTATTATTGGGAAAATTCTTACTCCCAGCAAAATAGATTCATACTAATAAGATCTACGCGCATGATTCTGTCAACAAATTGGTAAGTTTTGATATTTGGGTCAAAGGTCGTGTGCAATTTATGTATCGACGGTACTGCGCCCTTGAACCGCTACAGAATTTGTCGATATTCTCAAATGAAGGATAATAAATTTGTTTAAATTTCTCAAAAGAATTCTGAACCGGTAAAATTCGCAAGATATTTTAAAATCAATGGTTAATCTTGAATAATAAAATCAACATGCCAGGATTCTGATGCCTTAAATATTTACCGTGCACGTGATTGTACATAATTCGACACCTATGTTCGTTTGTTTATTTTGGTTAGATGGGAGAGAGTCCGGACTCGAGAGGGAATGGTAGAAAGAGTGAAAAAAATTAATATAGAAAAAAAAAAAATAATGCGTGGGACATCTTCTTTGAATGCTTTGTGTTTAAAGTTGATAGTAAACACAAAGAAAGTGTAAAATTTACTCATATAAACATTACTTCTGTGAATTTCACATCTATAAATCTTATGTCACACTGAACACAGATTGAACCGTATGCTGTGTGGTAGTACTCTTTGAAGATTAGGCACCTGTGGCTCTGTTACCATGCAAGTTCCGATCCTTCGAAGATTGCCCATAGTTTTGCACTGACTGAGGAGCAAAAACCCAATGTTGAAAGCGAAGTCTCCTCTCCAGTGACCCAAGTCATCTCTAAGGAGGCTACTTACACGGGCAAAACCTGAGTTGTCACGAGATACAACATCAATGTTACGCTGGATGAAACCTGGTTTTAGGGAAGGGTTGTATATAATAATCAATTAACCTATAAATTTGTCAATGTGATAAAGATTGAAAATCTCCGGCTGACGTATACAGATAAAATAATGCAATTCACACCGTGGGTATAACCGACGATTGGGCAAAATGGGCGTGAGACCTAGAGAGGTAAAATAATAAGCATGCGAGAACGCAAGACAGGACAGGCTGGCCTAACAAAAATATTCTGTGTAAGACGTGCTTGCCTCGCATATATTGCCTGTTTGTGAGGTTGGAAAGTCCCTTTCTCCTTCCTAACTATCAGATTCATTCCCAACCAAATCTTTTTGTTTAAACCATCACAATGGCCAATGGCTCACTCCAAAGACGCGGCCGAACCAACTACATTGGCTTTCTTCCATTGACAACGAGGCCCTCCCACCCCCACCGTCTCCCCACAACACATCTGTTGTCCCTTGTCTTCGGCCATTGGCTATTGTGCCCTTAGTTGGTTGTGCTTGTTTTCATTGCTTCATTGAACCAAAATATGTATGTGTGTGGGTGTGTGTGTGTGTGTGTGTGTGTGTGTGTGTGTGTGTGTGTGTG